>JAMXBD010002321.1:0-211051 GCA_024138025.1 Combretum micranthum | reverse complement strand
AAATTAAATGGATAGTGTTGAAATTTGAGCAGGTCCTGATTATTAATCAAAGCTTTCATTACAGTTTGGAGAAACAAACTAATTGGCTTTATCCTTTGCTGAATTCTGATATATTGCTCTCTACCGCAGTCTCCATTTGCATCATTTGGTTCACATGATGAGCGACATTGGGTTGTTCCAATAACCCTTTCCATTGGTTCCTATGCTAGACAGAAAAGTTCCTTTTGGAAACAAAATCTGGAGAAGTAGACATAGCAGACTACTTTAATTTGTCTATGGAAAGTTCAAGCAAGGACGGAAAAGAACTTGATGAACAAATGTGGATCAAAGTTAATGTTGACCAAAGTGGTTTTTACAGGGCAAAATATGAAGACAAGCTAATGGCTCAACTTATCAAAGCAATAGAGATGCTTGCCTGTCTGCAATGGACAAATATGGTACATGCTATCCACCAAATTTATTAGCATTGGAAATGAGTAACTTCAGATTTTGACATATCAAGAGTCAAGAAGAAATCAACTTGGATACCAATTACATGCATTATGTACTAGACAATCCAAAAAGAAGGTGACTTTATCATGATTGAGGTTGATGATAGCACAAGTGGATTTTTGTGTTCTTCTTCTGCTTTGGTTGAAGTGTTCACTGCTTAAACAGTGGCCCATGTCCTAGAAAAAGATGAAATTTCTCCTCAGAAATTAATTTGTTGTATGCACAACATGCTTTCTTTTTCTTTCCACTCTAGATGTATATGAAACACACATATTCATGCTGCAATGACTTTTATTATCATTCCACTATAGAGAAATCAGAGTTCACCATTTGATGTTCATCAGGTGCATGTACGAGCCATGCTGCAGCCGAATGGCTTATTCATTTGGAGTTACAATATACTGACTAGTGCTTTTGTTGATTTCATGTTAGGCATTTTGGATGATGCATATGCTCTTTGTGAGGCCTGCCAACAATCATTATCCTCCTTGCTTCTCTTGATAGATGTATACAGGACAGATGTTGATTATGTCGTGCTATCAAAACTCATTGATGTAAGTATTCTGAACATATAGATATATATCTATTTTTATGTTATTCTTAGTGCAGGTGAAGTTTCTTGATTAAATATCATACTGTTTCTCGCCTCTTCAAAAAATGGTGTATGACCTTATTCATTGAACAGGTTTGCTATGATATCATGAAGATATCCCTTGATGCGATCCCTGATTCAATGGGTTACTTGAAACAACTTTTTATCAACGTCCTCAGTTTTTCAGCCGAGTAAGATGAACTGCCTTTTAATGTGATAAAATACAAAAATGTTATGTGATAAACATCTGGTTCATAGAACATGCCACCACCCTCTCCCCTATCAAACTAGTTCACACCATTTAAGGATATACAGTTGAACTTCATCTCTCACCACTGAATTTAAAGCTCCTTTGCACCTGTACTTTGGTGCAGAAGGTTAGGGTGGGAAATAATACCTGGAGAGACTCATTTGGATGTGCTGTTGAGGGCTAAAGTACTTATGGCCTTGGCTAAGTTTGGGGATGAGAAAACTCAAAAAGAAGCATTGAGACGCTTTGAGTCACTACTAAGTGATAAAAGTACCACTCTCCTTTCAGCTGATACAAAAAGGGTATTAAAAAAACACTTCATGAATCATATTCCTCACCACTACTCTGTGCATTAAATGATTAATTTCTCATTACCTGCAGGCCGTCTATATTTCGGTGGTGAGGAATACTACTGCTACAGACAGAAAAAACTTTGAGTCATTGTTAAACATTTATAGAGAAACTGATACTGTGCAAGAAAAAGAAAGGATTTTACGTAAGATCACCTTATTTTTTTACGTTACATTGAAGTATTCAATGCATTCCTTCCACATTTGCGTTCTTTCATTCAGTAAATCATAGCTCGAGTAAATATTATTTCTTTTGAGCTAAACCTTGTACAGAATCCATTGCATCCTCCCCAGATCCAGAGATAGTCTCAAAGGCTTTGAATTTTATAATTTCTGACGAGGTACTCATTTTCGAGTAAAACCAAAAGTTAGAATGCATACAATTCTTACTGCAAATCAAATCCTAGTAACTGATTTTCCTTTATTCTAGGTTCGAGATCAAGATATAATATATGGATTTGCAGGAATAAGCTTAGAAGGGCGTGAACAGGCATGGAAGTGGTTGAAGGTATGAACTTTGATGGCAATGATTTCAAGAGAAGTGTTAAATTTTCTCTGGATTCAACTTTAACATAAATTATGGGAAGTCAATATGCTAATCAAGTCCTTTATTACATGAGAGCTTCATGTGCTTGGATGAACGTTTCTACTGGCTGGAAACTACATACCAAACGATATCTACATTCTTAATCTATTAAATGATAAATTAAATGGTAACACGGAATAACTTTTAATTAACTTTTCAGTTCACAAGTGACTGAGGCATTAAAAAGATTTACATAGAACCACTCCATGTATACAAGTTTCAGATCAGTTGGTGAAACTGATTTATCGCATGGCACAACTTATTTAGCTGGGTTTATTGTCATGTAATGTCTCTTTAAGATTCCCTTTGAAGAAACAACCATCTAGGAGCTTTAGAAAATGGTCTTCATAGCATTGCTTATGGTCTAGTAATGCTTCTGTTGTTGCTTCTCACCGTACAGAAATATGTCCATGGAGCTTTTTATAAAAAAAGGATGAGTCTAGTTACATGATAGGAAGATTGCAGCTAATTGGCTTTCTTTTCCTATAGAAGAATCTTCACCCAATTAACTTAAAAATCCATTTTGGTATTTTGCTGGTATAAATGCGATTAGTGTTAAATACCCATGTTGAATCTTGCTTTGGCTTCTGTGGTTTTGAATGCAGGATAACTGGGATCTTATTCTAGAAAAATATGGTACTGGGGTTCTGTTAACGCATTTCATTGTCGACATTGTCACTCTGGTAAGCAAGGGAAAGAAGTTGAGAGCTTACATAGTACATTCTTTTCATAAATTTGAATTAAGCAATAGAAAGACATTCAAAACTCTTATATATATACACACTTGTGCTTCTTCAGTTTGCAAGCGAGGAGAAGGCTGATGAGGTGGAAGCATTTTTCGCTAGCCTCAAGAATGCTGCATTTGCCATGAACTTGGAGCAAAGCATTGAAAAGGTCAGAGTTAAAGCGAGGTTGGTGAAGATTATAAAGCAAGAAGAATCTCTTCAAGAGCTAATCCAACAATTAGCCAGCAAAGGATAAGGATACCATGTTCTTGCAGAAACTCATGAAAATCATTCCAGACAAGAGATGCAAGATATTTTCTAATTAACATCTTTGAGAGACCTTCTAAGCATTTGTCATCAGTCATCATACCGTTGCTTTGTAAATATTGCGAATATTCCTCATGTTATGCATGTTGTAACAACCAAATAAATAATGCATTATCAAGAACAAAGAATCTCCACTACAGTACAGCTCGATAGAGCAAATTATGTACAAGATTCAGTACACATTTACAACTGCACGTTTTTATCCCAGTGAAGGGTATTTTTTACATTTCAATGTCACAATTGCACTTACTGTATACACACTATTATACCTGTGGCACTGTTGATGGCTCAAGATTACTCAACCTTCTACCATAATATACATCTTGTTTTGAGCATGATTGATTAGCATCTCGATGCTTCATCCATAACTCATCATCCTCAAGAACAATTTAGCAGATGCATAAAGTGTCATAACAGAAAAATGGCCAGACTGATCACGACTGCAAATGTACATATCATTGCCTGCAAAAGTTATGAAACTGGTAACTGAACGAGTGATCACAGAGAGAAAAGGAGCAGACAAAATCAAAGGAGAATATGGTTTGCTTCAAAAATTCGCCATCAGTTCCAGCATCCAGGAAATTAAAGTCGCAAAGTTATTCTGCAGAGAAGTTACCATACAGGATGATAATCTGTATACCTTCTATATAAACCCATTACAGGATTAGAGCAGCATTTCAGTTTGTGCCAAGTTACTTTATGTTTCAGCAGGGATAAGATAATCAAGGACAAAATATGCAACCTAAACCAGCTGGTAATAGTCTGTCAAACAGAAAGATAAGATTTAAGTAAAATGGACAAGCATAATGTTTCTTCTTACAGCTATTGCGCAGATGCGGCAAGTCCAGATCGCTCCCTAGGGTCCCTTTGGTAGTAATTGCAGAAGTATAATATTGTTGCAAAGTACCATGCGATTGGGAAAACGAATCCAAGCAGAAAACTGTAAATGCAAAATCACATCAGCAAGGGAGAGAGGGTGATACAGAGAGAAGCAGTTGAAAGGCAGTAATACTTACGAGAACCACCCAATTCCACAGCCACAAAAAGGAAGAGGCTTATCAAACATTCCAAGTTGAGGCTCTTCTGCATCTTTAATGAGGGTATACTCACCTTTCCTCTTTTCCTCCCCATTAGTTGGAAGCTCTGTGCTTGACAGATTGTATTACGGATATTATCAGAAGGGAACAATAAAAAATGGAAATATATATACATATATAATGGAGGAAGTACCCAAGAAGATACCTTTAGCCATTGAACTTAAATTATACTGGCAAGTTGCTCTTCCAACCTTCAAATTTCAGGCTGGTGGCACAAGCCTGATGTCAACAAGCACGCTTAGAGAATAAAGGAGGCAAGTTGTCTGGAAAAAGTAAATCTTTATGATGGAAAGATATAAACAGAAAAGAATGAGTTCATATTTGAAACTCAGATGCATGAAGGAAATACAAAGAATAACGTCACATGGGTAATGGCAAACTGATTTTCATAGCAAGTGAAAAGAGACTGAAACGGAAAATAAGTGAAATCAGATCCTCCCTACCCCATATTAGACAAATATAAAGTAGACGATCAGCAATTAAACATGCTAGTCACTACTGACACCGCTTCCATGGCAGACACATATTTCAACATACAAGCATAACACACAATTAAATTATCCAAATAATGGTGCGGATTGTTACAAAAGAAAAGGCAGTAATGTCAGAATATAAATACAAGGTATTTATAAACATATCTGATCATCCAAAACGAAAAATATGAACAATATATCAGATTGAACAAAACCAACATGTGGGCAATGGAAGATTGTTCAATATGAGTAGCTTCCTATATGAATTCAAAATGGTTCACCAAGACAATCAGATAGGCTCTGTCATCATAAAACCGATACTAAATAGCATCTATAGGTATAAAATATATCCGATTTCATCTTTGAAAGTATCTTTGTGAACCGAACTATATTGGATTCCATGTTGCCTCGTTAAAGCTTAAGATTGTCAACATTTAAGCATTAATTTTGTTAAGCCTTCTTGATAAACTTGCTATGGCACAGTCTTCCTACTTACTAATAGCATACACTGTAATCCATTCTCATTTTTCATCCGAAAAGGCAGAAAGACACAAGAAGATTCTCTAATATCCAGCATAACCTCACGTAGAAAAAAATGTAAAGAAATTAAATTTAATACGTAGATGATCTTTGTTTCCTCCTAAGCACCCTAAAACAGCATAAGCTATGGCGCCAAAGCTTCTACAACAAATTCAACATCCCGTCGCCATCTAAAGCTAGGATTACACTATTAAAGTAATAATCTTTATCCACAGCAATTCAACCAGCGAGAAACCTGCTTCCGATATCGACTAACTACCATTAAAATGCACGACAGCCGTTTCGAGGAAATGATCGCCCCTGCATGTCAAGAACTGTCTCATGTTTCATAACACCCAAAGTTGAGAACTTTGAGCATATTCAACTATACTTCACAACTCCCATATCATAAAAATCTAATCTTCAAACGACTAGCACAGCATTATTTAACAATAAAGGGGCAAAAATTAACGGACTCCTTAGAAACTAATTGGAGACAGAAAAAAGCTCCAAAATTTTCCAGAAAAATAGCGAAATCCAGTAGCATTATAATCCAAAAATAATGCTTCTTCACTCCTTCAAATCAAAAATCCAATCCTGAAACAACAACAGCACAGAACCACTCAACAAACAAGGGTGAAAACCCAAAAACTGCTCACAAACTAATTGGGAAAAAAAAAATCCCAGAACATAAAAGAACCAATGCCCAGAAACATCACAGGTCCAAAAAAAAAAAAACAGTCCACACAAATCATACCCAGTATAGTAACAGATATCAAATTGCAATTAAAAAGAGAGAAAATAAAACCTTATGCTTATTGTCGTCAGTATGGGACTGGAGTTTGCTTTAAGAAAAAGAAAGGAAAACGTAACTATGCGTAACCCCCACAGCTAAGGTACATGCCCCTCTCTCCCTCCCCCTGTCTGTTTCTCTCTATCGACTGTACAATGTTAGTGTCACAAGTCACAAGCTTACGCTTCAATGGTGGGTTTTGTTTTGTCTGGACCGTTTGGTTTTACCATTTGATCAGCCGCATCCACAAGGTCGGTACCAGAGTTTTAAATATGGGTGGGTGAATACGTCATGCGTGGGTCATATTCATATACTCATACGAATATAAATTTTAGTAAATAATAATAATAATAATAAAGAATGCGATGCCAAAGTTTCGCGTCTGAACAAATTAGAGATGAAAAAAATGACTAAAGGGTAAATAGTTAAAGACATAAACTAAAAATGGTTTAGGGTTAAAGATTGAGAAATTTCTATAAAGCTATTGACTAAAACTAGTTAAAAACTCATGTAATATGCACATAACAATAGCAATTAAAGGTAAGCGGGTAACCTATTGTATAAGATATCAAACCATATCCTATTCGACTGGATAGGATCTATATGGACATTAACGGTCATAAGGCAAGGTACATATATAAATTTTTTTAAACTTGTTATTATAGGGTAGGATTGGGATACAAGGTTATCATACCAGGCACCTATCTTGAAAAGTATTATACGATAAATGGTATAAGTTTCAGAATATCATGTGTCTATCTTGTTAAATATTATATAATAATGTCAATATATAATAAATAATAACATTTCATTGTTTATTTTGCAATCATTTATATTTAAGATTGTTATTTGTAAACTACATTCCATGAAGTTTTACCATAGAAGGATTTGTATTATTTTATTTTGGAATATCTTGGTATTATTATTTTAGAAGAGTTACAGTTGTATGTACATACTTGAACTCTCAAATTATATAGAGATGTTGTTTATTTTATAACACCAATTAATATAGAAGCAGCTCTAAAGTTTTTAATTTTGGAATTTGTGCGAATTTATAATTTTGTTTAATATGACATAAACATGTTTCATAGGTATTTGTTGTAGGTTTCAATAAACAGATTCTATATATTGTATAACTTGTAATATCAATAAATTATCTTTTAAATTTTTTTCCATATGTTATTTATATTAAAAATATAAAAATAAGATAATATTATATATTACATGAAATTATATCAAAAACTAGAAGCTTGAAGTAAAAAAAAAAAGAAGGAAAATATAGATATTTTATAAAAAAAATTTAAAGTTCCATAGGATATCTTGTACCTTGTAAGTTTTATAAGATATAGGATGGATGCAAGATGCCATGAGATAGGTTTCGAGTACGAAATTCAATACATTGTATCTTATAAGATATGTGCGGGCAATACTTCATACTCTACCCACTATATATCCCCTCACTCCTAATAACAATCCTTATAATTAATAGCGAATATAGATTGGATTTATTTGTTTCCCTTTTTTGTTTTTTTCAAGAACCAAACCAAATCATAATTTATTGTCACATTAGGGGGACTCTAGTTGTGACAACACAGAACGAATACTTATCACATCTACATAATTATTCGTGAAGCATCTCTTATATTTAAAGCATTACCTACAACTAATTCAGAGAATTTAAAAGAGTTGGAATGACAAGTTGCTTATAATTTAAAGGGTCATTGAAATTCAAATACATTAAAAGTAAATTAAAAATAAATAAACATATAAACAAGGGAAAAAGAGAAAATTTGGGTTTTAAGTGGAGGGTAAATCTATCCATTACTACAATTTAAAAGATATGATGGTTCAAAATCAAGTATAAAAGTATCAAGAGATAAATATCCTTACTTATGCCATTTTTCAACATATTTTATAAAAAAACTTCTTCCTGTTTCTAGACATAGTTGATAATTCTTGAAGTCTCTCATAGAATCTCTACGGTAAGTAAACGTCTAGATTTTCTTCTCTTGTCTTTCTCCACAAGACTAGGGTTTGAGGTAGAAAGTCCGTGGGGTTTTTATATTGATGATGATTCATTATAGGAAACATAGTGCATCAGGAGAAAGATTTCCATAAATAGAATCTTTGCAATGAGAGCTAAGCATTTAAGGAGACAAACGATTAAATAATTTCAAAAGGTATTGTGTAAAAGTACGAATTTTTTTATCATGAAGTATTAATCATTGTGAATAAGGGTAAATATTACATATAAGGGTGGGTATATGCGATAAAATAGGCATAAGAAGAGTTTAAATGTGTTTCACAACATAAATGGACAAATTTATGAAGAAAGGCTTTTTTTTCTCTATAAGTGCACAACCGAAGCATGGGCCCTTACATTAGGCTGTGTATCTCCCGAGAGATTCGTAAACAATTTAAATGGTTGGTTTTTGTATTCATAATATGAGTCTGCACTAAGAATGTTATTGCTTGTATATGTGCATGTGATTATTAATATATTGTAGTGGACTCCAAGTCACCCCTTTTTCTTTTTGGGTACAATTGAGATTCCAATGGCTATTGACTTTTTTAGATACAGTGTGATAGTAGGCTTAATGTTTTGCAAGCTTTGTGGTTATTCTTACAATTACATGTGGAATAATGTATTATATAGTTGTCGACTCAAACTCAAATTAATAGATGTGTGTTGATGGTAATGAAATGGCATTTACTGTGGATATTAGTAGCTTCCGAGCCATTGTATATCCATAATTAATTAGGATACATAGTGGGTTGTGAATGGCCTTAAGATTATAGCGTTGCAATTATAGTTGGTAGCAAAACTCTTTAAACAACAACTGAGAAGTTCTATAACCAAAACATAACTAGTAGATACCAATGACAATTATTCAACCTTTGCAACATTTCCCTTATTCCAAAAGGTAGCTAAGTTTACCGAGATTGTCCATTTATCACACGGCTATAAACCTGGCTTGGGGTACTTGTAAGGTAAGCAAAATTACGACTCGGTGAGATGAGAATGCAAATTTCTCATTAATATTCAATGTGCAATAACAAATAAATCATTAATGCTACGCATGAATAACCATACGCAACATAAACATTATACATGGTTTACCTGTAACTGGCATGAAGTCTAAGGTACAACCTCTCTTGGACTTTAGGTTGAAGAATTCGTAGATTTGCTTATTCAGTTACACATTGTGAATGGGCTTAAAATTATATATGTTATTTATTAATTTGAACTTGACTCAAGGGTTGAGTGACAGGGTCTAGCAAGTTTGGTTCCTTTATTGGAACGATCAAGAGAGTTTTGACATGATAGGTTTGGAGTAAGGCCCATTAGACCAACCTATTTGTCATATAACTTTTCTCAATATGGCACTTGCACTAAAAGAGACTCATATTGATCGTTGACTACTAACATAATCCAAAGGATGACGTTGATGGCCAAGCTCTATAGATACCCTAAGTCTGTCATGCCCCGAGGGTATCCTATAGTAGTACACAACCTATACTTGTACACTATTACTAGTTAATCTTCAAAGAACGACATATTTTCAAACAACAGAATCTTTTATATGCATCAATAAGAAATGATAAATACATATAAGCTATAAATTAGTAAATATTTGCCATTACAAGTGGTGAAATCATAATAGTACTACAGACCATAATTCATTTCTAAAAGTCTCCAAATATATAACTGATGTTACGAGTACTAACTATCTTATGATTAGAGATAAAAATAGATAACATAACCCGAATATCACATATTCTTCTAGCTTCTAAGTTCTTACCGAAGCCATGCTCTTGGAAGTAACCAGCCATGATTGTAAAGTCAACCTGAAAGGTCTTTAGAGTGTAAGCGAAACCACAGACTCAGTGAATAACCAGATATTACACATCAAGCAAGTTTATTAACAAATCATATGTAATGCATCAATCAATCAATCATATGCACAGATACAAGCTTGGATGATCTAGAATCTAAACAAGAAAAAGATTTGCGTCCTCTTTTTAAGGTTGAAGAACAATTACTTTCATGACCCACCTGCCTAGGAGAGATTAAGTATACAAGAAAATCAACGATTTCTCATTTTAGGGTTATCACTTTTAACTTGATAACATTTTAACTTATCATTTCCTACATCAATTCTTAAAAACTCACTAAGTATTAATTATTTCAAACCAATACTATAAGTGACATTTTTCATTTCCACTTAGTTCCTATAGAACCGATGGAACAAAGAAAACATTGGAAGAATTAACTCTTTGGAAAAATCAAGCATTAACAGATAATTGAAATATTAATACGTAGCAGGCTGTCACCCTTTTTGAAATATGCAATAATGTAATTCGTGTAATGACTGTTTAAATTATAAAGCCAATAAATTCTTAATCAGACTTATGGTGATCATATATTACACACACAACATATAGCATGCTTTTCTCAAGTCATCAAACAATCTATATTATCACTTTTGTTATCATGGTTTAACAACAGAACAAACATCTCACAACACGCTTTCAATGTATTTCCACAACAATCATATTATATCTTTGCATGCATGTGCAACTAATTATAAGCATAAACAGTGTAATAGATCTGAGTTACTCACCTACTCATCTTGACTAATTGTAATAGTCTATTAGAAAATCCTCTATAGTATCAAAATCACCTATTGAGATGAATAAAAATATTCATCAATAAAACATAAATTATATAATTAAAATCTTATGAGTGTTTAAGTGTTATTTATTGGTATTTGATTTATTCCTATTACTATATTGGTCTTTTAATAGTCTTATGATGATAATTATTATTTAATATTTTATTTTCATTTTGCTTTTCTTGATCTTGTTTGATATTTATATTTTTATCAGGTAGTGTAGAGTTTGTATTCAATAGATCAATATTTTATCATTATTGTTATTATTATTTTATTTATATCGTTCCTTAGTTGACCTATTATGGTGGCTAATATTTATTTTCTATCGTTTAGTTTCATCGTATTTCTCTTGATCAACTTCATAGAATTATCTCATTATTTTTATAAATCACATTATTCGAAATTTTAGCTCATTCTAAATTTCCATTCTTGTATGTTTATCTATATAATACAAGTGTTAGGCAATTATCATGATCTATTCTTATTCGTTTAGTATACTAATAATACTTTCTAATGGTTTTTAGAGTTTATTATTTCACAAGCATTACACTTATTATTCTTAAAATATTTGTACTTATTTATTACATCTATTATGTTTCTCTCTATTACATATATATATAATATATATTATATTTTTTGTTTTGGAAGGAACAGACTTTGTCCATAGATGATTTTGCATGTACACCGGCATCTTACGCTGCCAGCGTTGAATCCGAAGATGCCGGTGTTCGTATATCAATGTACGCTGGCTTAAGGCAGCCAGTTTTACAACACTAGAGCTGAGCTGCAGGCTACGGCCCACGAGCCAGGAGTTTTAAAAAAAAAAAAGAAAAGAGAGGAAATATGTAAGAAAAAGCATAATACAATAACTTATTTGTGATTATTTAGAAATATATTATAGAAGAAAATAGATTAATACATGAATCATAAGCATTATAACATTTTTTAAGTATATATTTATTGATTTAAACATAATATGATATCTAATAAATTATTTTAAAAACTTGTTTTCATTTATAAGTAATCAAAATGGTAAAAAAAATTAATTTTTGATTATATAAAACCTTAAAATATTTAAATACTCTAATTTTTACATAATCTAACATAAAAAATTTTAAAATTAAAAATTAAAAAAATTTCCTTTGGCCCGCGGGCCGGCTCGTTTAAAAGCGAGCCAAAATAATCCGGCCTGTTTGCCCACCTCTATACAACATATGTTAGCACTAACGATGTAGGCATTGATTTTCAATTTGCCAATGTTCATTCATTTTATGAAAAAAAGTTTATGTAGCTTCTGTTTCCAGTGTACACTGTCTCAACACCGCCGACCTATCCATTTACGTCACCAGCGTTGAGCACATACATTGCCAGGATAGGGACGGTGTTGATACTATTCATCTTCTTCCTCGATTTTCCTTTATCTGTAACTTATTTTTCTTATTACATGTATGTATTTTATATATATTTAAACTACTTCTAAGTGCCTTTACATGCTCTATAAGTATTTTTCGTGACATAATAATACATATAATATCCTATATTCTTCATATACTATGATTTGTTAGCTCCTACATATATCTTAATACACAAATAAGGTTTTGAAGTTGGATATTATCTTGTATTGGTTGGTATTGAAGTGTCAAACTCTCCCCCAAAGCTTGATACGAAGTCAATAGAAGCATAGTTTAAGTTGTTGTTCAATACATAACTAACTAAAAATGAATTGTTTTCTTACCTTATTGTTCCTTTCCCAAGCTTGAAGTCTACTAATGGAGCTAGATTGTTATGTTTGGATTGTAAGTTGTGTTGGTGGTTTATGGTGCAATTGATGGATGAGTTTAGGTTGCCTTTAGTTGTGTTTGTTGTTGTTGTTTTATGCTAGTTCTAAGTGAATTAAGGGCTTTGTTTGTTTCTCAATAAAGAGTTATCTATATAAGAAACGAAGGGGGCTGCAATTTCCGGCCAAAAGAAGAAAAACTTAACCGAAAACATCAAGTTGTATTCGCATGTAACTCATGCATTAATTGTTATGTTGAGTTGGTTTGTTTTGTTTTGATTGGTTTTGAAAAAATTTTCCTTGATTTTGTTTGCTTTATTTGACCTATTTGCTTCAATTGTCATTTGGTTTGCTAACTTCAATGAAATCTCAGCCATGTATGGTTAGCAACTTGCACCGTATATGTTTATATATTAATATAATACTATTTAGTTAATTATTTTTCTTAATTTTAGGGTAGTTTATCAAATTAAAAAGTACAAATATGACAGTTAATTAAGAGTTCTATCTCCAAAAAGTTATATAAAGCTTCCACAAATTTTATAGGTTATTATTAGGTTTAACTTTAGGTTTAAAGTTTACGCGATTAATTATTCTTAGTGTTTTATCTCCTGCCTTTCTAAACTTAATAGGCCAATTTTTTGTTTCAATCTCTAATAACTTTAGAATTTACTAACTAGATCAATGGTGTGATCCAAATATTTATTTGCAGTCTAGATTGTGAGTTATACATCTGTTTTTGTTCTTGTTATGTATTTATAAACTTAATGGTTCATCCTTAAATCATCATTTTCTAACTATAAGCTTCATTGATTATTTACTTTCTAATACACTTGAAGCCTCTTTTAAATTATTTCTATATTTTGAATTTTCAATACTGGCTACGAAAATCTATCTTTGATATCTGTTACTATCTATAAAATTTTGGTTTAAGGTTTATAAATATATGTAAGTTCATAACTATTTGTGATTTTATTCTAAGGTCCTTATTGAGTCTTATACTAACCTTCTATTTTTCTATATTTATATTTCTATTCATTTCTATTTGTATGAAAATTCTTGGGGTTTACAAAGTCCTTCCTCATTCAACCGATACAAAATTGGATAGACTAAGATGTTGCTGAATTTCTATCTCAAGAGATTAAATGTTCATCCACAACTATTAGTAAGGTTTGATACTTAATAGCTTATCTACTTATCACAAGTGCAAATCGTGTATGACACGATACTTACGCAACACGTACGTGATTGCCTCACTCGAATCCATACATTTATATACATGATGGTAAAAAATAGGAAGACAAATTCGAGGAAAATCTATCATCATGTTAAAAATATCCATCCTTATACCTCTTCTAAGACAATACTTTTCTAATCTTGTAGAGTTGAATATTTATGTTGAATCTTATTTGACATATATTCATCATTCATTTCTCAAATTCACTCAACATTATTTGTGGTTGCTTTCTCTCTAGTGATTCTAGAAACATAACTTGATAATTCCTATTACACTTATCAAGTTCAAAATGATTCTTGAAATGCTTTTACAATAGTAAAAACCAAGGCATAAATCAATATAAATGATTGTTCGTGTGATATAAATCTCAATTTTGGCTCATAAAAATAATCACATATAATTAGCCCATACTTGGTATGAAATATATTGAAGCAAAGGATTTTAGTTACACTCACCAATGTTGTGTTTGAATGGGGTGGAAATCAGTGGAAATGGAAGGAAGATGGCTGTTTGGCAATCTCGATGAAGATAGAAAATGGATGAAATAGATGGAAATTGGTGGAGATGTTTCCACTTTTATGGCTGAGTATTTTCTCATCAAATTTGAAGAGAAATTGATGGAAAAGAGTGGAAGAGAGGTTTTAATTAGAATAGTGTAAAATAATAGGGAGTAATTTGGTCATATTCATCTTCTATTTCCACCCATTTTCACATATCGTTGTTCCTCATATCCAAACAATGGCAAAAAAAAAAATTTCCTTTGATTTATTTTCCACTCTTTTCCTTTATATAACTTTCCATAGTTTTCCACTTTTAAAAAAATTACCAAACACAGCATAGACACGGTGGACCTAAGAAATGTGCATGACAATTGAAAAATAGGAAAGGAAAGGGAGCATAGAACTAATATCAGGAGACATAAAATGAAATTTATATTCTTTACTTGTCAAATAGTTTATATTAGCTGCTAATGGCATGAAAATAATCTGCTAAATTACTCGTGACAACTTATTGGTAGGAAATTTGGTTTCCTTTGTAATTTCCCTTTTATATAAGTCACCTCAAACCAATTTACTTCCCCAAATAAAATAAATAGTAAGGAAGATAATTTTTAATAATATTAATGCATCACATGAACTAATAAATAGTATATAAATATGTTAGGTACCTAAGCCCAAAGGGAGAGCCCAACCCAAAAAACTAACCTATTAGGTAAAAGCCTTAAGTTTAAGTACCATTTCCAAATTACTTGAGGAATCGATGTGGGATCGTAACATTTCCCACCCCTGAAGAAGCCAACACCATCAACAGCTCATTTCAAGCGGCCCACTCTGAACGGCTTTTACTCTAGCCTTCTCTGCTGGGTAGCCTTTTTCTCAGGTCATCCCTTCTTGGGCAGCCCCTTCTACTGGTACTGACATTTTTAACGAGAGCATCAAATGTTAAGTACTCAAGCTTAAAAGGAGAGCCCAACCCAAAAGATTAGCCTATCATGTGGGAGAACCCCTCAAACTTAAGTACCATTCACCAATTATGTAAGGATCCGACATGTATATAATCAAAACTTTATATGCCAGGTCCCCAACCACACATAATATACGAAGACATTATATGTAATGTTGTCCATAAAGAAAGCAATTTATGGAATTATTTGCTCTACCTATTAAAATATAAAACCTTTACAAAAAAATACTCGATCAAGTGTAGATAACTTTACATAAATATATATGATAATACCTATACATGGAACTTTAAAGGTTACAAAACTAAACTTGAAATACAAATGCCAAAAAACTTAGGTATTTAATATTACAAAATATAGGCTTTTAAGAAAGCCTTACTCTATACTATTACATTTCAAAACAAGGTTTTGCTTTTGATCTTTCAAAGAAAACAAAGTAGAATAGTCCATCTTCTTAATCGTCCCACTCATTCGAGAATGCTTCCCAATCAGTTTCATATCTCAAGTCATCATAAGACTCATCATCAACATTCCCTATAGAAGGAAAAAGTGAGCTAAGGGATAAGTACACAGCAACACAAAAAAATGCAAAATGGCACACAATCCTACTAATGCAATGCTAGAAACAATAGAATTAATTATCTTTGTTTAAATAAAATAGTTCAACACTGAAGTATTCAAACTCTGATTTCAATCATTGGGAATCCGGGGTCCCGAGTAACAGTAGCTACTCAGGGGATTAATACAAACAGCCCGAATACTTTTATCTCCTACATAACTTTACAATTAATAATCTCATTTAGGATTTCTAGCCATTACTTAACTTTACTGAATTCAATCCATAATATCACCTAGTTCAGTCATCCCTATAAGTGTGAATTAAATTATATTATTTTTTCTTGAGAATAGGCAAACTTACATCGATATCGTTCCTCCTATCAATTATCTGCTAAGCCACTTATGAAAGTCATTGCATCATGACATGAGTGGCCTAAGCGCCTAATCTACCATATCAACCTCATTACCAAGGTTGTCACTCCCCGAACTACATTCAACGGCACACGCATAAACAATTGACACAAATTTTGAAGCCAATCTTTAGTTAAATTGATTTGATAATGTCTAACCTAGTACTTAACAAATAAGTCACTGCATACCTAGATAATCGGATCTATCAGGTAAATGATCGGTATTCAAATTTGATTGAATACGAGAATCTGTCAAAGAATCATTTCAAATAAAACATCATTAATTTATAATTAAACATTAAATCATTCACCTTCTTTAAACTTAAATAAAAATATCAAACCATCATAACTTCACATTCACACATGTAGCTATACTTACATATTTTATTTAATTATTCATTCATTTATTATTATTTTATTATTTTTACATGAACAGTATCAAAAGGGTTTGCCATGCTTGTGATGTCTATCATGGGCACCATCAAGAACATGATCTTGGATCATGGTGCATCTTACTACCTTGCCATGCCCGTATTAGGAGATCATGCCCTCTATAATGATCGTGATATAGACCGTGATGACAAATACACATGTAATACCTTTGTTTAAATTTTTCCAAAAATCATCCGAGGAGATAATGACCGTAATCTAGGCCGTGCCCTTTAAGAAAAAGAGGTTAAAGGAGATCACTGGCTTGGTAACGACTGTGATCAAGCTTTAAATATCACACAATAGAGATAACAGCACCTGTAACGGCCGTGATCAAGGCCGTTTCATAATTTTAAAAATGAACCAAGAAGATCACGGGCCTCATAACAACCATGACCGTTAGGAAAACATGCTTTCAAGAAGATAACAGCCTCGAACACACCTATTATGAATAGGATATTGGCCCTTTGATACTTGTTTTGAAATTTTTGAAGTTCTATATCCTCTAGCTCTTTACTAAACTCTTATGTGTCTGTAAAAACATGTCAAAACTAACCTATAAACATAATATCAAACATCATCAAGTTCTCTTGCACTTGCATGCCCATTTCACATGTATATACACAATAATCCTAGCCTAAAACATAAATCCATCATTCTTGCTTGTAAAATTCGACTATCACTCTAATTATTCAAGTTCTACTCATTTATCACTAATGACATCAATAAATGCATCAACTCATCATGACTTCAAAATTGGTTTCTTCAAACCTAAGGTATATGTACCTATTTGCATATCTATTCTAATTTACATATTATCAAACCATCTGCTTATCTAAAATACTAAAGTTTTATTCCTATTCAATAATTAACATCAACTAGAAACTACAATTAAATATAATTTGTAAGAAATTACTTTACTTACTTTTATGGCTACTAGGACCAATTAAGCCTTTGTTGGTTCTTTCTTAACTTAAACTCTTGCTTCTACTTGTTCCTTTGATTAGTTTTTTTGTTTGAAAACTAGTGGGGTAAGATTTAGAAGAGATTTTGAAGTATAATTTAGGACTTGTTTGTATTTATAAGGATGAAGAAAATGGAGAGAGAGATGACAGTTTTGCTATCTATTTTGGATTGATATTTTTGTTGCCTTTTTTACGTTTGGGCATGTTTAGAAGCTTATAAAAGATGCATGAGCTTGGTCTTGGTGGTGTGTGTGTGAGGGGTCTTGAGTTTGATTTGAAAAGAAGATGGGCTTTAGGGCTTTTTCTAAAAATTTTTGCAGCTAAGAACTCTCCCAATTATCACAAAATAAAACATATCATATTATTTCTAATATAATTTCATATATATTACTACAATCACTTAACTTTACTGACACGCATATAATTCAATTATAAGATATTCCTACACTAATAATTAATCATATCGTCAAATTAAATTATAATAACTTAACTATAACAATTTAAATCACAAAATTATCAATAAAATATATATGTAAATTAATTTAGTATGTTTAATTTAGGTTATTTCAAATTGCTTGAGGAATCGATGTGGGATCGTAACAAAAAACTTATAAATATATATTAATAAAATTTTAGCATGCAAGCAGATTTTTTTTAAAAACTAATCATTATTGTCACTATTTTTCGAAATAATATTAATACTTATTCATCATTTATCTTAACATTTAGCATGTTATATCAATAAAGCTTTTTTACAATTGAGAAAATATATTATCATATTATAACGACTTCAAAATTAAAGATAAAATCATATAAATCACTCTTCATATGTATTATAGTCAGATTCTATGTTTTCTTACCTCTCGAGTTACGGGTTTCTCGGGACATTTGAGGGGAATGACCAACCAATATAAGTGTGTTATTTCTGTTTATCTTTTACAAGCATCTCCATCCTTATCCTTAACCAGTGATTAAGATTTTAGATTTGGACTATTGTTTAGCATTTTAGGTTTAATAATATCCGGTGAGACTGATATTCGTAGAACCCACTTTAAATATGATGACCTAAATTATGTAGAAAATGGGAAATGTAATGAACAAAAAATTAATTACATGGAAAATAAATTCCATACAACAGATATAAATAAATTATAATGATGCTAAGTAACTATACTTTACCAGCTCTAGGTTCTAGCCAATGGCTTCCATTGTGTGCAACATCTTAATATTATACCCAATTTTACTCAATCCTTTATCTTGTCTATTCATAATTATTTCCACATTTATCTATTAACCCCATATTAGTTTGTTTGGATTCTTGGTAGAGATCTTAAAAATTCTAATTTCATTGGAATCTATACTCTAATCATTTTGGTGATCACACTTAATAATTTCTTAAATAATAGAATTATTACAACTCTAGTTTATTTCATCTATAAATCCTTATTTTTAATATTCTCTAGCTCGTAGCTTGTTTGTATTAATACTCATTAAATGATTTAATTTTCTTCTTATTGAATTACTTATATATATTGTTTAAATTTTGATTCCCCAATGCTATCAGTTTAATTCCTTAATTTATTGTATTATATTAGTTCTATTCCATGCTTTACAAACACGTAAAAGGTGGGAAAATCGCACTAAAAAGGCTTAATTATTTTATTTTGTTGTTACGTAACCATGTTATGTGTCGTGTCGGTTTAATATTTTCATATTATATCTTATTTAATTAAATATTATAGAATCTACATAAAAGTGAGATATTCATGTTTTATCAAAAGTTTATAAGGATAGTCTGTACAACTTTCCTTAATAACTATTCAATTGGTTGACCAAATTAAAAATGATCCATTAAGGTCACCCATATATACTATCTTTTTTACTTTTAAGCTAAAACGTTATTCCATTTTTTTATCAAATAATATATAATTTTAAAAAAAAAAACTTATAATTTTATCAAATTAAGTATTTCCAAAAATGATTTACATTGTATATAATATAATTTTAAATAATCATCACAAGTTATTTGCATCAACAGCATGCACCGTACAAGCTTCACAAGCACCATGGGACATGGGTCACTTGCAAGACACGTGTTATGTATCATACATTACTTGTTATAATTATTTATTTCAGTATTTGTAAATGTTGATCTACTCAGTATACTAGATTATAAAATGATTTTATAAATTTATATATCATTAATTAACAAAATTAAATTTTTTATTATAACATGTAATGATATATAGGATTTAACAAAATTTATTTCAATATTTGTAAATGTTCATCTACTCATTATACTAGATTATAAAATTCTTTTGTAAATTCTAAATCCAATTATTTTGAGAATCTAATTACAGGATTTCATAATTTAAAATCGAGTAGCAAATGATAACAATAAACATATCATTCAAGGAATCTTGAGCGTATAATACATGAAGTATTATACATTGGCAATAATTGCCTTAAATAAACTTTAGAGCATTACAGATATATTGCGCTTATTGCCTTTGTGGGTTGAAAATTTGCAATGAAATAGCTAGTTATTTTAGCACTATTGCCACCATGTTATAAATATACAAGTCATAGGTACGGTGGGATTGTGGCAAATTGGGATTGAAATCCAGGATGAAGCTATTCAATAAATCACCATAGTGGTACGAGGTACTCCGATAGATGTCCACCAGGGATTAAGTTACCAATGGTTAAAACTGGTGGTGAATATAAGATAATTTTGTTGTGTTATTGATTTGGATATCAATAGATATTGGTGTTAAGATATGAAGATTATTGATTTATGTTTCAATTACGGGTATTAGAGCGAGACTATGGCGATTGTGCCACGGACTCAATTATTGCCAGGAAATAGGTCTCAAGAATTGTTACCGTGAAAATGGTTAATGGGAAACTCACAGCCCATATAAATTTTATTAGGTTTTGTGTGTATGCAGGGTAAAGGCTTCCGGTTTTGATGTTGCTAGGAAGGACAAGGCTAACAAATTGGATAAATGCATGTGTAAAAAAGGAAAAGGATGATGCGTTGGAGGAAAACAGCCCAGATCACCGGTGGAGCAGAAAAGAAGAACCTCTTCGATGCTTGCTTTCATGTCAGCTACTTTGAACAGCATAAATAATAACCTCATAATGTGATGAGAGAACCCGTAAAAATGAAGAAAGGTATAAAGGACGATCAGATGTATCAGAATGTTTCAAACTAACAAGAATGAAGCATTTTGAGGGAATACTTGGATGAAACATTTTGGTTAGAGAAAGAGCAACCTTGGCAATATAGTGGACAAGGAGAGGCTTTAATCAGTGCGATGCTGGCCCAAAAACATTTAATAAATTTTAACATCGTATATTAGACTTTTTTATTATAACATGTAATAAATTTTGTTAAATCTCAAGCTCTCTTGATCTAATTTGGAATTTCAAATGTGAGAATAATCTAAATCAATATTGAAATAAATTCAAACTCAATTCAATTAAATTTATCCGGAATTGACTATTCTATAAAGATATCTTCTCTTATAATAAGAATAATATAAATATCAAATCCAACTTAAATCCAATCAATATTTGAAATTAACTTAAGTTCCATTATGCGCATGAGTGAATAAATTATATATCATCAAATCAAATTCTAAGTAAAATAATTACCAATAAAGCTAACTCATTCGCCTCCTCGCTTGTAATTGCTGTCATCTCCCAGTCCAAACAAAGTTACAACTTAGAAGTCCAGGTTTGGACTAATAATGGGTCCAAGAGAGAAGTCAAATGTTGCAACACTTGGGAATGTTTACTTGAATTATATCCAACTATTCCTAGGATATGGACCGTTAATGTTTGCCAATTCTAATTTGTTGGCTAGGAAGGATTCATTTAGGATAAGATACCTATTTTTGCGTCCATCTACACAAGTTTGAGTGAAGTGTTTGCTTTCAACATGAGATATATATAAATACAAATCATACAAATAAAAAAAATTAAATCAAATTCATATGGTACTAGAAGTGCTTTTAACTTAATCCTCTTTTCACTTGTTGAAACACATGTCCACTAACTTTGTAAGGAAAAAAAAAAAACATAAATACAAGGTTGTGTTAATTATTGGAATTGGTCTAATCAGACAGGTTTCTATGCATGCTAAGAAGATTTACAAGGTTGTGTTAATTATTTTAGGGTACCCCTTCAATCTGAACATCCCAAAGAAGAGATAAACACAGGAAGGACACTTCCAATCCACCTATATTCTACAGCTAATATATACAATCAGCAATGCAGGAGTTCTCGAGTCCATTCTACAATGTGTCACTATGGTCTTCTAGGAAAACCTCCACTTAATTTGCTTCTGCCAGCTTCTTCCTTATGGCATCAGGATCAGACATTTTTTGATGCTGCATAAAACAATAAAGTGTGATTTTTCCATCGGATCTTGAAATAATGTTATATTACTCTAGACATGAAAAGGCACTAACCACAGAAGCAAATCTCCAGTGGATGCCGACTTCTCTGATATCCACTCCGGCACAAGCTCCTTCATCTTGTCAAGTTGATCCTCTAATTCACCTGACAATGAAAAAGAAAAAGATTCAGCACTTGAACTATGTTAAGAAAGAAGTGTTTTTATTAGGTTTGCTTACTTCTGTCTATTATATCCAATCGGTTTGTGATAACTTTGTGCATTAGCTCTTCTTTAGTAATAATGGAACTCTTGGAAGACTTGAACATAAAATGAATCGTGTTGAACAGCTTGGGGAGGGCAGTAATTATTTCCCGTCTTTTCCTTGCCTGTGAAATGACCGGATCATTCTCCTCCATGACTTTCTTCTCTTTGGCTTTGATCTGCAAATGCACAAGAGGTATTACTGCTTTGATGTTATAATTATAACAGGCTGTAAGGTTAAGCAGCAAAATGCCAACTCCTCTGAGGAACAAAATTACCCTCAATTCAATTTCATGTACACATCTACATTCATGCTTTCTTTTATTTTTAGCCATATATTTTCATGGTAATTGACCACCACAATAATTTCTAGCATCATTTTTCTCCATCATGTGTATTCTTTTTCTTTCAAATATCCTCCAGTAATTCAAGTAACATATGAAGGTAATCCAATGCTGCAACCAAGGTAAGAATCCTAATGACTTACTGACTGAATAAGACTCTCAGGGAGTGCATCATAGACTTCTTTATAATCTGGACTCATATGCACCATATCTCTTTCAGCCTCAACATCCATGTCCTTGACAGGAGTGTCGAATCTCAACCTTTTCGTCCTCAACTGCATCCGTGGAGTATGCCTGACCGAATTATCTGATTTATCGCTAGAACTGTCTTCTGGACTCATATAACGCCTCTTTGGGGTGCTTAATGGTGGTGTAGCAGCCATTAGCCTGGCTGGAGTTAAAGCAAGTTTTGCAGGAGTAGTGTCAATGCTACACTTTTTCTCCATAGCATTATCTCCACCTGTAACAAAGGTTTTCTTACTATTTGGGGTTGAAACCGTGCAAAAACATGCTTTAGACTCCATAGCTGAACTTCCAACAAAATGCTTCTCATTGGTTTCTGATGCCATTTCATTTTGCAGTAGAGGTGAAGAGGAATTACGGTCGTCCTCAGAGGACATCTCACTCTCGCATTGTTCATCAGATGGAAGATCTGAAGATTGAACTAACAGCTTGGATGATGTCTGCACGAAATTTTCTGCCTTGCTGCAGGTAACCTCATAGGAGAAGTGTCTCTGGAATTTGGGAGGTAAACGAGATGCATTTGCTAGTGGTAATTGTGCACTTTCTTCATGTGAAGTTTCTCTAGGCGATGACTTTGTCTGCAAAACCATGTCTGTGTATATATCTTGCAATGATTTGTTAAACGGCTCTGGAAGCGGTCCCTTCGGAACATCTTCTCCCTGAAATAGATAAAGGGATCACTAAGAATACTAGTAAGATGCTTCCCATGCATTCAATTAATGCAAATAAAACAGATCTCTGCTTATGAACACAAACATTTATCAAAAAGATCAAGCATAAATAAAAAATGCTGTTGTCTCATCACATTCTCTGATTGCAGTAAAGTTCATGGGCTTTTTTTTTTAATACATCAATCACCAAAACAGAAACGAATTCACAAAATGCAGGCAAATATGTGCTACCTTATTTCACTATGTTCTAGCAAAAGAATCACTACAATTTGTTAGTCTCGCATATTTGCAAATAGTACCTAGTTATTAGGTGAGCATTTATCTTCTAAAATTTCACAGCTGATATAAGATATCTTATATAAGATTGTGCTCAAAATTGAAACAGCAAATCCTTTATCCTACCCATTTTATTCCCTAACCATACCCTCAATACAAAAGTAACAAGTAAGTAAATTAGTAATGTCAGACATTACTTACCTCAGGATGTTCGTTAACGAAATCAAGTAGACGTGATCGAAAAACCTTCCGCACATTCATACTGGCAGTTTCAGATTTTGACTTCCCATCCTTCTCAATCGCATCAGCATTTAGTGTGATGTGGAGGTTCGGCTTCATGCAGCTAGTTCTCTCATCGAATGTGAGCACCTTCTTGAACTCTAGTGCCTCGGGTAAGATAAACTTCATCTGGGAAAGATGCTCATAAGTAAATCTCCTGTAACACAACACAGTAAAATCAGAGTCCAGAAAGAGGGAAACTTACAGGAAATGAACTTATTAATATCCAACATCTCTGTTTTTAGTACAGGACATCATTGTAAAATAAGCATTTCATGGATAAAATGATTTGCATTAGATTCAGTCTAAATCAATCCATTGAAAGCCATTTTGCCCACTAAATGTTTCCTTCCCATGATTACAAAATCCGAAAAACCCACAAACCATGATTGACTGGCTTATACAGTGACAAAATCAGATAGATGCAATAGGATTAACTTAATGGAAAAAAAAAAAGGGAAGAAAATGGTCATTAGTTTATGAGATCTTACTTATCGGTCAAACACTCAATTTTTGAGCAAATGTTCGTGAATATCGGCATGCAACCCTTTAATCTCAGCAACCGGATTGAGCTATCCAAAGTGTCAAAAAACTCTGCCAGCATCTGATACCTAAGCAAAACACAGAAAACCCATATATCGGTAAAATTAAAAAAAATAAAAATAAAATAAAACACAAAGAAAAAGAACTGTACTTTTCGGGCAATTTAGCAGCACATTTCTTTGGCTTCGTAGGAAGAGAATCACACGAAAAGATCCGTCTCTTGGCCGATTCGCTCTGATCACCAATGTGTGAATGACGGGTGGATTCGCGGAGATTCAGAGCAGCTTTACGGATGTCGGTGATCGAGAGAGCAACGCCGCGGTTACGAGCACGAGTCATGGGGCCTGAAGAGTGCTTCTCTGGGGTTTTAGTGGCCAGTGGATTTGGATTAGAGGGTTTCGGGACAAGTTTTTTCCTCGATCTAAAGGGTATGGATTTGGGAGCAGGAGAAGCTGGGGGACCCATCGGAGACTGAGGGAGAGTGGACGGACTTGAGGCGAGAGAGAGAGAGAGAGAGAGAGAGAGAGAAAGAGCGAGCGAGAGAGGGCGGGGTTTAGGGTTGCGGCTTTTATGGTGAGAAGGAGGAAGGATTTCGCGGGAAAAAAAGACCGTTACTTTCCCGCTAATTTTGAAGGTCCACTTGGACACGGGGTTATTTTAGACTTTTCGCAATTCTAGTTTGCGTTACGGGGATATATACGAAAAATAAAATAGGCCTGTCAGGTTTAGTAGAACGTTTTATGCAATTTTTTTTTTCTATAATTAGATATATTTTTTTCTTTTTTATTTTCCGATGAAATAATCTTTAGGAACTGATATATTTTTATTTTTTATTTTTTCGCTTGGATTTCAAAAGATTAGGAACATATAAATGAATTTCTTGCATCGTTTCTAGTTATATTAGGGACAAAGAAAATATAATTGTAAAATCTTAAACATGTAATTAGCTTATATTATCCTCCAACAAGTTGCAAAATAATGATAATTTTCTTGATATAGACTTCATTGTTAGGCAAAAAATAAAATAAAAATAAAAACTTCAAGCACGTCGTAATAAGAGCATTTTATGTTTTGTGTGGAGCTACATTATTTAAATTTTCGATATAACTAGTTATAATCCTGCTCTCTACATGATTGTTAAATTAAAATTAACATATAAAATAAAATAGTGAATTTGCTCAAAAAGATTATTTTAATGAATAAATGTGTGTTCATAAATCATTATCATAAATAGTTCATAAACATACCCTTAAAAGGGCTTCATGAATTTGAAGAAAGATATATAGAAGATAAAAATTAAAAATAAAAAATAAAAGAAGAAGAAGAAGAAGAAGAAAGAAAGAAAGAAGGAAGTTCTTCATTGGGTTAGTATTTATAAGCATATTTATTATGAAATATTGAAATCATTATAATAAAGATTTTGGGCTATGAGAAACATAAAAACAAATACAATTAAAGAAATAAGTCCCGGCTTTGATGAAATCGGAATATTTTAATATTCTAATTACGTTAGGGGTATCTTTTGTTTTCCTTAAAAGGCAAATCTCACCTATGAAAAAAATTAAGTATAGAATATGAAAAAGTAAAAGTTTTATAGTTTATGTTTTAATAAATATAATTTAATTCCACAAATTCAAGCATATAGATCAAATCTTTAATATAAACTTTGATCCAAACAGGATCAATAAAAAATTAAAGCAACAATTATCACATAGTTTAAAATTATTGTGCGTGTGATAATTGCATCTTGATTGTTATTTTCTTCTCTCTTTTCAGCTTGATAAAATATCATGTGTTTGTTCAACTATGATTTCTTTAGCTTTGGATAGGACATGAAGACACTGGCTAAGACATTGAACTATACTTTATAATCTTAATAGACATTCATAATTAACTATTCTCATTGGTTTTTGAGTTTTTTTTTCATATGAACATATTTGAAAATACCAATAATATCATTATAGATAATATGCTCAAACATGACATGATAGTAGTTTCAAATTCATTTGGTGTATTACCTGTGATGGATAACTTGCAAGTTGAGATAAAACACGCCAGGGAAGTTCTTGAAATATTTGATTCTATAAGCTATGAAAAGGGATCGGCTGTTATCAGAATGTCGCAGGGTTACCTTGGTGATGAGATATTTCAAGTGATCAGTTTATGGGTTTATTAAAAAATGCACATTTGAGTTTTGTCCTTGTTCACTCTGCATACTCGTAATACTTTCTTTCTTTATCTTTATGGAACAAACTTGAGATTCACATGCTAGCCAAAAATGCCCAAAAGTCAACGTCTTCTCTCATACCTCTTCATTTTAATCTGTAAGAAGAACATTATGAGCTCCCCTGAAGACTCTATCACATGTTTTTGTGGAGAAAAATAATGACTGGGGATTTGGATAAAGAGAAATGAGAGCAGGGTGATGATTTTGGGGGATTTTGGCTATCACACACGTCTCACCTTTTTCTAAGGGCAGCATAACACTTTCACAACAGAACTACACTGATCATGTAACTCGAAAAATGGAGGAGGAAAAAATGGAAAGTGAAAGGGCTAGAAAAGTCTTATTTTTTTTGTTTTGTTTTTTCTTTTTTTTGGTAATCAAACTAAGTTTATATATACTTGGATCATATAGAACTATCAGCAGAACAGATATCATAATTTTTTGACCCCTCTCATTTGTTTTCTGCTTTCATCAGACATCATTAAGTTCATACATGCAAAGATATTCATGGAAAAATGCAAAGACTGAAGACTTATGGAGTGTGATGACTGAGGAATCGGGAATTCAAGTTAACATTTTGATGGATTATTGGACAAAGCAAAAAGGATATCCAGTAATCTCTGTTAAATTAAATGGATATGTGTTGAAATTTGAGCAGGTCTTGATTATTAATCATAAGCTTTCATTACAGTTTGGAGATAACAAACTAGTATTGGCTTTATCCTTTGCTGAATTCTGATATATTGCTCTCTACCGCAGTCTCCATTTGCATCATTTGGTTCACATGATGAGCGACATTGGGTTGTTCCAATAACCATTTCCATTGGTTCCTATGCTAGACAAAAAAAAGTTCCTTTTGGAAACAAAATCTGGAGAAGTAGACATAGCAGACTACTTTAATTTGTCCATGGAAAGTTCAAGCAAGGACGGAAAAGAACTTGATGAACAAATGTGGATCAAAGTTAATGTTGACCAAAGTGGTTTTTACAGGGCAAAATATGAAGACAAGCTAATGGCTCAACTTATCAAAGCAATAGAGACCGCTTGCCTGTCTGCAATGGACAAATATGGTACATGCTATCCACCAAATTTATTAGCGTTGGAAATGAGTAACTTCAGATTTTGACATATCAAGAGTCAAGAAGAAATCAACTTGGATACCAATTAGATGCATTATGTACTAGACAATCCAAAAAGAAGGTGACTTTATCATGATTGAGGTTGATGATAGCACAAGTGGATTTTTGTGTTCTTCTTCTGCTTTGGTTGAAGTGTTCACTGCTTAAACAGTGGATCATGTCCTAGAAAAAGATGAAATTTCTCCTCAAAGATTAATTTTTTGTATGCACAACGTGCTTTCTTTTTCTTTCCACTCTAGATGTATATGAAACACACATATCCATGCTGCAATGACTTTTATTATCATTCCACGATAGAGAAATCAGAGTTCACCATTGGATGTTCATTAGGTGCATGTACGAGCCATGCTGCAATCGAATGGCTTATTCATTTGAAGTTACAATATACTGACTAGTGCTTTTGTTGATTTCATGTTAGGCATTTTGGATGATGCATATGCTCTTTATGAGGCCTGCCAACAATCATTATCCTCCTTGCTCCTCTTGATAGATGCATACAGGAAAGATGTTGATTATGTCGTGCTATCAAAACTCATTGATGCAAGTATTATGAACATATAGATATATATCTATTTTTATGTTATTCTCAGTGCAGGTAAAGTTTCTTGATTAAATATCATACTATTTCTCGCCTTTTCAAAAAATGGTGTATGACCTTAGTCATTGAACAGGTTTGCTATGATATCATGAAGATATCCCTTGATGAGATCCCTGATTCAATGGGTTACTTGAAACAACTTTTTATCAATGTCCTCTGGTTTTCTGCCGAGTAAGATGAACTGCCTTTTAATGTGATGAACTACAAAAATGTTATGTGATAAACATGTGGTTCATAGTGTTGGGAATTTAACGATAAAAACAAGGATGTGCAGCGAAAACGTTTTATTTTTATTTTCTTTTTATTTTGCACGTTAAATTCCCAATTTGCGGATCCATGCATTCAACAAATCTATACCATAAAAGACATGTAATTCGAAAAACTAACCTCCTTTTCGAATTTCGTATAACTCCTTATGCGGATCTACAGACGTTACAGTGTCGCAAGCGTCCTCTATGGTATCCACACACAAACGAATATCGATTTGGATCCTCCTTTGCGTGCTTGTGCGATCTAGAACATTACTAGATCTGAATGGGAAGGGCCTCTCTAGAAGCTCACGAATTTTCTAGTTTTTTTTTTTTTTTTGTATTTAGGTGTTGGCAACACATGTCATATCACAACCCTAGATGAGACCATCACATTCTATTTATACTTGTCGTGCGGTCATGTGCCCTAATCTCATTAGGGTGCCATTTTTTTTATTCCACATAGACATAGACCTTATAAAATGTGATTTTATTTTTTAACAATTATTTATCAGTCTCGATCTAATTCATAAATAATTAAATGATTCCAGATACGGTTATTCAAAATAACCCATGATCCGATTAATTCATTCTTTGTATGTGACCCTGTAGGTTCACTTAATGTTGGCAGTAGCCTTTAAATACCTTTTAAGGCCTACAAGACGTAATTGCTCTCTAGCAAGACATTATGCCTACCCAAATTAAGTGAAGATCGGTGATCTGACTTTATCTATTAACAGTCAGTTATTCAGTCCCTTTATCACATGATATCTTATGATTAATCATAAGGTGTGGATCAATACACACTTATATTGATTAATACTTATTTCTTGAATCCAAGTTTGACTGATTTAAACAAATGATATTGATAACTCTTAATCAATTCATTTAAGTACGGCCATGCATTTCTCAGTCTTGCTCAACAAGAAGCCCAAAAGATATCTCTCTCAATTAAATGAGAGGGACGAATTCCTTCACGAACACTCACATTCCTCCACATAGATTCCATATCCAAGAACAGTCTTATAATCACTCGATCAAAGATGACAAAGAACTGAATTAAAACACGGAGCTTGTGTAGGAATCCATGGTGTCATCAGGTCAAAGGACTTAAATAAACTGCAATGAGAAATACTTATCATATTGATCCACATAGTATTCTCATAATTGGTCATTCCAATACAATGTACTTTACATGTATTATGTGCTGAAATGATATCTTATATCCATGATCAGTAAAACATGACCATCATCCAGCCTACATACTAATCTTAATTCATTATTATTCCATATAATGAACGATTAGGGATAATTTAGAATAAAGTTATTTATTCCTTTATGGTTTTACTATTAAAGTCACATACTTTAATGACATAAGGAATAACAAAATTACTCATGGAATTATTTTATCAAGGTAAAAAGGCTAATAATAAACCTGAAAAATAGAATGGCTTATAAAGATAAATATCAATGACACAAAATCCATATGTGCTATGGCACATCACTAGCAATCTCTCACTTGCATTAGCTCTACTCAATCATAAGTCTAATGCCCAGTGCTCTAGTATGACTATCATGTTTAGACTGGGAAGAGGCTTAGTCAATGGATCTGCAACATTGTCATTTGTGGGTACTCTGCATATCTTAACATCTCCTCTATCAATGATCTCTCGAATGAGATGGTAACGTCTGAGTATGTGTTTGGATCGCTGTGTGATCTTGGTTCCTTAGCCTGTGCAATGGCCCCATTATTGTCACAATAAAGGTCCACTGGATTTGCAATGCTAGGAATAACTCCCAATGCACTAATGAACTTCTTGATCCAAACTGCTTCCTTAGCTGCATCCGATGCTGCTATGTACTCAGCCTCCGTAGTAGAATCTGCAACTGTGTCCTGTTTGGAACTCTTCCAGCTTACAGCACCTCCATTCAAACAAAACACATAACCAGATTGCGATCGAAAATCATCTGAATCAGATTGGAAGCTGGCATCTGTGTAACCATTTACTACAAGATCACCTTCCTGTCCTCCATATGTCAAAAACACATCCTTAGTCCTTCTTAAGTACTTTAGAATGTTTTTTACTGCTATCCAGTGACTTTCACCTGGATCTGATTGGTACCTACTTGTGATGCTTAAAGCATAAGCGACATCTGGTCGAGTGCATAACATGGCATACATGATGGAACCAATAGCTGAGGCGTATGGAATCCTACTCATGCGTTCCCGTTCTTCTTTTGAAGTGGGACATTGAGTCTTACTCAATTTAATTCCATGTGATACTGGCAGAAATCCTCTTTTGGAATTCTCCATACTAAACCTTTTTAGTACCTTGTCAATGTATGCACTCTGACTTAGGCTAATTATCCTTCTAGATCTATCTCTATAGATCTTGATGCCTAGAATATAGGCAGCCTCACCTAAGTCCTTCATTGAGAAACAATTTCCTAACCATGTTTTGACCTTTTGTAATGTAGAAATATCATTTCCAATGAGCAATATGTCGTCTACGTAAAGCACCAAGAAAACTACTACGCTCCCACTAACTCTCTTATAAACGCAAGGTTCATCTTCATTCTTGATGAAATCAAACTCTTTGATTGCTTCATCAAAACGAAGATTCCAACTTCGAGATGCTTGCTTCAATCCATAAATGGACCTTTGAAGCTTACATACCTTATGTGAATTCCTCGTTAACAAATCCCTCAGGCTGTGTCATGTACACATCCTCAATGAGGTTTCCATTCAAGAAGGCTGTCTTGACATCCATTTGCCATATCTCATAGTCATAATACGCAGCTATGGCAAGAAGAATTCTCACAGACTTAAGCATGACTACAGCGAAAAGGTTTCATCATAGTCTATACCATGAGTCTGTTTAAAACCTTTTGCAACTAGTCGTGCTTTGTAGGTATGCACATTGCCATCCATGTCAGTTTTCTTCTTGAAAACCCATTTACATCCAATAGTTTTTACACCATCGGGTGGATCAATCAAAGTCCATACTTGATTTTCATACATGGATTGCATTTCGGATCTCATGGCTAATAACCATTTCTCAGAGTCGGGGCCCATCATTGCTTCCTGGTATGATGTGGGCTCATCTTGGTCTATGAGCATGACATCGCGATTGTCAGTAACGAGAAATCCATATCTCTCAGGCTCGTGACGAATCCTACCAGTCCTACGTGGGCCTTCAGTTAGTGGTTCAGGCTCAGCAACTAATTGCGAGTCTGATTGAACATCTATCATGGGTTCTATGCTAGTTTGTGGTTCTCGAACTTCTTCGAGTTGAATCGTACTCCCACTGATTCCTTTAGAGACAAATTCTCTTTCTAGAAAATGACCATTACGAGCAACAAACACTTTGTTCTCAGATTGGTTGTAGAAGTAGTATCCTTTTGTCTCTTTAGGATATCCCACAAAGAAGCATTTGTCAGATTTAGCTGCTAGCTTATCAGACACCTGTCGTTTAACATAAGCATCACAACCCCATATCTTTAGAAAAGACAAACTAGGACATTTCCCATTCCATAACTCGTATGGTGTCTTTTCAACCGATTTTGATGGAACCCTGTTCAATATAAACGCAGCAGTTTCTAAGGCATATCCCCAAAAGGATATTGGAAGATCTGTCTGACTCATCATTGATCGAACCATATCTAATAAAGTTCGATTTCTCCTTTCAAAACACCATTCCATTGTGGTGTTCCTGGAGGAGTCAACTGTGAGATTATCCCACAATCCTTAAGATAATCAGAGAAATCTTGGTTTAAATATTCACCACCTCGATCTGATCGAAGCGTTTTTATATTTTTGCCAAGTTGATTTTGTACTTCATTTTTGAACATTTTGAACTTTTCAAATGATTCGGATTTATGCCTCATTAGGTATACATATCCATACCTACTAAAGTCATCTGTAAAAGTAATGAAGTACAAGTAACCTCCTCTAGCAGGTGAACTTAATGGTCCACATACATCGGTATGTATTAGGCTCAGTAAGTCATTAGCTCTCTCACTTTGTCCTGTGAAAGGAACCTTTGTCATCTTTCCCATCAAACAAGATTCGCATGATTCATATGATTCAAAATCAAATGAATCTAAAAGCCCATCTTGATGAAGCTTTGATATGCGTTTCTCATTAATGTGGCCTAAACGACAATGCCAGAAGTAAGTTGGATTCAAACTGTTAGATTTGAACCTTTTGGTATTAATGTTATAAATGGACTTATGATCAGATTCATCAAAGTTTAGAATATAGAGACCATTCATCAAATGAGCAATACCATAAAAGATGTCTCCACGATAGATGGAGATTGTATTATTCTCAATAATAAATCTAAAACCATCCTTGTCCAAACATGAAACTGAAATAATGTTACTGCTCATAGCAGGCACATAATAACAATTATTTAAAATCAGAATAAGTCCAGAAGGCAAAGTTAATTCAAAATTTCCCACAGCTAATGCAGCAACCCTTGCTCCATTTGCCACGCGTAGGTCCACTTCACCTTTAGCCAACTTTCTACTTTGCTTTAATCCCTGCACATTTACACAAATGTGAGACCCACATCCAGTATCTAATACCCATGATGTAGAAGTAGATAGATTGACTTGTATGACATAAATACCTGAAGCAGTAGTCTCACTACCCTTCTTCTTTCTCAGATCCTCCAAATAAAGTTTGCAGTTCCTCTTCCAATGACCTGGTTCATTGCAGAAGAAGCAAACCCCTTCCTTGGGTGGTTTGGCCTTAGGTTGAGGCTTGGGCTTTTTAGCTTTGGGCTGACCTTTTGCTTTGCCCTTGCCTCTACCATTGGCATTTCTCTTTTTGCCTTGTCCCTTTTGAACCATCAGAACATTGTTATTTGTTTTAACATTTTGTTCTGCATTCTTAAGCATCCCATGCAGCTCCATGATAGACACATCCATTTTGTGCATGTTGTAGTTCATCACAAACTGGTCATAGCTAGGAGGCAAAGAGCCTAGGATCAAATCCGTAGCCATCTCCCTAGAAACTGGAGAGCCTAGCTTCTCAAGTCTATCAATATAGCTCTTCATCTTGAGTACATGTGTACTCACAGAGCTACCTGGAGCCATTTTACAAGAATTCAGCTCCTTGGTGACTGCAAATCTCTCATGTCTTGCCTGTTCTTGGAACATTTCCTTTAGGTGTACGATCATATCGTACGCCTCCATGTCTTCCATTTGCTTCTGAAGCTCAGGTTCCATGGTGGCAAGCATAATGCAGGTCACATCCAATGAGTCTTCCTTATGCTTACTAAAAGCATTTCTTTCAGCTCTTGGAGCATCAGAGCAGGTTCATCAGGGATTGCCTCATCAATCACATACAACTTCCTCTCGTGCTTAAGAACAATTCTTAAGTTACGATACCAATCAAGGAAGTTTTTACTATTCAGCTTATCCTTTTCAAGAATTGATCGCAAGGTTGTGTTGTTGGTTGCCATGATCTACATATAGAGGTATGCAAAGTTAATTATCTTTATTTAAGCCATTTTCATAGTCCCACTATTTTTATCAAATTAATAACCCTCTAGTATTAATTTGGAAACCATTAAATAAAGTTTCTTAGTGGGTCAAGATCCATATTTCACTAAACCTTGAGTCAGCTATGGCATGAACCCAAAATTTAGTTATTTAGGTAGGAAACCCTTTCCAATTACATCAAATGTAACTCTCGTTATGGGATTGACATCACATGTCCCGGCCTACTAATCCCATCTAATGCCATAGGCCCAAAACCGTTTTGATAGCCTATTTAAGTCTAACCATTACGACATGTGATAGCACCATATTCACCTTGTGTGACTAGGATAGTCTATTGCACCCTGCTTTGGCAGAACCTACAATTAGACGATCTAAGTCTTGACAAGTGTCGAACCATGGAAGGCATTTTCATGACTTAATATTATTTGAGGGATTTTAAAAGGTGATATTTTATCTTATTATCACATGTAAAGGATATTAAGTATATGGTTGTAAACATAGTATCACATACATGTCAGCATATTATCATGTTATGCATAATAAAAAACGTGTCATAGCATGGCCCTTAATCTATATTGATCTTCATAAGCCAATATGAAGACCAATAGCACGATCTTAAGGTAAAGATCCATCAACATGGATCTGAGTTGAAAAACTCCTTGTATCTTCATCAAGGCTCTCACTTCTCCATCATCATGGATTGGGAAAGGTCTTCATTACATCTTCATGTCTTCCATTACAATGATGAAAAGATACAAAAATCCTACTACAACTAGTAAAATTAAATTACAATAAACAAAAAAAAAAAAACGACGTGCAGGTCGTATTTATAAAATTACATCCCATGAAATAAATAAATAAATAAAATCTGCCATTCACATAAAACCTAGGGGTCATGCTATGCACCATGCAATCAACATAAGGCATGCATACATCATACTCACAACACAAAACATATAAACAATAAGGCGCATTTTATGTTGAGTAACTTTTAATTGTGCCATAGGCAACGAGGTAGCACGACGGTCCCGCTAGCCGGTTAGCGGGCAGGGGTCAAGGGGACAGCGTCCCCTGCGGGGTCGGGGGCAGCGCCCCATAAGCTAAATGATTTTTACAATTTGTATGTGGAAAATTCTTTAAAAAATCAATTTTTGGTTCGTGTCATACACGAAACTCGACCAACAATCGACCCCTATGCTTAATCATATTAAACATAGTATTTGCATAATAAATCGAAAATTTGAGTTGCGGGTTCCATTCAAAAATTGAATTTTTAATAAAAATCTGTCCATAAGAATATGTAAATATTAAGTTCAAAATTATTAAGACAACCTTAACAATTTGTTCAAATATAGCAGAAAAAAAAAACGTTGATAATCAAATCGTTTTGAAAACTACAGATCGCGGTTTTTTTTTTTATTTCAGATCTGTTTAACAAGATTGAATATGATCTGTTCAACAAAATAATTCGTGATGCACTTTGTAATCCAATTACAACAGATTTCTTCAACTTTTCACAAACAATCAATTTCGTCCATCTGTAAAAATCCATAACACAACCCCATGGAACAAGTATATCAACATATACATCTGTTGTAACCATTTTATATCGAATTTGTTCAACCCCTCAAATCAAGGCATTACCTTTTAAAATTTCAGATATGAAGATTTCGTTTTTCATACGATTAAAATGATTTCGAAATTCGTTTCCACAACGCCGAATTTCATAAATTCGTAATTCATGGCATTAACACATTCGAATTGAATTTATGCAGAAATATTACTACATCATATATAGATATTTACATGCATCAGTATTAAACGTCATAATCCAAATTAATTCAAATCAAATCTCAATCCAAGCAAAAACGTATAACATACATATAACATCACTACATCGATTCATTAAACAGACGTTCGTTCATATCATCTATATGAAAAACGTTTAACAGTTCAAGGATCCGACAAATTCATTAATTCATACATATATAAATGCTCATATGTATCTCACATACATACAAAAAAAAAAAAAAAACAGATTTGTTATTGAGAATGCAAGTGGCTTTGATATCACTGTTGGGAATTTAACGATAAAAACAAGGATGTGTGGCGAAAACTTTTTATTTTTATATTTATTTTTATTTTTATTTTGCACCTTAAATTCCCAATTTGCGGATCCATGCATTTAACAAATCTATAACATAAAAGACATGTAATTCGAAAAACTAACCTCCTTTTCGAATTTCGTATAACTCCTGATGCGGATCTACAGACGCTGTAGTGTCGCAAGCGTCCTCTACGGTATCCACACGCGAACAAATATCGATTCGGATCCTCCTTTGCGTGCTAGCGCGATCTAGAACATTTCTAGATCTGAACAGGAAGGCCTCTCTAGAAGCTTACGAATTTTCTAGTTTTTTTTTTTTTTTTTTTTTTTGTATTTAGGTGTTGGCAACACATGTCATATCACAACCCTAGATGAGACCATCACATTCTATTTATACTTGTCGTGCGGTCATGTGCCCTAATCTCATTAGGGTGTCATTTTTTTTATTCCACATAGACATAGACCTTATAAAATGTGATTTTATTTTTTAACAATTATTTATCAGTCTCGATCTAATTCATAAATAATTAAATGATTCCAGATACGGTTATTCAAAATAACCCATGATCCGATTAATTCATTCTTTGTGTGTGACCCTGTAGGTTCACTTAATGTTGGCAGTAGCCTTTAAATACCTTTTAAGGCCTACAAGACGTAATTGCTCTCTAGCAAGACATTATGCCTACCCAAATTAAGTGAAGATCGGTGATCTGACTTTATCTATTAACAGTCAGTTATTCAGTCCCTTTGTCACATGATATCTTATGATTAATCATAAGGTGTGGATCAATACACACTTATATTGATTAATCACTTATTTCTTGAATCCAAAGTTTGACTGATTTAAACAAATGATATTGATAACTCTTAATCAATTCATTTAAGCACGGTCATACATTTCTCAGTCTTGCTCAACAAGGGGCCCAAAAGATATCTCTCTCAATTAAATGAGAGGGACAAATTCCTTCACGAACACTCACATTCCTCCACATAGCTTATTCCATATCCAAGAACAGTCTTACAATCACTCGATCAAAGATGACAAAGAACCGAATTAAAACACGGAGCTTGCTGTGTAGGAATCCATGGTGTCACCAAGTCAAAGGACTTAAATAGCACTGCAATGAGAAATACTTATCATATTGATCCACATAGTGTTCTCATAATTGGTCATTCCAATACAATGTACTTTTACATGTATTTATGTGCTGAAATGATATCTTATATCCATGATCAGTAAAACGTGACCATCATCCAGCCTACATACTAATCTTAATTCATTATTATTCCATATAATGAACGATTAGGGATAATTTAGAATGAAGCTATTTTTCCTCTATGGTTTTACTATTAAAGTCACATACTTTAATGACATAAGAAATAGCAAGTTCACTCATGGAATTATTTTATCAAGGTAAAAAGGCCAATAATAAACCTCGATAAAAAGGAATGGCTCATAATATAAAGATGATAAATATTCACATGACACAAAACCATATAGCCTAGGGCACATCACTAGCACATAGAACATGCCACCACCCTCTCCTCTATCAAACTAGTTCCACACCATCTAAGGATATACAGTTGAACTTCATCTCTCACCACTAAATTTAAAGCTCATTTGCACCTGTACTTTGGTGCAGAAGGTTAGGGTGGGAACCAATACCTGGAGAGACTCATTTGGATGTGCTGTTGAGGGCTAAAGTACTTATGGCCTTGGCTAAGTTTGGGGTTGAGAAAACTCAAAAAGAAGCATTGAGACGCTTTGAGTCACTACTAAGTGATAAAAGTACCACTCTCCTTTCGGCTGATATAAAAAGGGTATTAAAAAAAAACTTCATGAATCATATTCCTCGCCACTACTCTATGCATAAAATGATTAATTTCTCATTACCTGCAGGCCGTCTACATTTTGATGGTGAGGAATACTATTGCTACAAACAGAAAAAACTTTAAGTCATTGTTAAACATTTATAGAGAAACTGATATTGTGCAAGAAAAAGAAAGGATTTTACGTAAGATCACCTTATTTTTTTAAGCTACATTGAAGTATTCAATGCATTACTTCCACATTTGCGTTCTTTCATTCAGTAAATCATAAAAATTAAGATATTCATGTTTTATCAAAAGTTTATAAGGATAGTCTGTACAGCTTTCCTTAATAACTATTCAATTGGTTGACCAAATTAAAAATGATCCATTAAGGTCACCCATATATACTATCTTTTTAACTTTTAAGCTAAAACGTTATTCCATTTTTTTATCAAATAATATAAAATTTTAAAAAATAAGAAACTTATAATTTTATCAAATTAAGTATTTCCAAAAATTATTTCCATTGTATAATATAATTTTAAATAATTATCACAAGTTATTTGCATCAACAGCATGCACTGCACAAGCTTCACAAGCACCATGGGACATGGGTCACTTGCAAGACACGTGTTATGTGTCATACATTACTTGTTATAATTATTATTGGTAAATTGCATTAAGTTCATAGTATAATGACAAAATATTACCTAAACTTTTGTCAAAAAAAAAAAAGGTACCTAAAATTTGGTTTAAAATAATTTGGTACCTAAACAAAGTTTTTATTAACTTTTTTAATACATAAAGTTTGGTTTTAATAATTTTGGTACTTGAACAAACTTTTATGAACTTTTTTATACCTCATTTCACTTGTTTTTGGTATGAAAAAATTCAACAAAAACTTTATTTAGGTATAAAAATTATCAAAACCAAACTTTAGGTATGAAAAATATTAACAAAAATTTTGCTCATGTGCCAAATTGTTTAGAACCAAACTTCAAATACCTAATTATTCTTTTTACAAAAGTTCAACTACCATTTTTGTCATTAATCCTAAGTTCATTTAAGGTATCAACGTTTTAAGTGGTTAAAAGAATGTATTAATGTTTGATGGATAAGTTTATTTTAGGTATTAACATTTTGGATGGTTAAAAGAAAGTTATCAGTCTTTGGTAAAGTGGGTTAGATAAAGTATTAATAATTAACTATTGATGAAAAATTAAGAGATTTAATTGAAAACTAATCCAAATACCGATACCTCAAATAAACTTTACAAAATGTTAATACCCCATTTGATATACTTTGCCAAACATTTATACCTTTTTTGAACTTCTCAAAACCTTGATACCTTAAATGAATCTACCTCCAAATGTCGATACATTTTTGTGTAATTTACCATAATTATTATATACAATTATAAAGATATGTAAAATAAAGGGATAATATCAAAAATGATGTCTGAACTTTCATAAAAAGTTAATCAAATACTTGAAATTTGATATTTAAAACAGGTTTTCACGTATATTTTTCCTAAATGTTTAAACTTGCTTAAATCAAGTAGAAAAATTATACATGAAAAACTTATTTTAGATACCAAATTATTTAAAATCAAACTTCAGATAAAAAATATATACACAAAACTTAGTTTAAGTATCTATTATTTAAAATCAAATTTTAAGTACATAATTAAACACTTTATTAAAGTCGATGTCCGTGAGATTAACCTTAATATGAAAAACCGAGAAATTTCATTCCATTAAAAGTTAAAAGGTGGCTCCTTTCACATTTATGCAAACTTTCGTTTGTTACGCTGCCAGCTGTTTTTCTTTGGTTTGACATTATTAGCGGTACGTGGCAGTGCGCGATCATCTCAGACCCACGCCACTTAACATGTCTATATTTATGGGTTGTTTACTTATCAGGACATTGTACGTCTAGATAAGACAACAGGTAGAAAAAAACTAAATGATGGTAATTATGGATGAACTTTTAAATAATTATTAATATATCATAATCTTAATCCTATTTATACTTACTCATCCAAACATGCACTATATTAAAACCACCTTTCCAATTTTGTACATGTCTTAATAGCAAAGATATTATTTCCATTTTTTACATTCCATTTGTAAAAACTGATAAAGTTTGGTTAAAACTAAATTCATGGATTATTTATTTAATAGTTCAGATGCACACCTAATCCTAATCAATGTCACTAAAATAATTAAGATATTATTTTTTTATTATTATATTTCTTTTAACGATTAGATCATTGACTAAATAATTTTATTGGCAAAGCCGTAAAAGTTCTAGTTAAAAAAAAAATGAAATAGCTCTATATTGGTTGAAGCACTTCCTTGATCAAGCTTGGGCTTATCTTTTATTTATTTATTTATTTAAATTTAAGTTTGACACAACTCGATTCAAGTTGTTTTGTAGATACCCTTGAATTCAAATGCCATTGCTGTAATTTTTCTTAGGAAATTGTTTTCTGTTTTTATTTTTATTTTTTACATGTTGTAATTTGTAATATACAAATGTTAGATATATTATCATTATAATTAATAAGAAAATTATATTTATTAACTACTCTTATAATCCATTTACTTCACTTATAGATTATGAAAGGAATTAAATTACAATCTAAAAAAAATTTAATAAAATTGTAATAGTTATTACTACTATAGGTACATGTATAAAGTATAATACAAAAAGTAAAAATTTCATTATATTAACGGATGATAGGCTAGATGTGTGGGAAATATTTCCAAAGTTAAAATAGTATTAGACACGATATTACAATTATTTTCAAGATGGATGAAAATAATAAAGCTGATACCTTTACTTTCTCATACCATCCAAACAAAATAAAAACCCTAATTTTATTCTATGCTTGATGGCCTGTACAAAGTTAGTCTTTGAATTCCTCTTTTGTGTTTAATTTGAGCTTTATCAGTAATCCAATTTGAATAATATGGTCAATAGAATTGACAGGATGCACAGAGACAGAGAACCAGAAAAATGAAATTGCACCAATATGGTAACAAAAACTTTTTCTTTTTGGTAGGTGGTCCCAATACTATTTCCTTAATGTTTACCTAAAATATTGTATTCTCTTTCCTGCCAAATAATATTTATATTTTTAAAAAATTGTAAATACACTCTTAAACTATTAATCAAAGGAGGATACACATAATGACAAATTTTTGAAATTTTTTAAGTTTAGCTTTATGTTTTACATATTTTGAAAAATATGCAAATAATTTCAACATATTACTAAAAACTTATAAAATCATCATCTTTCTAGATGAATTTAAGGTTTTAATAATGATTTGGAGGATGTTTGGATCACATTTTTTATAGTTTAGGAAATCTTATTATACCTAATCAACAGTTGATGAAGTGTTTGCGATTATTACTATAACTTTCGCTAGTAGGTACTTTAAAAAATTAGTTAACAATTCAGTATGCGGATTTAAAAAAAGAAAATTGATTATCCAAAGGAAAAAAAAAACTAAAATTGAAGGGTTTTCTTCTTCTTCTTCTTCTTCTTTTCTTTTTAAATCGATAATAGATCTCTGCCACCTATGGGGAAAATAAATCAAAGACTGGGTAGGGTTTAAACAGCACTTTTATGAAACGAAATCTTCTTGCAGATATATGGTATAAATCAAGAAACCTACAGTCATTATTGCAATTTGCGCATTCATAGCTAAGCAATTTTAGTTTTTTTTTTTTTTTTTTTTCTATACTAAGGGGCGCACTTCCTCATTGAGGTGGACCAGTGGATGTTCTTTTAATTGAATATTTCTCCTTACAAAATTGAGCTGAAAATATTGAAATTTATCAAGTCCCTGTTAATTTAAAATGTTGATTCAGCTCAAATCATATTCAATCATACCAATAAAATATTTTATATTTTTATCACTACCTTCCACAAGAACATAGAAACTCTCCACTTTATATATATATAATTTGGCCAGGATCTATCATTATATATAAAAGGTAAAAATTAGAATAATAATGTAAAAATACGGCCCAAAAAAAAAACACTAATGTAAAAATAATATGAAATGAATGCTAAAGATTAAAAAAAAAAAATTAACCATATTTCATTTTAACGAAAAAATGGTTATTAATTTTATTTATACTTTTTATTATATAATTATTATTTTATTGTACATATATAATTTTAACCACTAATCATAATTTGGATCCCTTCAGGGTTTCGATAAGGGATTTGGTATTTATAATAAATCCTGATATGTAGGATATACAAGAGTTTGTAGACCCGGTTGAAGGATAGTCAATATGAGACCAATCCAACTTTGTTATACATATAAAAGATGGGGAAGAATGGGTATAATATGGGTCTATTTTTCATATGTATTTATATTTTTTTTAAAGTGATATATATAAATATGTTTGATTTATATTTATATTTTATCTATATTTGAACTATTTGATTTTACAATGAGAACTGTCGATTTTTTTTATCCGTATCTAATTTTTTATAAATTATTTACTAGAAAATATTTAAAAAGAAAAGTATCTACTGACAAACAAACTCATATCTTGTTTAAGAGATGGCTATTTACAGATCATATCAGTTTCAGCTAATAGATTTTATGTGAAAGAATTTAAAAATACTCATAAATTTGTATAAACTTTAGGGAGTGAGCTTGTGCAATTTTCATCTGCTTTTTTATTGTTTACAATACAATAACGATTTTCCCCCCTCTGGTCCATGTATTCAGATTTCTCCATATCATCGTGGTTACCGGTCCGGGTGGTAACCATAACTTTTTTTTTTTAATTATCGTAGAAACAAAATTCTTTAATTTAAAATAAAACTTAAAACTTTGCATATTAATTGAGCCTAAGAATATATTATTCTTTAGTCTATTTTCATTTAAAACTATCAAGTATGTGCTATTACTTATACACAAGAATATCTTTTTTAGTTGAACACTGTGTTTGGATGGTTGAAAAGCTGAGGAGAGGAAAGTAAAACGATGAAATAGACAGAAAATCAGTGTTTAAGTATGAGGAAAGCTAAGGAAGCGAAAGAAAAATGACGGAAATATTTCTGCTTTGAAATGTCCTCATTTTTTTTTTCCTGGAAATCAAGTAGAAATGGGATGAAAAAGGTGAATAGTAACTTGAAATTCATATTTTATTCTTGTAAGTAATGAGTAAAAAATCAAATTGAGGGGATATTTTTGTTAATTATTAACGTTATTTCTTTTCTTTTTCTTCCATTTTCTTCATAAATTATCAAACATAAAATAAACATTCCACCCCTTTCCATTTCTACTATTTTCATTCTACTCGTTTCCATTAATTTCCACTTATAATAAAGTTACCAAACAAAGCGGAAATATTAGTAATGTGAGACTAAAATAACATTCTAAAAGAGTATAATTTATAAATGGAAAACAAAATCACATATTTGTTTAGAAATGAATTGTTTAAAAGCGAACCCTAATTGTAAAGACCCAACATATCCTACTTTAAAATTCAAATATGCCAAGTCTCTTAGCCATGTATAATAACTTAAGTATTATACGCATGAGCTTTCTTGAAGGATTTGTTTGTGTAGAACATTGCTAACCAATTTTACTTACTGAAATCGTTTATATAGATGTTAGAGGTAAATGGATTTAGCAGCGGTGAAAACAAATATAATTAAAAACATTTAGAGCTTCCAATCATACAAGAGTGGATCAACCTTCATAAACTAAGTTTTAAAAGCTTATTACAAAACATATGAGCTCCGCTAGACCCTTAAAGAAAAATATAATTTCAAAAGATAAATCTAGATCTTTAAAAAAAACAAGTAAAATAAACCTCGTGGTCCTAACTCAATTCACTCATCCATAATCCTCCCCGAACTATCTCATACTCCCAAACTAAACATCATCATCATTATCAAATTAACATCATCAAATCATCATCATCATCAACAATTTGTCATCACCTGGAAAGAAAATAACAACAATAATAATGAGTCAAATCTTAGTACACAACAACACAAGCACACAAGAGATAACACACAAGCTTAAACTAGTACAATGTAGTAACAACAGTTTATTATCTTTAAATTAAAGTAAAAAAATCAATACTAGAGTACTCACACTCTGGATCAATATCTGGAAACCTAGGTCATGAGTAATAGCAGCTGCTCATACGATTAATATAGGCAACTTAGATGTCTGTATCTCTTATATATAACCGAAAATGAGAAAATAATCTCATAGAAGGTTCACAGCTGTTGCACACACTCTATCATCACAATCCATAATATAATAGGCTCAAATGGTCCCATAAACGTAAGCCCTACTATATTACTTATCTCTTATCAAGATAGACATTACACCGATACTGTTTGCTCTATCGACAACTCGGCCTAAGCGCCTCAACTACCGTACCTAGCTCCAGACAAGGTTACCGTTCCCCGAACCGAACTAAACAACACAAGCACATGCAATACTCAATTATGAAGCCTGTCTTTAAGTTTTAATTCATTTTAGGAATGACTATCCTAACAAACAACAAACACGTCACTGTGTATCTTATATTTATCTATTCTTATGTTTTACGATTATTATATGTAGAATTTTCATATACTTTTGATGTAATTAATTGAACATGCAATCATTTCATATTGTACTTCATAAGTTTTTTATTACGCTGGCGATGAAAGATTTGAGAATACTATTTTGGCTGGATGAATTGGGTTTAGATGGATTGGGTTTGCAAATACTATTATGGTTAGATTATGTAGTCTGTAAATTGTTTACTCGTGATGGATGGCTAATGAATGATTTATATAGCTAATTGTATATGATTTTAACAGGTTATAATAACTAATATAAAAATGAGTAATATATGAGATGTTTTTTTTTTCTTTTCTTTTTTTTGGGGTAGGGGGCCAGGGTGGGGTTAGAGGATAAAATTTCTACCAACCTCGTCTCTTCAAGATAAATCAGTTATTCATACTTGTTCAATAATTAAACTCATGTAAGCATTCTAATAAAAACTATTTGATCAGACACTAATTAGGAACCTCGTCATTGTGAAAATTGTCATGCCTAGATATGGACAACTCTCTTTTGTATATCGGATTATTTCTTTTCTCTTTATTTATAATCTTTTGTTACAAAAACATCAACCTGTCATTTATATTAAAAAACATTTACATTCAAAGTAAACAAACATTTAAAACAATATATTCCCTATGTTAAACATATATTATTATAACATGTTAATCTAATTTATTTATTAGTTATTAAGTCTACTTTAATGCAATCTTAACCAAGTTGATCAGAAGTAATCATTTAACTCAATTACTAAATTAATTTTATTAAACTCAATCCATTTAGTTCATTTTAGCTCGTTGAAGTCTATTTAGTCAAGTTGAACTTGAGATTATTAACTAAGTTTATTTTATTTATAACTTTTATATTTATCTAATTATTTATTAAATCTATAAATTCACTAAACTCATTCTTAATTATATCATTTAACTGATACATCACATAACTATCATTTTCTATTTTATTTTATTTATTAATCAAATTTTTATAAAGAACACGAGCAGGCAGGTGCCATGTTCAACCCGTGTGCATGCATAAGAAAAAACACGATTAAAGACAAAAGACATGTTTCCATCATGCTTGTTTGCATTTTGGAGATCAGAGAGAAGCATGCCATGATACATTAAGCCGTATTTTAGTCATGATTATCTTCAAATAAAAACATTTGAGAAACACGACGCTAAAAGAGAAACACAACACGATACATAAGTCGTGCTTCGCCCGTGTTTCATGAAAAAAAAAAAAACAAGCATGTAAAGGTCATAGAGAAGTATGGCTTGATACATTGAGCCATGTTCTAGTCGTGTTTCTTTACAAAAGAGAAACACGATGACATAGAGAGGTCGTGCTTTAGCTATGTTGTTATGGGTTTTTCCTTTAAAATGAATTAGAGAGAAGCTCGATTTGATACGTTTATCCGTATTCCAGCTGTGCTTTTCTTCGTGTGCCAAAAAAAAAAAAAAACAAAGAGCACGACTATTACACTCTTCACGTTCATTGCCCCGCTCATTGTTTCAAAAACTTTAGTTGCTTTACTAGTTGATTTACACTATTTTTCATCATCTAACATCTTTTAATCACACATATAAGCTCAGAATCATCATTTTTAACCTTTATATACATGTTTTTACTTCATCTAATTGCAAATTATGCCAAGAATCATATAACCTAGATTCTGTCTTACATGCTCACAAATTTATTGTTTACCAATTTTATCACAATTTCTACTTATATCCAACACTAATCCATCATATGCTTGTATAAACAACAAGGCAAACAAAGTAAAACGACCATACTTATCTTTTTGGGCAACCACATGCAGCATGATCTTCTTTACATTTCTTCTCCTTGTTTGTTGAAGTTAAAACTAGCATGAATCCAACTTCCTATCTTATTTTCTAACTTTGATTTCTCTTATAGTCCTCTTAAAATTGAGATTTGAAAGTTAATTTGAGAAAAAGAAAAAAGAAGAGAAGAGAAAGAGAAGAGAGAAAGAAAGAAACGGTGAAAACAAAAGGGAAAAGAAAAGGAAAGAGGAAAAATAGAGGAAAAGAAAAAAAAAAGGAAAGATAATTATGATTTAAGATATTTTTGGATAATGGTACTAAGCTTAAACCTTTCGGATCAATATCTTCAATTCTGAAAGTGTTTAAAAGATACTTTCGGAATTTATATGTTAGAAATTAAGAACTTAAAATAAGAACTTAATTTGGATCAAATTGATATTCAATTTAAGCTTGGCTTATGAACTAATTTTTTGGGCAAGCAAATGATCTTAAAATCAATAGGGATTAAGGATATGAACTTGTAGCAAAAGTTTAGGGATTTAGGAATTCACTTAATATTTAAACAATATGTTTAAGGGTTTTAGAAATTTAAATTCTCAAATTTCAACTTAATCAATTACTAATTTAATTATATTAACTTGTCTAATTACATCCGATAATTTGCTTGATTTATTTAATCTATCTCAACTCGATTTCTAACTTAGGTAAATGTTTAGGGTATTTCACTAACCCTTAGAGATGTCTACCATAGTGAACTTTTCCTAATAATTTTTATTGTATGATTTGGGATTGGTGCTTTTTAAGATCTTAAATCTATGGATTTAATGTTTCTAGAAACATGAATAAAAATTTATAAAATTAGAAATTTTAGATCTTAAGAATAGGGAGTTTCCATTTTTTTCCTTTTAGGCATATGTTATTATGGGTCTATTCATTTGATCTTTTTCTTGTCAATTTGACATTTTATTTTTATCAGTTTCAAATGGATATTTGTTAAAAATCATATACGGATGAAAAATAGATTTTTTTACTCATAAACAGATCAAACAGATAAGATCGGATATAAATAAGATAATATTAAAATAAGACAATCCAAACATACCTATGTATTGCTTGAAAAACACAAAAAAAAAAAGAAAAATCTTCACGATTTATATTCAATATACATGATGGTATAATGCAATGTTGTAAAATCAAACTTAGGATCTTGATTCGAACATGCTAGAGGATTAAGAGTCAATGGGTAACTAGATTTAACCGGAAGTTAAACCATGGTCGAGCTATTTCATCTCTAAGGAGGAGTCGGGTTCAGCCAGATTAAATCAGGTAAGTCGATCTGTGTTAATATTGGTATAATGGTAAATAAAAGTTTTTATTTAGCACAATCCCATAAATTTATACAAACTAGACATCCTCTTGATTTTTAAGAAAACCTGGACATGGACTAGGGGTTTATTTGTTTAGTCTTTTTGGGCGGTTATAGACATTTTTTTTTCAAAAATTTTTTCTAACGAATTGTTTATTAAGAAATAGATATAGATAAAAAAAAAATTTACAGTTCTCATGAGAAAATCAAATAGATCAAATATAAATAAAATATAAATACAAATCGGATATATTTACACATATCATTTTGATACAGATATAAATAAAAAATAAAACATCCAAACAGACCTCTTTACCTATTAACTCCTAATGGGTCAATTCATCCAGTGTTTAATGTTATGATTTAAGAAGGAATAGTATTAGTTCGATTATTTTATTATTAATGGAAAAAAATTCGTTTAGTAGGTTTTTGGAATTTTCAATTATATTCATTTTTAAAGGCAGAATAATCAATAATGGGGAAAAAAGCATAGAGAAATAAAGTATTCAAATGGGACGAAAAACATCTAAAAATAGGTCACTTTTATTTCTATAAAAGAAAAGAAAATAAAGTAAACAAAGTACAAGCATATTAATTCTATAATCTTATTACTAATTTTGATAGTTTCTATTATCTATCTATTTATCTATCATTTCACATTATATCCAAATATAATAAAATTATTAAAATAATTAATATTTTAATTATTATGTTTAATAATTAGATATTTAATCGGACTGTCTGTCGAGTTAGTGTCACTCTCTCTCCTCAGGGATCAACACTTTCGCTTTAAAACTTAAAGCAGAACCCTTTCCTACAAAAACACTGTTCATATGTTCATCCATTCATATATATATATAGAGAGAGAGAGAGAGAGAGAGCGGAGGGGAGGGAGGAAGAAGGGGGGAGAGAGAGAGTGATGGGAAGGCAGGTTAGGAAGGAAGCAATTCGAAAATGGACGGAGGAAGAAGTAGATGCGCTTTGTGGTGGTGTAGCCAAACACGGCCTTGGCAAATGGATAATCATCCTCAATGATCCTAAGTTCGGTCCTCCTCTCATTAATCGCTCCAACGGCGACCTTAAGGTCTCCAAGACTTCTGTCTTTTTCTTTTTTCTTTTCTATGGTTGGTCCATCTCAAAGGGTCACATAATATAAGCTTTTTGTGTTCATCTTCTGCTTCTGGACGTGCTTATAGGTTTTTGTGTTGATTTTCTTTTTATTGTCGATGCCTTTGAAAAATTTAGCCTTTTTTTATTATTACAATAATTCGAACAGGATACATCCTACTAAAAAATACTCATTCTTACATTTCTAGTTTGACTGCACAAAGTTAGTATGTTTTCATATGTGTTCTTGTGATGCTTTCTCTCTGTTTTGTTGGGAGAAATATGGAATTTTTGTTTTTTTTTTTTTTGGTAACACTTAGATATAGTAAAAATGAGTTGTTAAAAGAAATAAAAACGAGAGAATAAGAAAAATCAGTAAAAAAAAAAAAATTTCCCTCCTCTGATTAGTAGGAAATAAGAAAATAAAATAATATGATAATTTGAATAACTTTTTTCTTTTCTTAGATGTTGGAAAGCGAATATCTATTTTTAAGTAATTTTTATAATCTCCCATTATTTAATCCTATCCATTTTTATTGTTTTATAAAATTTGAAAGGAAAAAAAAGAGTTTAAGGTGAAAATAACTCCATCCATTCCCACCGATTTCATAGTAATTCTATGTTTATTTAACTATCCAAACATTGCTTATTACTTTACCATGATTTGCACAGTTATACTGTGAATATAAAAGAAAGTTCAGGAAATGAAGGAGCACTTTGGCCGAAAGTTTTCTTAGAGTTTTTTTTTTTCCCCTCCCTAAAATTGGAGAGAATGACCAAAATTTAAGAAAAAAATATTTAAATTATCAAAATAACATTTAAGTTTGCTAAATAACAAGATCAATTAAATTTTTGTTTTCTTTTTCTTTGGTAAGTTTTTTTTCCCCCCTTTACGGGGTATGTAACGGTGAAATGACATCTGCAAAAAGCCTAAACACCTGCATTGGTGCAGGGTCTGCATTTTGTTAGGACTCTTATGGTTGACTATCAAACTTATAATAATAACAACAGCAACAATAATCACCCTTTTGAAAATGTACTTATTGATTTTGCTATGGATTTGTGTGAAAATATGAAAAACGGAAGGTGAAATAAGATGTAAGACAAGAACTCATTATTGAATGCCTTATAAAGTGATAAATGGAAAAAGACAACTGTTATAATGGCATTGCAGGTACAAATATTTTCGTCAACACTATTTTTATTTTATAGTATTAAAGGGCAGAATAAGAAAAGAGACAAGAAAAAAAAATTGATTTTTAAATATACAAGAAACTTAATTTTAAGAAAATATAAAACGAATTTTACACAATACCATCAAACTCTTGTCAAGAAGGAAGTAATAATTTAATGCGCCGGAGTGCAAAAAAAAATAGTAAAATATATTTAGGGCACTCTTTAGAATGATTTTTAAATTTATTTTAATTAAAAAATGCGTGAATTTTTTTAACTACATTGTTTTTAGTAAATTTTGATATTAAATTTTATACAATTTCTATGTGTTCCCTTCTGTCTATTTCCCTGAGGTTAAGGTTGCATTCCAGATTCAAACCAGAAAAAAATTGTCTTTAGATGTAATAAAGTTGGTTTATTTGAGATGGCATTCCGTGAGGTTGAGATTGTAATTTTTGTTTTATCTAGTTTTATTTATATTTTGATATCTAGATTTAATTTGAGCTTGATTAAAGTTGATTTTCATATGTAAGATTGAAAGTCGAAATTCAACTCTATCATAGAACATTTTTACAAATTCGAGCTCAATTCAATAAATTATTTTATGGTTAAAATTTATATTTCTTTTTGTTTTTTTCTCTATGATTTTATCTTTAATCGTAATATTCATATTTATATTATCGTATCATATTCATATCAGAAACTATTATTATCAAATACCAGGTAGTCTTAAAGTCAATTTTTGATTCCAACTTGAATATGAAACATGAACAGGATAAATGGCGTAATTTGGTCTTTCATGGCCACAGGAAGAAGCTAAAATGCAAGGTTGTTGCTAGCAAGACAGCCACTTCACAACCAACTGGTACTACTGCTACTGGTCCCTCGGCCGCAACAGCCCAAGCAAGCGGTGGCTCTTCGAATGCCGCCGTGGAGAAACAACCTTCAAATGGCTCGCAAGATGGCAAAAAGCCTCCACGGTACGCATTTTCTATTTTAGATCTTGCAATTGCGTGTGCTCATTATCCTTTCTTTTAGAAAACTGTTTTCTGAAATTGCTTATTGTGATAGATGGTAGTTGAATAAGGCAGCATAGCAATGGGAGGGTGGGCCAACAGATTTCACATTTAAGTTTGATTCGATTGTAATTAAGTTTTAAACTAGTTAAATAGTGTGTTAAATGTTGTCATACTAAACTTGAATAGATGTCGGGGACAATTTTAATAGCTAAACTTGAATAGATGTCGGATACAATTTTAATAGCTTGTAAGTAGGTTTGGCTTAACCATACTCCTCCGTCTATATAATAATGATTACATTTAGAATATTTTTATATGTATTATTAGAAAGGGATCTTCTATGGTTTCTTAACCCAGTCAGCTATGTAATCGTTAAAATAAATATAGTACTTGTTAATTATTTTAATGATTCGATCATGATTGGTAATGATATAAATCATTAGATGCTAACAACACCCATCCCATTAAAATTAATTGTGAAACCATAAAATTTTTCAATTCCACATAAATGAAATTTTTTACCTTATTACTATTGCAGGCCGCATCATTACCTGTTATTTTAAAAATAAATAAATTGTTCCATACTTGACGTATGGAGCAAAAAAGATTGCCATACATGCACCTATGCTGTAGGCATACTTATGTGATAATTTTTATTGGTTTATAACAATTAATGTTATCAATATATAGGGATAAATTACAGCCACCCTCCGTAACTCGGCACAAGACGAACAAGAAGATGAAGAAGAAAAGTGTACAGAAGAATAGCTCTGCAAAGCGGGTTAAGATAGTGCCCCTACGATCTGGCGGTGAAAGGGTGGCTGTAGTAGGTATGGTAAGGCGTAGTCAGAGGATTATGTTGTCTAGGTTTAAGACTCTCCCTTCAAATCCAGATAACCCAATTGTGATTGATTAGATGTTTCTAGGTTTATGGGAGAATTCCTAGGTTGGTTGTTTCTGTCGTGCATTTATGGTCTTATGAAACTTTCTGGAATGTAAGTTCTTATGGGGGACATGGAATTTCAATGGGGATAAGACAAACCCTTGTGAACATATATTTTCATTTGCATATTTGTACATATATATATATATGGTATGCGATATATATATATATATATATTTTTTTTTTTTTCTTTATAGAAGGTCATTTTTTTATTGTTTTACTAATTGGATTAATCGGAGGATCTTCACTTTATAAATGTATTATATGATTCAATTTATCAAAATTGTAACATCATCACATGGGTTTATCCTTGAATTATTTAACAATATGGTTAGATATGGACCGAGGGATTGACCCAGACTTGTCAAAAAAGTTGAGGATTGAGAGGTTGAATCAGTTTCAAATAGGATCAAATCGAGTCAATCAAACATAAAAATATAAGGCATATTTTAATTATGAAAGATAAATGTACTTACATTAGTTAATCAAATCCATAGTTGGATCAATTCATTAATGACCATTAAATCAATAGAAGGCATATACCTTAAAATTATGTTTTCAAAAAAGTAATAATATTAACAACTAACTCAAGTATGCATTTTTTATTTACTAATCTGTTTATTTATTTATTTTTGGTTAAATACCAATATTCTCATGAATTAATAGCATTCAATATTTTCCTAAGTCAAACATGGAAATTAACCCAAATAATGGGACAATGTAAAATATACATCATGAAGTCATAAGAGGCATTCATCTAATTCGGAAGAGAGAAGAAGAGAGAGAGAGAGAGACTTTGCACTAGCATTGGGTTATGGATTCCCCTTTATTTAATTGTTCCCTATGTAGCTACAAAAAATGATATCTTGTTTAATAATCTAAGGCCAATGAGAAAAAAAAAGCATCAATGATGTGGGTAAGGTGAAGGAAACAAATTTAATACAAAAATTCTTGTAATATATTTATTTTTTAATTGCACTTCAACCCCTTTAATCTAGTTAGGTCGATCAAGTCGCTAATCAATCGCCTAGGTCAACCAGGTTAATTTGGTCGATGTTGATTCAAGCTAAATGTATGGAACGGCCTTATCATGACCAATTTTGGTCAACCAAGTTGAATTGGCCAAACTAGTCTAGGTCTGACAATATTGCTATGCACTAGGCCCGATTTTGACGTTGAAGGACTTGAACCTTGATGTGCAATGTAAAATAAAGGATATGAACAATGTTATTATTGATATTACGCATTGATAGTAAACCGAGCTACACTATCTCGTACTTGATATACGCACAAGCTCGATCAAGTGGTTGTTCACCACAATCTTGGATGGATTGACAAGAACTCATATCTTGCTCTCAAAGGAAAGACAAATATATGTGGGATTAGAATAATAAAGTCTTCATGCTAGGTTTTACAAAAAGAAGGATATTTATATGACCCTCATTAATGGTAAAATAGTAAATAATACAACTTCATAAAAAGGAAATTCATGCAAGGACAAAGCAATAAATCATGAGCATGATTTTGGTGTGATTGCAAGAACTAAGAGCGTGACTATGCCCTACAGGCCTCTAGTCTTCACTTCTGACAAATCACGAGCGTGATCACGCCCTTAGTGGCCTTTGTATTCACTTCTTAACAAATCATGGACATAATCATGCCCTTAGTGGCCTTTGGTAGTTATTTCAACTAAAATCATGGTGTGATCCTCACCGTCATCTCACCCATTTCACCATGTGAAGTCACAAGCTAGATCACAGCGTGATTGGCTTGTTTTCTTCGTTTTCTTCATGTTTTCCCTCTAATTTCTTACAAATTGATGCATGATCATTGGTATGATGCATTCTATAACCATGTAAGAAATCATACTCATCTTGAGGTTGATTCAACAAAATTCTTAAAACTAAGTTTCATGATTCTTTAACTCTTGCTCTTGTAACTGGCCCTACGGAAAGTTGATCCCTATCAATATTGCTATTCAATATAATTTTTTTAATCACTTAAAAAATTGTTTTTTTATTTAAATTTAACGAGATAATGGTAAGTTAAGTGCCTATACTTTCAACTTTGACAATTTAGTGTCTTGTATTTTTTGGTAAATTAGTGTTTGTATTTTCAAAATACTTGTAATTCAGTGTCTCTATTTAAAAAAAAAAAAATTACGAACGTTTATTTTAATAACGAGATAATGACAAAATATTGGACTGTTCTATTTTTGGGCCATTTATTATCGTATATTTAGATTTTGATAATTTTTAGTCACATGTCTACCTCGTTAAAATAAATGTCTATGAAATATTATTTAATACAGACATTAAATCGCACATTATAATATCAAAGTATAAGTATTGATTTACCAAAATTTAAATAGCTTATACTAAACTACTAAAAATTAAAAAGAAACACTTCGTCTACCATTATCTCATGTTTAACAACATATATTGACCCATTCCTTATAATTTTTTGCACCATTATCTCATGTTTAACAGCAAATATTGACCCATACCTCGTAATTTTTTGCAATTATATAGATCGGCCCCCAAACGGTTTGTTCGAGCGCATACCCATGCAGCGTGATGGGTCAATATCATGTTTCACAATCAACGTTAGCAACGAAATCATAAAAGCTATTGAGACTTTCTCATGTTGGTTCTTATAGATTGGAATATTTTCAAACAATCAAACCCTAAATCAAGCATTTCTTCTAGTCATGCCATTGTTTTTAAATGGAGGAAATACAATATTGTCAAAAGAATGAAACTTGAATGTCAAATTTTGTATTAAGCTTCAAAAGGGTTTGAGCCGAAAAAAAAACAAAAAACTTCATAAGGGAAATTCAATTTGGTCTAAATAAAAATGTTTAATTTAGTATATAATTAAATAATTTATAATCATTTTTACTATCTCTTTAATACCATTTACCCTTTTGCTAACATTAAAAATGACAATCTATCATAATTTTTTAAATTAATAATACAAGTTGTCTCTTCCATGTCAACAAACCAAACAAATAGTATTCAATGAGTTATTGAAAATAGCTATAATTTTTTTTTTTAAATTGGATATTAAATTGATCATTTTAAAATTAATATACTATATTAAATTTTTTAATATTAGCTAATAATCAATTTAATACTCAATCAAAGTTAAAATTTTAGTTTATTAATATTAGCTCTTACTCTGCTACCTAATTTTTTCTTTTTTATACAATATCCTATTTTTCAAATTAAATGTCACCAAAGAGTACCAAGGACTCATAATTTAAAAGCAATGCAGTGTTTAAATGTGTCTCGAAATTGGTTAATAATAGTAAATAGTTAAAATAAAAATCAAATGAATGAAATTTTTAATTTTAATTATCTATGGACAACCGATTCAAAGACTTGAACCTAAATATATGTAGGATATAACAAACTAAGGTTTTTATCTAATGAAACTTAAAAAAATGGGACATTGCTTAAAATTCATTTATAATTAAATTTCAAGATAAGCACGTTTCACGAGGAAGCCCATGTTGTAGTCTCCAAAGGCCCATAAAGGAAGGTTTGGTCCATAACTGCTTGAGATAATGGTTGGCTTGGAAATTATTGGAATTGAGTTGTCCAGCATTATATAATGTACGCATGGTAAGTAAAGTTAGAAAGATACAGTAGTTAAAATAGTATATAAAATTTAATCATACCCATTATATTAAATTAATCTTGATTATTCATCTTAAAAGGTCTTTTATATCTATAGGTGAACCTTCCTCATTTATACAATGTCTATTTATCAATGAACTATTAATCTCATTAGAGTTTCCCTTTCTATAATTTGTCACCGAATATATGTGTTTATTTGGCATCTTGGATAGGTTTTGGAGTGCCTAAGTGTAATATAGAATGCCTGAAACAAAAATCCCTCGACAAGCAATGTCAAAGCTAGGCTTTCAACAATGAGAGTAGTGATGTCTTTGGCAAGGAAAACAGTATCTAGGCTATGGTGGATAAGAACATTTGTAAGGAACATCCACTTCTTAGGCAAAAGCATAAATTAAAGGACATATTGAAGGACTCAATGTTAGACTATAGAAGGAATTTTGCATTGCTACAGTAAAGAAAGGTTAGAAAAGTTACAAATCGAGGTGGAGAAGTTTAAGGAAAGATTGTGAGTTACAAAGGGCTTTCAATCGCATCGTAGAATTTAGAACATAAAGCAATGCCTTTGAAGCACAAATGAGAGACTTAGAGGGTTAAAACAAGTAAATTAGATGTTAACATAGTTGGTATGGGGAAAAACAAGGAAAGAAGAAAGAATGCAACCTTTTGACTGTGAGAAAAGAATAAATAATCTCAATGCCTAATTGGCTACTTATAGGGACATGTTGATTAGTGAAGTGGTGATCCAATCAATACCTAACGTAAATACATCGAAACAAGAGTACTTCAAGAGATAAGATGAAAACGTGAAAAAACACTAGAAAATACTCAAATTAGGTGTTGGTGAATTGAATATTTGCCCTAAATACTCAAACAATTAATTTTAATTCAGCGGATCTAATCTTACTTTAATACAGCGGATAATTCACATAGATTATGATATGAAAAATGAAAGAAATAGGGATAGAAAATATGAATCCAGCTTTAACGTGGAGTTCGGTCCACTTCTTACTCTCCACAATCCACCAATGCCTCAATCGAAGACTTTACCACCATGTTATTAATTGCCACAAATACACTGCTTTAAATCACACAAGAAATAAAATATTTTATTTCTCTTTCTAGATGCTCACTAATAGATAGCAAATACAAGAATGGAGTACTATAATCTTTTTCTCTCTCTTTCCAAATGTTTACAAGTTTAATGAATAGGAGAACATGAAAATTAATGATTTTGTTTGTTCGCAAATAAGAGCTCGTTCTTTAGCACTTCTCTACTGTTGAATCTCCTAATGACAGAGTATATTAAGCCCTGAAAATTAAGTAAATAATTCCAAAATAGACATCGAATATAAACTCTAAAAATGACTCCAAATTAAAACCGAACTTCAACTAGTCCTAAATCACGAACAAATCCAGAAATTTCTTAATTCTTCAGAAAATGAGATTCCTTAAAAATAAAATAAGAACTCAATAGTCTTCAAATTCAAAACCACTATGTACGACAAATTCCATACTTAACTCTGAATTGTAAAATCGGGTAATATAGAACCAAAAACAAATTATTAAAAAGTAAATAACAATTAACTTTCGAAAATAAAAACTCAATTCAAGATTCCGAAAACATTGAGAGATATTAAATACTTACAAAAATAAAATTTAAAATAATTTTCTCAAATTAAATATGTTGTATAAACATAAAACGTCAGTTTCCAAATTGGCAAAGATCTAAACCGAAAATCACCTGGAAACCCTAAGTGGAATATAGTAGTTTAAGTCTAGCAATCTTGCGCTCTTAACCCTAGAAGCCGAGGTGTAGTTTAAGTGTGTAAAGTAGCTCGTAGTAATATAAGGTCGATTAAAAATATCAGATTGGTAAATTTTTGACCTATTTTAAACTTGTTCGGATACAGACTTTGAAAAGCGTGTCCCGAAGCTCGAGATATAAAAAATATACCATTAATACCATTAGACTCGTATTTTCATAAGGATTTTCAAAATACCAGTTTTATAGTTTTTCGATAACTATAAATATCTGATTTTGCGAATATATTCGTATTTCTTTACTACCGGTAATTAACTAGTCTTTTGCACTGTTTATTACATGATTTTATTATTCTTATAAACCCTTATATTTTTAGATAAATATTTTATATATCATAGAAAATTCCGTTTTTCCAAAATTTAATTCGTTTCAGGTTTTTACGGGATCAGTTTCTGTTTAAGACCTGATACTAAAAATAAAATAAATTAATTTAATAATTGTAAAATATTTGAAAAAATATTTTTATTTTCATAAAATAATTTTTAGAATTTTTTGGGTTATAAAAATATCAATTATAGCTCGTATTCGCGTATTTTGATCATACCGGTAACTTATTGATAATTCACTAAAATAAATAAATTAATTATCTTATTTTAGTTATGAAAAATCTGCTACAAAGTTTTGGAATGCATTTTCTATTTTTTATATTTTTATTTTATTTATTAAAAAAGTATTCTTACAACCCATACCTTTAAGTACACCTTTCATACATCACTTCTTTTTCACTTCAACCTTTCTACACTTCATATGTCACTTTCGAGCAGATTTTTTACTTCTTTTTGTTGCCTTTGTCCTTTGAAATTCTCCAAAAATTGATGAAAGTAAAGATATTTCAATCCTTCTTTAAAAAGTCACACATACCATTAGTTACACATTACAATTTCAAGTTAAAAACCAACCAAATTTCCTCCCTCTCTCTTCCCAACATTCACGCCAGCTATAGGAAAATATGTGCTGCCATTTCTTTTTTTTTTTTAATCTCATTTAATTGCCTTTAACTCCTCTTATCCTTCTTTATACACTCTCTCTCATTTACACCTTCAACCTTTTACCATTCTTTACACGTTCCTCTGTATTTTTCCTCTCTTTCTCTCTTCATTTATTCATGTTCTTGCAAGAACACTTGCTGCCCCTATTCCCTTTTTGAGCTCCCACACATATTTCTTCAAGATCTTTTGATAAAACTCTTATCTAAAGCATAGATGATACATGCAAAGTATGGTGAGAGTTTCATGCATCAAATGACCTTCCATAAGCTTAAAAGTTAAGGATGATGATGCCAAAATGAAACACTCTTCTTATCCATGATTATTCTCTTGTATTATTATTATTTCCGTGCTAAAAGTAGTTATATTTTGTATATCTAACTTTTATGTAGCTTTGCTTATATTTATTTTAGATCTGTGAGTTTATGTTTACTACCATAGATTTCTTTTACATTTATGTTTATAGAAAGTGTAGATCTTGGTTTTGAATTCAAATAAAAATGGTGAAATTCGCATCTAAGCAAGAACCATTTTTAAAAACCACTTTCCAAGTGTCAAAATGAAATTTTTACTTGAGATAATGAAGGCTTAGTGTATATATATCATCAAGACTTCATTTTATATGGTTCAAATGTGATTTTTAAATATTATTCTTCAAAACAAAATTCTATTTTCGGATCTAGACAAAGACCTAACTTAAAAACATGTTTTCCAACTCAAAAATGAAGTTTTTGTTCAAGATATAAAGGCTCTTAAGATAAGATAGGATATGTAATGGATGGATTTTCGTAAGCTTAGATGGATATTATCAAAAGATATGTCCAAAAATAAATTTTGTAAATTCGGATCTCAACCAAGACCAATTTTGAAAACCCATTTTTCAACACCAAAATGAAAGATTTGTTTAAAAAATGAAATGCTTATGGAATAGGTATCAATAGGAGATGTTTTTGACAAGTAAATGGTAGATCTTCTAGTAGATTCTCAAAATAGGAAGAGATTACAAAATATAAAATTTGAGTTTTATCCTAACTTGTGAAATTCGGATGGTTTCAAGACCATGCCTTAAAAACCCTTTTATCAACTCCAAAACTTATGTTTTATATGAAAAATGAAGAGTATAGGTTATAGATATCATCAAAATGATTTTTATAAGTTAAGATGAGATTTGCTAAGAAAAATATGTAGAACAAGGACTAGAAAAAAATTAGGAAAATTTGAGTTGTTTGTTATTTTAAGAAATTTGTAATAATTGAGTAATTGTATGAAAACCCCTATTTTCCAAACTCAAATGAAAGTTTTATTAAAGAAATGAAGTCCTTAGCTAGGTATGGTTGAGCCTTAATTTTCTAAGTATCGAATGAGTTCACTTAAATGAATTACCATAAAAACAATTTTTACAAAATTCGGATTTTGGGATGAACCATATTTAAGAACATGTTTACAAAGTGTAAAATGGAAATTTTTATTGAAAAACAAAGGCCTTAAGGAATACACATAATGAAGGCTTAATTTTAAAAGAATAAATTTTATCAAGGAATTTTTCTAAAAACAAGTGTGGATTGTCAAGAATACAAGACTAGCTTTTAAGATGATTTTTCATAAAGTCTTACAAGGAAAAAATTTTCTAAACATTTATTTTATTCTTTATCATCAAGAACATGTACATATATCTCATGACATATCATCTATGATAGTAACTTGATCATATTGCATGAATAATTGCTTTGGATAGTAGAAACATTACAATATTCACAAGAACTATTTTTTAGAATTGGTTTTTGCTACTGATCAGAATGTTTGTGACCCAAACATTTTCAAAACTTAAATACGATATTAGAATTAGATAGATCTTTCGAAGTAGATAGAAATCGGTATATAATTTGCTAAATTCCGAGTTAAAATGACCAAGTTATGGCCGTTTTAAATTGGAATTCCCGCGTAGGACGAGAATTACGAATTTGATAGTTTGTATGAGATAAGATTGATTAGTTTTGAGTTGAAATACTCATTTGGGTATTTCTTCCTTTTTAGGTGACCCCAAAATCGATGATTCCTTACTACCGGATTACTTTTCCTAAGAGACCAGTGATCCAATGGCCAAGTGAGTTTTCCTCTTATTTTGTTACCTTGTTTGTGCTTGTAGCTAGTTGCATTAGAATTAAGAAAAGATAAAATTGTAATGAGTTGTGATATAATCTTGGTTGAATGAATGATAAGTATATCAAGGCGAGACTTGTTGTAAAATCATTGTATGAGTTAGCATAGACTTGAATTGTCTGAAATCTCTATGTCACTCTTAACCACATAATTAACATGCCAAGATTACATGAATAAACTGTACATGCATATCACGTATTGATTCACATTGCATTAGCCAATATACCTTTGGTGGGACAAAAGTATTAGTGAAAGTCGATGGGGCATGTGTTAACATTAAGGATGCGAGATCGCTTAAGTTAACGAAAGTGGGGTAGGCACTTAAAACTACCACAATAAAACAACAGAGGTTGTATGACTAAGTGAAAGAGATCGGGATTATGATCGCATGACTTATGGACCACCCCACTCAAGATTGGAATTATGATTGCATATCTTATGGCAATCCTAACCCTAGAATGGAGGGCGTAAATCCATTCACATATAGCTACCGGAAAGTCATATGCTTGTCTGCTCATATGTCTGTTCATGCATGGCATATGAATGAATTATAACTTGCTTGTCATTGTACGAAATTAAGGAAACTCTCACTAAGCTAGTGTAGTTTATACTCCGATAGATGTTTGAATAAACAGGTTGACGGGAGAATGCTACTTGGGGACCGAGATGGTTGGAGCCGAATATAGCTTCGGGAGTCTAGCAGGAAGTAAGAATACTTGAAGATATTAGCCAGGTTTTGTGAATTGTCTTGTAATAGTTTGTGTAGTGAAATCTGTGGATGAATTGTAATTGGAGTATAGTGAATTGTATTTTCTTTACACTGTTACTCAAGTTGTATTAATATAAAATGCATCACTCCGATGTATCTCTTACATGTGTTAGACGCCTTGTACATGTATGGAAGCCTTCGTGTGACTAAGACGGTCATTCCTAGGCTTTAATATCGTGTTCGATGAACTACCACGAGGCGTGACAGTATATATAGCCTTCAAAAATTTAAATATCCATTAGATATAATGTCTTTAAGTCACCACAGCATTTAAACTACCACGTCTCGTTTTTTTCCACGATCAAGTCTTTGCTCACGTGGATTCCATCGAGCCTTAAATTCAAACTTGTCGTGCCTCGTTTTTTGCCTTGACAAAGTGCTTTATCTTTATCATGTCAGTCTTCGATGTTGAACTTCTCACGCCCTGAACAATGGACTCATCGAGCCTTCGACGAACCCCTCAACCAAGGTTGTGCATTTTTGAACTTATCAGTCTTAGTCTTGAATTTATTGCGCACTCACCAGTGGATCTATCGAGCCCTCGACAAACCCCTCAACCACTGATTTTGCATTTTTTAACTTATTCAACTTTAGTCTTAAGTTCGCTATGCTTTGACTATTTGACTCATCGAGCCCTCGATATGACCTTTGACTAATGACTCTGCATTTTTGACTTGTCGAGCTTTGGTCTTGAGTTTGTCACGCCTTAGTGAATGAAATTGTTTTGCTTTCGACTTGACTCTTAACCAAGGCTGATCCTACTAAAAACCTGCAGAAACTCCATAGAGACGCACAACATACACACACATGTATATACTATCATAGTATCTACCATATGTTTGATTAATTAAGTGCAATTTACAATAAATTGAATAGTTAATTGTGCATCATATTGTCTCATTAAAATCTACATTGAGCATACAAGTTCAACAATCTCCGCTTTTTGATGATGGCAATTATGCATAATTAACTCATTTTCAATTCAGTATATTCTCCCTCGATTAAGCATATGGGTTTAGAGGAATTTTTTTAATTTGATTCAAAGACTCAATGCTTAATTCTAAGGAAATGCAAGCTACATTTAATACATCATTTAGCTCCCCTTTTACTTATCAAAATAGACTATATGCTTGCATGTTAATTGTGCATTCTACACTCCGCCCCCTTTGTATGAAAAAAAAGATGACAGATTTATGATACTGCAAATAAGGAGCAATGCATAGATAGAATACAAGATATTAGCAAACATCAATTATTCTAAAAAAAAATCAAAGAGTATTAGAAAGCATGTTCAGACATTCAAAACCAAGTTTTACAAAAACTTCGGATTGAGCAAGCACACATATAATAGATTTTTGCGAACACAACAGATCATAAACATCACTAAGCAGATGTGAATACTTAATAGCTTCTTTTGTCCTTAGATAAAGCTCTAGATCATTTGGGCTCTATGATATTTAGCACTCATCTTGCTTGATCATGCCGGATTTTCTTCGCAAAGTGCAAAAACGATATTCAGTCAAGAGTTCTGTAAAAATATAAGCAATTTGATTTTTGTATCAATAGATTCCAAATTGATATCTCTATTTAGAACATGTTCTCTAGTGAAATGATATCTAATTTCGATATGCTTGGTTCTTGAGTGTTGGATGGGATTTTTTATCAAATTCATAGCACTTGTGTTACCACAATAAATTGACACATTTTCATATTTTAAACCTAATCAAGCAAAGTCTATTTCATCCATAAAATTTGTGCACAACAACTATATACTCAGCTTCAGCAATTGAAACCGCAACATAATTTTGCTTCTTTAAGTGTTGAGATATGAGGGAATTTCTAAGAAAGTGGCATGTGTCGTTTATGCTTTTTTAATATACTTTGCACCTAATAAAGTTAGCATTGGAGTCCTTGATTAGATCAAAAGAGATAAACTTTGGATACCATAAGCTAATTTCAATCATGCTTGCAAGATACTAACCTTATAGGGTATCGGTTTTAGGTTTGGACGTTACAAAAACCCATCATAAACCTACCTCGATGACGTCCCTAATCTTTAGTAAAGAAGACTTTAGGGGAAGTTGGAAGTAAGACCTAATAGAGATAGAAATAAAAAGAATCATTCACAAGGCGGTGGTAATCCTGATAGAGAAGGATAAATTGGGAGGGATAAAGACAACACATTTTACCAACAAAGGTTGGGGAGAATTATTCCCTCAAGAGTGAAGAAGAAGTTGATAGGAAAATTAAGCTAAAGGTAAATAAGCATAGCACACTCAAAAAACCAAAGATAGACTTATAAAGAAGCGGCCAAAGTTGTCCCTTAGGAAAGCCCAAAAAGGAAAGTCCGCTCCATAATGGTCTATGAAAATCCGTTTGAAAATCATTAGAATTGATTTTTTTAATTTTTAATTTCTTGCTCCTATAAAAAAATACAAGCACGAAAATTGACAGTCCTTAACCTTCAATTTTTTTTCCTTCTCGTTTTGATGCTAAACTTTAAATTTTATTTTCTTATGTTAGTTTTATTCTTATAAAAAAACAAAAGTCAAGAATACAAATGATTAAAAAAAAAATCATGAAAAGGAATAGATAATATATCAAATTAAAGTATACAATAACATCATTTTTTTTTTTTGCCAACACAATAACATCCTTTTATGATGTTGTATAATGGTACAAGTGTTTGAGGTGCTCTCATGTGGCACTTATACACTTTAAAATCAACTAACAGTGCTAAGTGCGCTAAACCATTGCATGGTGCACTATATTTAGGGAGAGGGACTTTTGCGAGAATGAAAACATACTTAATACAAACAAAGGGCATCCTCCTATATATATGGAAGGCACTTTATGTTGAACCACCCAAACTAATCCAATCTAATGGGTGTAAATCCATCCTACCTACCACTTTATCTACTATATCTTCCTAATTCTACCTATCATACCTATTGCCACACATGAATTTTGAAAACTCAATTCCAATGGTTTTTAAATAGACTTTCATATTGTCCATTTTAAAAAATTGTATATGAAAATAAAACTAAAAATTTCAAGTATTTTCTTATTTTTGCATGTGACCTATTTGTGAACTTATGTTTTTTTTTTTAAAGAATAAGTCATAAAAAAAGTGGAATCTTTTTCTTTGAAAAAACTATAATAGAATCTTTTTTACCTTCATCCATTGATAGGTAATTTTGATCATAGTCCTTCTAGCCCAATCCTACTTGCTCATGGTATGAGTCAACTTATTTAGCTTATTGCTTGTCTACTAGTATTACTAAGTCAGCTCAAGAAAGGGACTGCAAGTTTATTTATGCTTAACGATGGCTTAATAGCCTTTTGACTAATCTAACTGCTAACTGATTAGGTTACTTTGATACTTTAGGTAAGTACTAATTAACCGTCTATCATCGCCCTTAAAGATTTCTTAACTAACAAATGTGCACTTGCCTAATCCTCATGAGTCTGCTTTACTAAATAACCAGAAGGTAACTTCTTTATTTGAGTCAATATACTTTCACAATCGATGGAGAGTCCGTCACTATGAATACCCCCAGCTTAGTATAAAATAAGACGAATTCACTCTCTATACTCTCTAGTCATCTTACCGTGGGATTATCTTTATCAACTTATTGACCCGAGTAGTGAAGTGACCGTAATCCCTAACTATTTTTTCATCTTGTAAGCCCAAGACTAGCAGACACGAGATTTACTAGGTGCTAAGAGTATGGATTGTAGTTCAAGTGGATTGATATTATCTACTAGCAAACGTCTCACTTGGAACACCATTAAATCGTGTATTTACTAAAAAAATACTAAAAGGATAAAAATATAAGCACACACACACACACACACACATATATATATATATGTCCATTTACAATTAATAAAAAATACTAAAAAGATAAATATATAGGGTCTGTTTGTTTAGCTTTTCTAGATAGATATAGACACTTTTTTCAAACTTTTTTCTAACAAAGTATTTATTAAGAAATAGATATAGATAAAAAAAAAAAAAAACTTGGCAGTTTTCATGAAAAGATCAAATAAATCAAATATAGATAAAGTATAAATATAAATTGGATATATTTATACAAATCGTTTCAATACAGATATAGATATAGATGAAAAATAGGCTATCCAAACAGACTCATGAGTACATATATATATGTCCATTTACAATGAAATTAAAACAAATCCCAGTAAAACTGACTTATTTTTCCTTTTATTTCATTTATTTTTATAGAAACGTTTTTGAAGGCTATATCATTTGTTGACTTTAAATTAAGTAACGACTTGGATTTGACTTCCCTTTAGGTTAAAATGACAAGATTTAAAAGGGTTTGAATCATTTACTGTAGGATGATTAATGAAGAATTGACATATTAGACCTGCTTAGGGCTTGTTAAAATTGGTCTTTTCATTTCTAACCATTTTTTTTTCCAGCAAGGTTCATACTAAAAAAGCCATTAAAGGCCTAAAGTGTCTTGATTCATAAAGATCCACATTAGAATACATTAATGAAAATGTACTGACCTAACCACTAATCATCACTAAGGGATGGTGACCAAACTCAATGTACATGCTCACTCTCTCTTTATTTGAAAAAGCGGAAAATTCTAGAAAAACACCATAGTTTTGTGGGATTTCTAGCTCAAAAGATCAAATGCTTATCTCGAATAAAAAAAGATACTCCATTTCATTAGTCCTGATGAGGTTTAAGGCATTATAACTCCTCTCCCAATAATGTTTGTTTGAGGTTATTGAGATTGCTTGTTTCTTTTTTCTATCCCACTTTCTCTTAATTACATTTTACATATCACTCTGCATCATTTTATTCAGTCATGTGACACACACAAATAGGGATGCAACCGGGACGGGTTTGGGACGGGTTGTATAAGACCCGAACCAGCCCCGCTTCCTTATAGGGTTTTCCAAACCCGCCCCGCGACCCTACAGGGTTTTCTATTCAATACCTAAACCCGCCCCTGTAGGGTTTCGACCCTGACCCGCCCCGCCCCGCGACCCGCTTAATTTTTTTTTCCTCTTCTCAATACTTAGTTAAATTACAAAATTTAACAATAATTTTATCTTATAGGAGCATAATAGTTAGTTACAACTATGCTTGAATGAATTTTACAAGATATGTCATAACTTTATTAAGAAATATAAAGGTTTACAACTATCATAAGAAGGTTTTCAAATGTAATGAAAACATTACTTCACTTACATAAATATACATAATACATATGTAGGAACCGTGCCTTCTAAAGACTCAAGAATAGAAAAACATGTTTTCAAAAATATCGATAGTGAGAAGGAAAGCGAAGAAGCAACAAAGTCAGTGTGTAATGTGTTTACTGTATTAGCTCAACGAGAAAATTCGTAAGGGCTTTTATATCTTAAATACAATGGAGGTGTAGATCAAGATGTTAAAAGTCAAGAAATATAAAAATATATTACATAATTGTGATTTTAAAAAATTTCAGATTTAATTTTTTAAATTATTTATATTATGACGGGTTCGGGTTACCCATCGGGTTTTTGTAATGACCCGAACCCGCCCCGAAACCCTATAGGGTCAGCAAATAATTTTCCAAACCCATCCCGCGACCCTATAGGGTCAGACCCTATAGGGTTTTTAACGGTTCGGACGGGCCAGGTACCCTATAATGATCCGCCCCGGTTGCATCCCTACACACAACACACAATATGCACATGACCGTTTTTTTTAACCTATACACTTAAAAATAGCAGTAGAATTTTTCTTTTTCAAGCATATGATATATTTTATTACTAAAACTAGTAAATTTCCACATTTCAATTCTTACATCCGAATTATCATTTTCATCATAATTATAAAATAGAAACATATAAGATACAAATAAGGTAGTGTTTTTTAATGCCACTTTTAAAATAAATATAAATAGGATACAAAACATATAAAGATAAAATACATATTAAAAAAAATTAGTTGGCAATGTATTCCTATAGCATCTTTTACTGTAGATTTTATCTAAATATACTTTTCATCATTGGTTTAGAGGGGGAAAAAAACCATATAATCCTTGAAATCTTTCCTTTTCTTCGAACAGTATATCACAAAATATTGGAGTAACATTCCAGAATGACAAATCTTTAATGGCATTGATCTTCTTGTATTCCATATATTCTATTAGGTGCTAGGGACACTGAGCAGTTGGAAAAAAGGAATAAAAGGGAACAACATCCGAGGATAAGTAAACCAGACCGTTTCCAACAATTCCAACTAAGTTTTCCTTTTCTCAATCAAAATACCATAAAATAAACATTGACACTCTGAGCGGGGACACTATCTCGTCTTCTACAATCAAAACCTCAATCACAGCACTGTTCTTCTGAATATCCGAAATCAAAACCATTCACTGTCTTCTTGTCTCGTCTTTCAGAGAGAGAGAGAGAGAAGGAATGGGAAATCAGAAGCAGAAATGGACAGCTGAAGAAGAAGAAGCACTACTTGCTGGAATAGCCAAACACGGTCATGGAAAATGGAAAAACATCCTTAAAGACCCCGATTTCGCTTCTTCTCTCTCTAATCGCTCCAACATTGACCTTAAGGTTCTAAGCTTTCCCCTTTTTTACTTATCCTTTCCATACTGAAAAAAAAACCCTTAAATTCGAGCCTTTCTTTTAATTTTTGTCCTTGTTCTGTGTTCTTGCTAGTCAAAAGTTGAATTCGTTGAGTAATGATCGTTCTTTTTTGTGTTAGTAATTACCAAAATGAATATATATATATATATATATATTTATATCAAAGTAGAATAAGAAGATTGTTGTGCGTTTTAGAGGATTTATGCCTGAAATATTTAGTTCATGTTTAGAGTTAGCATTGTTTGGTTTAGAATGAATGTATCTAGGGTTTCTTTGACCGTGTGTCTGTTTCATGAATTTGTTCTTCAACTTCTTCTTCCTTTCATACTAGTTGTGGTGGCAAGTCGAGGTAATGCCGAAGAAAGCTGGACCATCCAATCCATTATCTACCCAGTAAAATACCTATTATATCAATTTAGCTAGCTAATTCAATGAAGGTATAATGGGCTGGGCAGGGCCGTAGAAGTTCCCGATAGATAATGGTAACAATGTGGTTTTTGATGTGGTGTGTAATAACCATGGTTTACATTATTCCGTACTACCGCACCACCAGCCATTGGTTGCCGTCTTCTCCTTCATTATTATTTACTTGTAAAGGTACTGGTCATTGAATACTCTTGATTTTTTGGCTCTGAAGTGCTGCATATGACAATGTTGAGGAAATTCGTGAACAAGGATGCCTTAGATTGTGATATTGGTTCCATTGTCTAGTTCTTTGGTTGGGTGCTTTGGTTGCAATCATATCACTGATTTGTTACCCTGATAACTAGTGTTCTAGAAATCCATGTCAAGGAATTAGGTAACCAGAACCGACTTTGCTGGGAATAAGAGGAAGTTATATTACCAAGGAAACGCTGAATGTTTATGATGTGTTGTATTTTGGACCATGATTGATTACTGTGTTTAAAATTATAGGAAGAAACCTTTCTTTTTGGGTTGCACTTGTTTTGATCTTCGTCTGGTTGCTTTTGTTTTAAGATGGTAGTTCAGAAGGACCTGGCACAGGATTTTCTGTCGATGCCAGTGGCTGTGGTTTGTGTTGGTTGATTTTGTATTTCAAATGACTGAAGATGGAGGGAGCTCAAGGGAAACAACTTTCATTTTGCTTTCTTTGTAGAATATTTTCAGTAATAGGAAAATGATTTTCTCTATAATCTTTTCTTAGGTCCAAATAATTTTGCATGAGATGGAAGAAGCTAGTGAGAACGAGAATAGGAATGGAATTGCAAAGAAAGTAAAAAAAGGCGCCATGAGAATGAGTAATCCTACTTGGAGTTTGGGTAAATAAAGGAAAAAGGAAAAAAAGAAAAAGAAAAAGAAAAAGAAAAAGAAAAGAAGAATGAAAAGTTGATTATGCAATGTGAGTGATCTCACGATCAACTATGCCAATTTTACATGTGTGTGAATGCCTTGAAAGGTCCACTTTTTGCATGAACAAATAAGTCCAATGAAAGTCTTGAGTTTGATTTCCCCCAGGATAAATTCCAAATACAATGTATTGCATTGTTTTCTTCTCTCTGAGATATACATGCTAGGGTTCTCTGCTTAAAAGAAAGGTTTGGATGTATCAATGATGCCCCCATAATTTTTTATTGCAGTAATTGCCTATAATTCTGTTATATGCCTCTATATCTGTAATGCAGCCTTGATTTAATTAGCCTATGGAAATGATCCATTCTCAATGTCCATTCACTTGATGTTCAAATAAGATGTATGGAATAGAATCAAATTAGAATCTCCTGTTGATAAGCATAATAGTCACACTTCCAATATTCTTTATATGAGCAGGATAAATGGCGTAATTTGAGTGTCAGTACCTCCGGACACAGCTCCAAGGATAGGTTGAGATTGGCCAAAGTAAAAAGTACTGCAGCAACTCCATGCCCTGCTACTCCCAGTTCAGTGCCTACAATACCCCAAGCATGCAATGCGCCTTCTGATTCTCCCATGGATGATTTTTCAAATAGCTTGCAAGATGGAAAAAATGCTCTGAGTATGCTTTCTTTACTTTTTTTTCTGCATAAGCACTACTTGTGCTAGAATCTACAGACCATTTACACTGCATATTTAGCTCCTAATCCCACCCTTGGCCTTGCAATCGAAATTCTCCTGGATAGAGGCAGTATCTTTTCATAATCATATCGTTCTTAATGTATTTTCTGGGCCATGGTCTTCACTGCTTTGCACTCTAAAGAATGAAAATTTAAAAAATAATGATGGATGGGTATTAGAAAACTGAATGTGCTGCTTCAACAACTAAATCAGTGAAGGTTTCTTGAAATCAAGCTAATTTTTTGTGTGATGATTTAGGTGGACAGATCAACATTCAAGGCTGTAGCCCTAAAACCGTGGTATATGATTCTAAATTAAATGATTTTATCGTGTGCTTATAATTCAACATTCTTAGGGGAAACTCTCATAAGAAAGGAGGCTACTGATAACAATTACCTGGTTTAGAGTGAGGCAGATTTGGTAAGATGTTATTGCTAACAAGTATGCCCTGGACGATGAGAGTGGACCGCCTCTTCTATGAGAGTGCTTATCTTTATAGTTTCAGTGCTTAATAGTCCATGTGCACAATTTGCCAGAGCATGTCTCTCTTGTGATTAGAAAGTCAATCTTATTCTGTTATTGCACGACACTAATAGGTTAACACCCTCTATCTAAATTCTAACTCGACTTGGATCAAATATGTGATTTGTGGTTATCACTTATCCGTTATAGGGATAGATAATGAATCATTATACCTGAAATGACAATGACCTTGGAATCTGGAGGCAATGGATGTGTTAGGATTTTCATCTTGTTTTATTCATTGGAGAGGAGATCTAGCTTTGGATGGGATTGGTCCTTGAAAAGGGAAAAGGAAGTCTCATCTCTTGCTCTTGCTTTGATTTTTGTTCCTTGAAGGGCTTCAAGAAAAAAGCTTTTTGGCTAAGAAGATCCATCCTTAACCAAGGAAAATTGACTTTTAATTTGGAACTTTGATATTAAATTTTTAGTTCTTTGTCATAGTATTTTCCTAATGATATTGGATGTCTCTGAAGAGACTTTTACTGATGGGGAAATTGTCTTTGTGCTTTTCTTGTTTTCTATCCATTTATAAAAGGTAACACCATGTTGTTGACTTGTCATATTCTGAATTTAGACAATGCACTTGTACGAATAGAAAATCAAGCGAAGAATGACCTTGCTTTGTTTTCTTTTGTACGTTGTTCCATAATCTTTCATTCCTCTTGAAATGTCTTTTGGTACACATATTACTGATGAAACATGTCTACTTTTATCTAGCTACTAAGCATATTTTGATTTTATTGTTCAGCTTCTTACTTTGATGATCTTGCATGAATTGCCAACTCTGAGTACAATACATTGATTTTTGAAGCTCTTTCAACCACAAAAGATGTCAATGGATGCGATATCAGTGCCATTGTCAGTTATATTGAGGTCAGGTCCAGACTTACTGTATTGCCAAGTCTTTTCTGTATCTTGTTTACTGTCATTTTTATGCTTGAGGATATATGGTAAGTTGTTATGATTCTTACTTCTCACTTCTCACTAAACAAGTTTGATCAATCATCTTATACAAGCTTTGTTGTACCTATCTTTAAACCAGTGGTCTGTCATCATACAATCATTATTGTGGTAGTCACTACAAAAGTTCATACAATCATTTTCTACAAGCTTTATTTTACCTATCTTTAAACCAGTTTTCTATCATCTTATAAGTGGAAACTTTTTTTTTTCTGTTTCCTGGGGCTGCATCAGTCTAGTAGTTCTGAAGCAAAAGCAAAAGGCAGTGTAAAACTAGAAAGCAAATGTTACCTCCAAATGTCTAAATTTGGGTTGATATTCTTACGAAAGTTGGCTCTGGAGGTTCTTTTCTTCTTCTTCTTCCCTTTTTTTAAAAATATATAGTAAAATGATTGTTTAACCTACTGTATGGCCTCATAGTTACCTTCATCAGAAAATCCTCCCAAAATGTGCTGTTACACTTAAACCAAATGGTGCTGACTTGATAGATTGGAATGACTGTTTTACTACTCTTTGTACCATTGGTTTTAAGAAAATGACCTGGGCATACACATACCGGCTATTGGTCATAGTATTAATATATGGTGCACTGGCAAAATGAGAGTGCTTATTGCTTTATATGGTGCATTAATCCATTGACTGTAGTCATCTACTTTCACTCCTTAACTATGGCCCAAAATATTTATTAGAAGAAGTAACTTTCTAAAGGTGCTCACATCATCCTTTGTATTACCCTGAAACCATCTACTGCTGGTTGCATGAAGAAATCTTAAATGGGTGCTTCTCCTGAGTCCTGTTGAAGTACTATGACTATAAATTTAGGCATTGCAGTGGATTGGATTCATTGTCCATGTAAAAAATGAGTAACCTTATATTGCACAATACATGCAGCAAAGAATGGAGGTGCCTCAGAATTTCAGGCGGCTGCTGAGTGCAAGATTGAGAAGGCTTGTTGCTCAAGGGAAACTTGAAAAGGTAAATTGTCTGTCATTGATTTACTTGCCCTTTACTGTATTGTATGATTCCATTGTTTTTTGTGAGACTATTCTCTCTGTTTTTTTTTTTCATGTTGCTGCAGGACCAGAACTATTACATGATTAGTCAAGATTTTAAGTCCAGAACAAACGCTCCAGCAATGAAGCTGAAGGATAATCACCTGGGGCAATTGCCGCAATATGGAGCAACAACATGCAAAGTAACACTGGATGAAGCAGCAACAACAGCTGCCTATGATGTTGCTGAAGCGGAAAACAAATCTTATTTGGCAGCTGAAGCAGTTAAAGAGGCTGAAAGGGTATCAAAGTTGGCTGAAGAAACGGATGTGATGCTGCAGTTAGTGAGGGGGATATATGAACAAAGTAAATATATTGTACTTGCTAAATTTTGCCAATAATGTTACAGCATATAATTCCTTTTTATGTTGCAGGTTTGCAGGACGGGCAATTTTTTGTGGCATAACCTATTGGATGTGAGTGCAAGAAATATCAATTTGTTCCATTTCTTTTCTCTTGCATGTAAATTTGTATCTCCAATGAAACATATTACATTCTTGTACAATGCCATTCTGTTCATATTGAAATATGGCAATATCTAGCATAGGTTAACTTATTCTTCATTGAAATTAAGGCTCTTTTAGCTAGCAGTCCAACCAATCATTTGATAATGACATCTACAGATCATTTTTCTTTCAACTAATTGTTTCCTGAAAGCTGATTATGAGGATTTCATCAACTGCCAGCTGTATACATTGATATGTTTCCTGCAGTATGCTTTTGGTGCTAATGTAACCCTTTCAGTATCTACAATTCAGCTTTGCTTGCCCAGAACAGGGTTATGGGACAAGCCTGCAGGGTTAATTTTACTGTATGAAATTTCTAGCAGCTCAGTTGCTCAAAAACCACAAATTATGTAAATTGTATGAGTTGTTCATTTCCCCTTTCAATATGGTTATTAGAGAAATACAAATGTGATTGGACTGAAACGAATGTTGCTACAAGCCGTTTCTATCCTTTCTTTGTTTCACCTTTGCATAGAAAAACAAATCATTTTTATCTAAGTATGTTGCCATAAAAGCTATTTATTATTAGCTTTACATACTGTGTACAGCTTTGTATGATAACTTGAATGAGGACCACATTATATGATATTGGGGACTCTTAATATTCTAGCAGGGGTAATGATTTATGACCAAAGGGTCTCACAAGGCAAACGGTCTGTTTCCTATGTTTCCTCAAAATGAATTCCTAACTAAGTATTCATTCTATTGTAAACATCTGTTAATGTTCCTCATTTGATTGACTTTCGTTCGTGATGGACATCAAACATGGACACGTCCAATCACCAAGTTTAAACTGAAAAGGACTTCACCATTTTTTTTCGATAATCGTTTTAGGACTGCGCTTTAGAACACCAATGTTATATAGACAATTTTACTGTTCGTTCTATGATGCTGAGGACATTTAATTGTAACTGTTGAGATTCTCACTCTATTAACTTTTGAAAAACTTAAACTTATTAGTGTAACATGGATTAAAAAACTTAAAACTTATGTAGATAACATGGATTAAAGGAGCTATCGCAAACAAACATTTGGAGAGTGAAATTCTAAAATAAGGTTGAAAGATACTAATGCTATATATTATAATATGGTGGATTTTTTGAGTTTTAATTAATTTTTTTTTCTATTGACACGTGTCAATAGTGATCATAATTGATCAACTTCTCGAAATATTATGACATGAAATGAATCACTCGAAATGTTGTGACTTCAAATGAATTTACCTCTAAACGTTGGGACTTTTCAGTGTGTGTAATTTACCTAAAGACGTAATATATTAACTACTAATCAAGATGGAAAAATTAGAAAAAGAAAAGTCATGACTCCTCATGTCTAAGAGTAAAGAAAGAAACAAAAAAAAAAGCAAGTAAATTAGGAAGAAATGGGAAAAGTATTAAAATAATATTAATTATTTTTATAATAAAATTACAAAAATAATAGAACATAGAAAAATGTAAAACCCTAGAGTCGGCTATGCCTCACTTAGATTGTGCGTAGCATTGGGAAAAAATAAATTATTATTTTAAAAATAATAAGGAACGATCCATCAGTCTAACTAGATCATAAGAAACTAAGGTTTTTGTAGTGGTAATGCCAACATAATAAGGTTTTGTTTTTTTCCTTTTTTCATAAATTAAATATGTCATTCACTATGTCTAACTTCAGCAAAGTTAATCAAATTTCTTCAATCAATTTTTAACAAGTTAAAGCACTCTTATTTAAAAAAAGGAGAAAAAAGTTAGAGTTAAGATCATATAAAGTAATGATGTAAATGAGTTAAACTATTCGTGTGCATGTATGAACGAGATGCACAATTAATGAAGTGAGCTAAGTGGTGCCAAGAGTAATTCGGCATAGGCACAATAACTCTCAACTTAGTAGAAGATTTGAATAGTAAGGAACACGTAACCAATATTTCAAGGGTAAGAGAGAATTGAATAATCCTAGACTAAAAGGGTTTAGTTAAAACTTAACAAAGAAGTAGGGAAGTAAAGTGTACAAAGGAGATCCTGTCCAAATGTTTCTCTTTCAAATCTTGGTCGCAATTTTTAGAATCGAGGACATTATAGCTATTTACTAGCTTGTCTTAAGAAGGTACATATTGACTTGTTTTGTTCCCAGTTTGATCATGGTTTTCATTTATAAGCCTGAGTGTTAATCTTATTCTTTTGGTGGGTAAATTGATCTTTGAATTTCTTTACTTTAAAGCTAAGTGGGTCAAAATTAAGCTTTGAGGCCTAATGAAAAATTATCATTAGCTCTATTTAAGATCAAACGAGAGTAGTTTAGTGGGTTAAATTAGAGTTCCATAGTTATTAATGGATTTTTTTAAACTAAACCTCTAGGCTTAAATGTGACCCAACAAGACCTTCCTTTCTCTAGGAAAATTGATTCAAATCTTTGATAAAGTCACCATATGTGGCAGTTATGACCAGACTTTGATATAGACACATGCTTTCCCTCTTGGATAGACAAAGTAACTAATGTAAATCCTTCACTCTTAAGGAATGAAGAGAGATGGCACCTTTAAAGAGAATTCTAGGGAGAGACAACTCATACACGCTATATCCAAACCTTTTATAGTAAGCTACCAAATTTTATAGGTCTAACTATTAAGACTATTTAATCATCTCTTACAATTCCTTAAATGCCTGGGGTTATGTTCTCTACTAGTTAAAATCCTCTATTGACTGGAGTGTTGGAGTGTCTATGCTGAAGCTACCTTAGTACCACTTAACTCATGTTTATTAGCTTAATTGAACGAAATTCGATTTTGAATGTTACTTGTTTAAGTTGATTTTAGATCATGATATTATTTTAGGTAAATGTCACGTTTGGTACTTGAATTTTATCAATTTGTGTGATTAACTACTTGAAGTTTAAAAGCGTTAGTTTGCTATCTATGAACTTTTTGAGTTCCAATTGTCAAAATGAATAAAATTTAGTTAATTAATTGTAGAAATATGTAACTAATTGCAAAAATAGATAAAATTTAGTTAATAAATTAACACTTTTAGATTTAAATAATTGCTTTCACAATTCAACAAATTTCAAGTAGCAATTATGACATCTACCTATCATTTTTATTAAGATAAGATAAAAAATTATCTTTACACAATCTAGCTAAAAAAAAAATTTAATTTAGGTTGAGATCGATTGAGCTATTGACGTGTGCTTAAATTTGTTTGGTATAACTTTAAGTTACGCTTGATGTCAAAATTTTAAACTTGTTGAACACTAATTTACACTCAGCAAGTGGAAAACATTGCATGAACTTAACTCGTCTCCTTTGTAGTCCTTAGATAGACAAAATATTGAGAGAAATCTTGAACTCTTATCTTATTTTATTTTATTATTGTTTTTTTTTTTTAAGAATGAAAGAGGTTAAAAAAGAAGAAGAAGAAGAAGAAGTTGGAATTGATGTTGTGTTTGGCTAGCTTTTAGAAAGTGAAAATCACAGGAAATCAAGGAAATAAATAAGTGAAAAGAGAAATCAAGGAAATAATAATAAATGGAATATTTGTTTTATGTTTGTAAATTACAAAAGAAATGAAAGAAAGAGAAGAAATATAGTTATTGATTGACAAATTATCTTATATTATTTTTATAAAATATTAGTTAAAAAAGATAAATAAAGATATTTAAGTCATTTTCATTACTTTTCCTTGATTTCTCTTGCTTTCATCTAATTCATGAAAAAAAATTTATACAATCTATTATTCCTTTGATTTTTCTTTAAATCAATTCATTTTTTACCCACTAATCATATACAAACACACATATTTCTCTCTATTTTTTTTCCCTTTCCGGCGTTTTCATGCTTACCAAACACAGCGCAAAGGAGGAAGAAAAGATGGGAAGAGAGAGAGAGGGAAGAAAAACTAAGTAAGGGGGAAAAAAGAGGAGATGTGAAAAAAAAAACCTAGGCACACCCCCTTCCAGTTCTGCGCCTATAAATACCGACCGATATCACACAAAGCCCGCACTCCTTCGCTTTGCATAACATCTTCTGTCTTTGTGAAACCGCCTTCTTTATCAAACTCCACGGTGCAGATCCGAGGAGTTTGCTTTAATCCTAATCGTCTTTCTCTCTCTACAACAACGAATTCGAACCAACAATTCCAAGTAACACCGCCTCTCTCCCTCTCCCTCCCTCCCTCTGTGTGTGTGTGTGTGTGTATTCGTGTATTACGATGTAGTATGTTTTTCGTGTTTGTGTTTTATTTGTTGATTTGATTATAAGTGTGGAATTTGAATGTGTGGATGGGTTTTTGTTGAAGATTTATATTGGAATTTGTGTTTATGAATCGTTCTTTATTTGGAGATTTGATTATTGGATTGGTTTTGAGGACATTGAACAGTTAAATGCTCGGATCTGATTGATTCGGTTCTGCTCTCATGTTAGGTTTAGGAGTATGTTGGATTATTTTATTTATTATTATTAATTTATTCATATTATTGGAGATTTAAAAGAAAGGAAATTGGTACAACTGATTGGTTGTTATCGATAATGTTAGAGCTAGGATTTAAAATTAGGAAGGATCGGTGGATTTGTGATTTCACCCGTGTGAAGACTTGCAGGGAAAAAAGGGGATGAGCAAAATTAAGTTAATGTTAGATTATTTCTAAAGATTTTTACGAGTGTCTCTTCTGAATCATCCGACCTTACCCGCGTTTTGCACCCGTAGTGCTGATGATATTTATTGGTGTTTTGGGTATAAAGTGAGGATGATTAAGATGTTATAAGGAATTTTTTTCAAAGGAAGAATATGTTGTTATATAAGTATCGAAAATATGATTTTTTATGGATGGTGTCATGATATTGGTGAAGAGAAGTCGAAATTTTAAGTGTTCCAAATTGGTATGGTGATGATAGATTCTTCATAGTCGACATACCATTTATAAAGTGAAAGGAAAGACTATTTTACGTGATGATGGGTGTACTTTAGAAGATGCTTGTTGTGTTAACTGTCTTTCTGATTTATGCTCTCTTATATTGTGTTCATATGTGAAATGGGGCTTAAGTAATTTTTATTATTGTTTGTGCAGTCATGGCAGGTTTGGCACCAGAAGCATCCCAATTTGATCCTCGTTATTATGATTCAAAAATGAACGATGTGTATGTTTCCCTTTCTCTTGCTGCTGCTGTCGTAGGTAGTGAATATAATTTGGTTGATTAATCTTAATTATGGTTTTTGCAGGACGACTGATGGAGAAGAATTCTTCACCTCATATGATGAAGTGTACGACACTTTTGATTCCATGAATTTGCAAGAAAACCTTCTGAGGGGCATCTATGCCTATGGTATGTGTACACAGTCATCTGGTGAAACTGTTTTGCCCCTTCGCTTTGGTAGCTTATCTAGCTAATATTGTTGCTGGAGAAGATTTTAGTCATGTGAACATCATTTTTATGTCTTGGTTGGGCACAGGATCTAGGTTGACTTTGATATGCTTTTCCAGGTTTTGAGAAGCCTTCTGCAATCCAGCAAAGGGGAATTGTTCCTTTCTGCAAAGGACTTGACGTGATCCAGCAGGCTCAATCTGGTACTGGGAAGACTGCTACTTTCTGCTCTGGTATTCTCCAGCAACTAGATTATGGTCTTGTTCAATGCCAAGCTCTGGTTTTGGCACCCACCAGGGAGCTGGCTCAACAAATTGAGAAGGTTATGCGAGCACTTGGGGACTATCTGGGTGTAAAAGTTCATGCCTGTGTGGGTGGTACAAGTGTTCGTGAAGATCAACGTATTCTTCAAAGTGGTGTTCATGTTGTAGTTGGCACTCCAGGTCGTGTTTTTGACATGCTGCGCAGGCAGTCGCTTCGTCCTGACTACATCAAAATGTTTGTTTTGGATGAAGCTGATGAAATGCTTTCAAGGGGTTTTAAGGACCAGGTCATTATTTCTGCCCAACACTATACTTTTTGCTGGTTTTGTGTAATGCATATGACTTAGCTTCTTCCAATGTCTCATTCCTTTTTTAAATATGGAGTTGATTAAGTATCATCATGCCTCTTTTACCTCTTAGGGTTAGTGACTTTGGAGTATTGAACAAATAGAGTGAAAAGATAGCATACGTGTGACTGTTTGCTATAATTGCTAATAAAATGCCTACTGAAGTAGATAGTATTCGCTCTCCGACAAAAATCTAGAGCCAATCTGCTTTCTTTATTTTGTTTTGATTGCTGTGTTTACATGCGGTACCGCCTTCCACCACCCACCCACACCAATGTTGCACAGTGCAACATTACTTATGCTTTATATCTAGATCTCTGCTAATATGGGTTTTCTTTTATCCAGATCTATGATATTTTTCAGTTGCTGCCCCCAAAGATTCAGGTTGGTGTATTCTCTGCCACAATGCCTCCTGAAGCCCTCGAGATTACGAGGAAGTTCATGAACAAGCCTGTTAGGATTTTGGTGAAGCGTGATGAGCTTACCCTTGAAGGTATCAGGCAGTTTTATGTCAATGTCGATAAGGAAGAGTGGAAACTGGAGACACTTTGTGACCTCTATGAGACATTGGCAATTACCCAGAGTGTCATCTTTGTTAACACCAGACGAAAGGTCGATTGGCTCACTGACAAGATGCGAAGCCGAGACCATACTGTTTCTGCTACCCACGGAGACATGGATCAGAACACTAGGGATATTATTATGCGCGAATTTCGCTCTGGATCTTCCCGTGTTCTAATCACCACCGATCTCCTGGCTCGTGGCATTGATGTGCAGCAAGTCTCGCTGGTTATAAACTATGATCTTCCTACTCAACCGGAGAATTACCTTCATCGTATCGGAAGAAGTGGACGATTTGGAAGAAAGGGTGTCGCCATAAATTTTATGACGAGATGATGAGAGAATGCTGTCCGATATCCAAAGGTTCTACAACGTGGTGGTTGAGGAGCTTCCTAACAATGTTGCTGACCTGATATAGGGTGGTTAAGCTATCAATTTTGTTCGTGGAGTTACTTTGGAGATTTTTTTTCTATTTCTGCAATTTAATCCATTATTTGTTTTCAGTTTTCTTCCATAAAGCATGTAGGTCTAAATTAGTGTCCTGAGAAAGACATCCCATTGTATGGTCAGTTTTCCTGCAAAATTGTGATATCTTTCTAGTCCTGTTGCAGGAATCTTTTTTGAGTGGTACGGCTTCCATTTCTTTAATATCTATCACAATTTTATGGTCAGTTTTGTTTCTTCATGCTTGTTAGGATATGCAAATTAAAGATCATTCATTACTCATGAATATTTTTTCTGAGTTTTGTCTGATGCTTCTTTGCTGGTTATGTGTCAGTTTGTTTTCTGACAGTATGCCCTAGAAAGATGTTTCCACTTATAATCCTCTATTTTGTCTACCATGCAAAACTAGACTTGGAAACAAATTTATACTAAAGCTCATTTAGATATTTTTAGTGAATAATAAGTTATATTCCAAGCATGCATGCCGACCTTCTGCCTCACAACTCTTGTCTAAACTCATTGATCAAGAACTTCATCTCAAGGACCAATCGATTCTCAACATTAGGTGATCCTGCGCTGTGAAGACAGATGATCAAACCCTACATTTTCCACGTGTTGCATAAAATTATTACTTGCATCCATCGCGCGTGTACTCAATATCATTCGTTAATAAAATTTTAATCAACAGAGACTTTTGATCAATGATTGATAACTTATCTAATGATAGTGCCGACTGTTAAGCTTTTGCCTTTTATGCACTCTTTTTTAACGTTGATCGTCCCCTTTCCTACGGCTGTACAACAACTGGCTGTACCTCTCTACCTATGGCTTTCTTATTATATATTAGGACCAGCTTGTCGTGCGAAGCTCGAGATCGAGCTTGTTTGGTAAGCTTAATCGAGTTTATCTTATGCGTACAATGAGCTTTTATTGAAATGGAATCAAATTTAAGCTACCATATGAGTTTAATTAAATGAAAAAGAAAAAAAAAATCGAGAAAATGAGCTATGATCGAACAAGGTCATTACATCTTGAAGAACCAAGAGCTAATTAATGACCTACAAGAGTAGGTTCAAGCGCTCATGGCAAGAAGTAGCATCTATCATCGATATAGATTACACAGAGTCACAAGGAACACGTCCAAGTAAAATCTCAAGAACTGCACCCAGAAAGTGAGACCGGTCAGGACAAAAGTAAAAAAGGAAATAATGGGTATCAAAATGGGTGCCGCAGATAATTGGCACAATCAAATAAAGCATCTAGGTAGCCATTATAGAGGTGGTAGCTTGTCCTGAGAATTTATTCTAGCAGTATTATAAACATAAAGGCCAGGGCATGTAATGGCCTAAGATTTTTGATTTTTGTAAACCATCCAGAAGCAGCAGGATTGACTGTACAGAGGATAACTGAGAATGGATCTGAACGACTAATGGTGCAATCCCTCAGTACTAAGGGAAACGCAAGTTCTCAATACCTCTGATGAGACTGGAGTGCCGGTTCTTTGCAGGGGACTTGTTCTTGGTAGAGGAACGCTTTTGCTGAAGTAAGTCAACAGGAGAATTTCTTTGTACACTGGATCTGCGTGGTGCTCCAGGGCTCAAATATGCAGCTCGAGGGCGGGAAGAATTAGGGTCAGTCCCAGTATTGACCATGACTTGACTGCCAGAGACAGCAGCTCTTCTGAATGATCCACTAGATTGCAAACGATTAGAACTAGATAGCTGCGTAAAAATCCAAGGAAAGTTCATCTGTCAAGTAATAATGTAAAACACAGACAAAGAATGCCTTCCAATAATGGAAGCTTAGAGAGAACAGTTCGATCAGGGTGTTCCATCATTGTATATGCAAGTCTGACAGCAAATTACTAATCCTTAATTATAAACATTCAAGCAGCATGAAGTCAACTAATCTCAGAAAAAACTGCACAACAATGACAGCACCGTTTACACATCCCATAGTAACAAATCGCTTTCATTTTCTAGTAAATTTGCATGAAGCTGAGTTTCAAAAGAGATGATAGTTAATATGTCAGGAAGCAAACAGAAAATCTCAGTCTCACAAGCAACTAGATAAATTCAACTCTTATTTACCATAGCATTGTTTGATGCTGCAGGATCATTGGCAAGTGGATTTTTTCCCTTGGACAACACAACTGGCCCAGAATGTCTCCGACGAGAAGGATCTGCTGGAGAGAAGCCAGCACGTCTGCCAATTTCCCCACCTACAGGAAAGTAATTGGAGATTGTTAGTTTAAAGGATAGCTAAACATGAGGCAAGGACTATAAAAAATCATAATTAAAACAGCGACCTCAACCACAGTTCACATAAAACCATCTGTTACCAATCAAATATAGAAAACAAGATGAGACTTTATTCATATTTCACTTATAACCTAAACTCTATTTTATAATTATTTCTTTTCTTCCTTTTTGTAATAATTCACTAAGGCCCCAGTAGATGCTTCCATATTAACGCACGGGAACCTGATTGATTACCTGCATTAGCAGTGGGTGAAGGTAAAACTGAGGTTCCACCACTAGTGCCCTGCATAAAAATTGCACAGTATATTATTCTGAATGACCAAATGATGAATTGGCGTGTTGCAAAAAAGAAACAAAAATACATCACTCACAATAGCATGTGGGGGTATAGCAGTGACTGGTGATTGTTGACATTTCAAAATGGTCCAATCAAACATGTAATCATGCTGGAAACCTGATGAATGAAGAAGCAAAAACAATAACCCAAAATAAATGGGAACATAAGTACACCAGAGAACACTTTCTTTTTTGTATAACTATTATTTACTTAATACTATCACATGTTGAATTTAAGAGCAAATAAAAAGGTGAAGAGACCGGACCCAAACCTTCACGACTAAAAAGTTCTCGGAACAGTCTTTTCAAGTACGCATAATCTGGCTTGTCATCAAATCTCAATGATCGGCAGTAATGGAAGTAAGATGCAAATTCTGTAGGGTAGCCCCGACACAAGGTCTAAACAAATAAGCAAATTCACCTCAATTTAAACATCGCAATAAATGTAGATTGGATAAATTCATTGATGATAAAATTCCATTAATAATAATAATATATGTATGTATATATATACCTCAATCGAAGTAGAGACTTTTTTTTCACTAATTTTCTCATACTTCTGCTTCTTATTTCCAGCTTTAAGTCCTTGCCAAGGGAGACTGCAAATAGATGGTGATCATCATTCTAAGCGAAAATTTTCAAGATGAGCAAATGGAAACTCAATAAAGGTTTGCACCTTCCTCTCAAGAAGTACATCAAAACATATCCAAGTGACTCCAAATCATCCCTGCGACTTTGTTCTAGAAACAGGTCAAACAAAGAGAGAATCACTACTATGTAGTTTCATGTTTCCAAAATGATATCAGTAAAAGACACAAAAGGCTTAAAACACACCTATCCCAAGGTGAGTGTTAATGCTGGCATATCTTGCAGTGCCTGTCAAGTTCTTGTTTTCTCTGGTAATCCGGTAGAAAGTGATTCAAAAAAGCAAACAAATTAGGAGGCAGCTAAAGATTAATATCAAAACTACTTGTACAAGGAAATAATGACAGCAATCAAGTGTTTGAACTTATTAAAGTATTCAGATAACAAATGACAAAATAACTAAGATAAGCCTCCTCCTTTTTCGGGAAGAGGATAATGAAGTTTAATGAAAAATTTGAAATTTACAAATTGAAACAACAGACAGCTAGAGATCTAGACATGGTCCAATCCAAGACATGACATATATAAGCAACCACCAACCATGGCATGTCAACCCAATTTATTCTTTTGGCTATTATTCCCAACCTGTAAGGAATATGTTGCTGAGTTGTGGGGTCCTTATACTTCTTTGCCAAACCAAAATCAATCATGTAGACCTGCTTGCACTAAAATCTTGAGTATAGGAAAATTTAAAAACCAAAAGAAAAAAAGAAGGAAGAAAAAAAGCTGCAGGATCAATTATATGATCAAAATCACTCAAAACCCACCTGACTGGCACGCTTTCCTAACCCCATAAGGAAATTGTCTGGCTTGATGTCTCGGTGAAGAAATGATTTAGAATGTAGATATTCTACTCGATTAATCTGAAAAAAATTAGATATAGAGACACATAAATTTAAAATAAAAGGATGTATGGGACATGATCAAGTCATGCTTGGATACAAGAAATCCCACCATTTGATCTGCAAGCATGAGCACAGTCTTCAAAGACAGTTTTCTGTTGCAAAAGTTAAACAAATCCTCAAGGCTAGGCCCTAGGAGATCCATAACAAGTACATGATAGTCCCCTTCGGTGCCATACCACTTCAAGTTTGGAATACCGTCTGCCAAAGAACACATGAATTGGAAAGGATAAGTGTGTCAAATAGACTAGTGGAGCTAACACAGATCTAGAGTTCACATGAAAGGAAACAACTCACTTCCTCCTTGGAGAAGTCTATACAGCTTGGATTCAGCAAATAATTGCGGGTGCCTTGTCCTGACAGTTTCCTGTGTTCGAAAAAATTATTTGCAGTAAGCAATTGCTCAAAAAAATTGGAAAAACAATTGAACAACTAAGAAGCAATCAGCAAGATAGTTCATTGAAGCTTATGCACTCCATTAATGACACACATATCACAAGTACCATTTTTTTGATATAAATTTTGCCCACCCATTAACATTCACTTTATGGCATGGATATCAGTAAAAGAAATACGTATTTCACTTTATATAAGCTTAAATTTCTTTTAAATGCCGAGGTACAATAAATGCATTTTACTGAACCACAGGTAAAATATAAGCAACTTGGTTTAGTTTCCTTGATTTGATTCGATTTACCCATCTTGAAGTTTTTCAAACAAAATTTGAAAAACAAAAAACCATATCTTCCATTTGCCATGGTTTGATTTGCTATTAGAGGATACTTTTAGGATGGAAATCTTCTTCCCTTTTTTTTCCCCCATCAACCATCTAATGACCCAGAAATTCTCCACTTGAAAACATTACCACTTTCCAATGCTGAAAAATGATTTATTAGATCTAACCACTAAAAAACACAAATCAACATCACAACTTTTTCAACTCTGAAAATGTAAAATTAAGAGATTAAGCTACAAGTACATCAAGATCACTACTTTTTCCCCTTAAAACTGCAAAATCAGGAATATAAACTACATGTTAAGTTTAAAATTCAACTAAAATCTGAACTTACAAGCTTAATTGCAACTTCCTCATTTGTGTGAATATTACTTCCTGCAAAATACATTAGAAAATAAATAAATTGATAATCCCGATAAATCAAGCTTGGCAATTACGGACACGATACAATAACACAACACGATTCGACCCCCACCCAAAACATTACTTACTAAAAATAAATGAAAAAAATGAATTTTGCAGATTTTAGTTTTTTTTTTTTTTGGGTTAAGTCAGATTTTAGTTTTTGGGCTGCCTCGAAGCGGAAAAAAAAAAAATCCAAACACGACCCACATCCCGAATATGCTACTTTTAGTGAGTCCACCGATTTCACTGAGGAAAAATTTAAAGGAAAAATAAAAAGAAAATATTAAAATTAAATCGAACCTAAGTAGATCTCTCCAAAGGAACCACTTCCGATTTTACGGCCGAGTCGAAACTTGTTACCGACTCGTGGCTCCATAACACACTGATTCGACGAGTTGAATCGAATCCAAAACCTATCAAACCCTAAAAAAGAAAAATGAAAAATTTACTTTCTAAATTGACTCCAGTCTGGTTGAGTGTGCGTGTGGAGAGGGGGAGAGAGAGAGAGAGGAAGGGAGGAATTGGATATGGAAATATACAGAATATATAATTTTGGTGCAAATGGATGGAGAGAGAGAGAGAAAATAATTATTTTATTTCAAAATTTATAAAATACATGAAATGAATAATAAAAGGATCAACTCGGACTTTGTATCATCTTAGCGGAGTATCTTAAAAAACCTTGGTGAACGGTGAATATTCTTGTCTTCAGACATTTATTACTGATGATGAAACATACACAAGTCACACAAATCTAGTCCAATTCATTAACCAGGTGCGCGTGCCTACTGTGTTTAAACCCGACCCACCTTGATAATGTCACCCCCGTTTGAGGAATCGACTATCTATCGTTGCATCCAGTATACACACCACCTAGAGTCACTTATCATACTTCTTTCACTCATGATTAGTGGACTCATGTTGGTAATTATCATCGATTATCCACTTATCGATAATCCATGATACACTCAACTGTTAGGAATTCGCCTACTATAAATATTCACCTACTTTACAGGTTCACATACTTATTACTAGAGTTGCACATGAGCCAAATACAGCTAAACTTTTAAAGGCTCGAGCTTGATTTGTTTAAAATTTATTGAGCTTGAGCTTGGGCCAAACTTTTCATCGAGCTTAAAATTTAGACTGGAGCTCGACTTGTTTAATTAAATAAGCCTTAGTTTAAGCTCGAGTCGAGGTAAGCATTTTATTAAGCTTTTATCGAGCATAAAATTTAAGCTCGATTTTAACTTGTTTAGATAGCCTATTTTTCATCTTCTTCAAACCTAATATATATATATATATATATAACTATTGTTATAAATATATATACATAAATATTAAATAGAAATTAGCTTTTGTTATTTTAGTTATTTAGTTATATGTAATATATTATGCATAAAAAATACACAAATCTGCTAACAAGCTTATTGACGAACCTGTTGACGAGTCTACTTGCAAACCTGATCACGAGCCTAAACGAACTTGTTTATAAGCCAGTTCACGAGCCTAAATCAAAACTCGAGCTTAACTAGTTTAGATAAGCGAATTTTACGTTAAGCTCGAACTTGACTTGACTCGTTTACTAATCGAGTTCAAGTCGAGTGAGCCTGAAGCCAATTGAGCTCGAGTAGCTTATGAACAACTTGTCTCGTTCGCATCGCTACTTATTACTTACCCCACATCAAGATACTTGCTAACTTAAGCATTAGAATGGCCATACTTGGCCAAGCCCCACACGCACCACTAATTATATTCTATTTTTTGCAGGATTGACACACAATAAGTCCAATCTAATGGTCTTCATTTTTGTCTCTACCAAATCCAAACCAGTAACAAATATACATTTAGTTTTTTTATTGTTAGGAAAAAGCTTGATCATTTTTCTCTTGTAGAAACGATTAACAAATAGTTCAAACAAAAATAAACAATCAACACTAAGATTTAACGTGGAAAACTCCAATGTAGGGAAAAACCATGGGACCGCTGCCGCACTAAAATCCTCCACTATCTGAAATAATGGAATACAACACAATCTTCACTAGTCCCACTAGGGGATCACATAATCTCACCACAAAACCGATGGATTTACAACAATTCCCTCTCTAGATCTTTCTCTAGGTTTAGGAAAAGTATATATTGTGTTGTTTTTCTTTTCCTCTCTCAATCAATTTATAAGACTATCATAAGGAGTATTACAAAAAAAAAAATTCAAAGGCTACATAAATTGGCATTTAAAGCTGGTATTCAAAAAATCGGCAGTTTTAAAGATGTATTAAATTCTTATTATCCTGCCATTAATTTCTATGTTGACCAACTTTAACTTTTATAAATACTTCCTTATCTTCAAGTCTTCTTCTAAATATATCCAATGTATATTTAGGATGTCTTTGGATATAGACCCATATGAGTTGGATCTATATCCCAACAAACTCCCCCTCCAATTCATATGGGGAGTTCCATCACTACTGCAATCTTCTTGCAGCAAACAATCTTTTCCTTGGGTAGAGCTTTGGTAATCATATTTGATACATTGTCATCAGTATAGATCTTCTCAAGATTCAATTGCTTGGACTCTAACACATCTCTAATCTAATGGTACCTGACATCAATATGTTTGGGTCTGGAATGAAACATTGGATTCTTGCTGAGATGAATAGCGCTCTGGTTGTCACAAAATAGCTTCAAGTCTTCCTGCTCTTGACCTAGTTCTTCCAAAAACTTTTTCATCTAAAAGATTTCCTTACAGGCTTCTGTTACAGCAACATACTCTGCTTCAGTGGTGGAAAGTGCAGCACATTTTTGCAACTTTGATTACCAAGACACTGCTGCTCCTGCAAAAGTGATTAGATAACTTGATGTGGACTTCCTCGAATCCAAATCACCAGCCATATCAGCATCTGAAAACCCTTCTAACACAGGTTTACTGCCATCACCAAACTGCGGATAAAACTTGGAAGTTCTGTTGAGATATCTGAGAATCCATTTCACTGTAGACCAGTGCTCCTTACCTGGATTTTTGAGATACCGGATCACAACACCAACAGCATGAGCAATATCGAGTCTAGTGCACACCATAACATACATTAGACTCCCAACAATTGAAGCGTTTTTTCATATCCTCTTTGTCTGCCTCACTTTTAGGACACTAAAATGAACTTAGTTTGAAATGTCCTAAAAGTAGAGAACAAACAGATTTCGCTTTGCTCATGTTGAATCTCTCTAGCACTTTCTCAATATACCTCTCCTGTGACAACCACAGCTTCTGTCTCTTCCTGTCTCTAATAATCTTCATACCAAGAATGTGGCTAGCAGGTCCTAAATCTTTCATGGAGAAAGATTTACTCAAGGCAATCTTCAATTCTTTAATCCTCTTGGCATCCCTGCCAATAATCAGCATATCATCGACATAAAGTAAAATGATAATAAACTCACTACTAGAAAACCGTTTGATGAATATACAATGATCTGTGGTAGTCCTGGTTAACCTTGATCAAACACGAAGGAGTCAAACTTTTTGTACCATTGCCTTTAAGTTTGTTTCAGCCCATACAAACTTTTCTTTAATCTGCACACAAGATTCTCCTTCCCCTTGATCTTAAACCCTTCAAGTTGCTCCATATAGATCTTTTCTCCAAATCACCATGAAGGAACGCTATCTTTACATCCATATGCTCAATCTCCAGATCTAGACTAGCTACAATGCTGAGCATAACTCTAATGGATGACACCTTCACCACAGGTGAGAAAATTTCTTCAAAATCAAACCCCTTCTTCTGATTGAATTCTTTCATAACCAGTCTTGCCTTGTACCTTAGCTGTGAGCTGTGCTCATCTATCTTCAGTCTATAAACCCATTTATTTCTCAGGGGTCTCTTGCCCTTAGGCAGCTGAACCAAATCATAAGTTTTATTCTTATGTAAGGAATTGATTTCTTCTTGCATGGCTTTTAACCATTCTTTCTTCTTGTCATGAGTCATGGCTTCCTCATAACATTCTGGTTCTCCCTCATCAGTGATCATCACAAACTCATCTGGACTATACCTGACCCGTGGTCTTCTGTCTCTTGAAGATCTCCTCAACTCAACCTGCTATTGAGGCTCTTAGATCTCTTCACTTGTGTCTTCTATAGTTCTTCTATCAGTAGTATCGGTAGAAGGTGCAGGATCTACATTTGTGGGAATTTGGCTCGAGGATGACGTCTCGGCCTTCTCAATATCTTCAACTGTTTGGTCTTCAAGAAAAACCGCATCCCTGCTCCCGATGACCTTCCTATCAACAGGATCCCACAATCTGTACCTATATTCATCATGTACATATCCAAGAAAAATACACTGCTTAGAGTTAGCATCAAGCTTCACTCTCTCATCCTTTGGAATATGCACAAAGGCCCCGCACCCAAAGACACGTAAGTGATTATAAGAAATATCTTTACTTGTCCAAACCTTCTTTGGGATATCTCCATCCATAGCATATGAGGTAGAAAGGTGTATCACATCCACAACTGTTCTCATGGCTTCAACCCAAAATGACTTAAGCAGCTTAGCATGAGATAACATGCACTTCACTCTCTCAGTGATGGTGTGATTCATTCTCTCTACAACACCATTCTACTGTGGGGTCTTGGGAACTGTCTTCTCTAGTTTTATCCCATGATCTATGCAATACTACTCAAATGGTCCTCTGCACTCTCCACTATTATCAGCCCTAACACAAATTAACTTTTTGCCAGTTTCATGCTCCACTTTAGAATGAAACTGTTTGAATACAGTTAACACTTGATCTTTGGACTTTAAGGCATATGTCCCAAGCTTTCTAGAGTGATCATCAATAAATGTAACAAAGTACAATGCACCACTATTGTCATGTCTTTCATATAACACTCATCAATGTGGATCAAATCCAATATATGAGATCTCCTACTAGGTGGATTTCTCTGAAAAGTAATCCTATATTGTTTACCAGCAAGACAGTTAGTGTAAGTTTAATGGAGTACCTTTGAATTCAGGTAGAAGTTGCTTCTTCACAAGCATCTGGAGCCCCTTTTCACTCATGTGACCAAGCTCTGTGCCACAGCTCCATAGTAGCATCATCTGTCAAATTTAGATCTCCTTTACTTAGCTTTGCTGGCATTAAGTAAAGGGTGTTACACTTCCTTCCCTTAGCTATAATTAAGGAGCCTTTGGTGAGCTTCCATTTACCATTACCAAACTGACTGTGGTAGCCTTCATCATCTGCCTTTCCTGCTAAAATTAGATTCAGGCGGATATTTAGTACATGTCTCACATATTTGAGAATGAGTCTGCAACCTGTATTAGTTTGCAAAACAATATTTCCAATGCCTATAATCTTTGAAGTTTCATTATTTCCCATCCCAACATTGCCATAATCACCAGCAATGTAAGATGAGAATAACTCACCATGCAGTCACATGAAAGGAGGCACCTGAATCAACCACCCAATCACTATCATGACCTGCAAGACTAATACAACCCTTATCCCATGTAACCACTACCTCACCATCTGCTGTTGTAGCAGTGGTGTCTTCATCTAATCATCACCTTTACCCTTACCGTTGTTTCTTCCACAGTCTACAGTCCTTCTTGAAATGACCTGGCTTATCACAATAAAAACACTTGAGGTTTCTCTTACACCTTGACTTGGATCTTCCCCTTGACTTGTCAGATCTGTCATATTTATCATTCTGCTCTCTATGCTTGCCTCTACCTTTCCTTTTAGATTTATCTACAATAAGAGCCCTTGAATCTGAAGCAATACCCAGATCTTTCCTTTTGGCCTCTTCATTGATCAAATCATCCTTAACCATGGCAAGTGTCAAGGTTCTATCTGGAGCAGAATTACTAACTGATACTATAAGGGTTTCTAACTCTCAGGTAATGAACTCAGCAACAAAAGTGCCTAAATCTCATCCTCAAGCACAAGCTTCATTACAAGCCCTTGAAAATCACTCAAATGCTCAGTCATGTTAGAACCTTCCTTATATTTCAAAAGTAACCACTCTCTTAATTAAGGAGGTTTTGTTCAAGGCTGTTTGCCTTTCATACATAGATTCTAACTTCTTCCACAAAACATCAGCCCTAGTCTTCTGAGCAACATGATGATAAACGCTCTGATCAACCCACTGTCGGATATAACCAACGGTCTTCCTATGTTGTATCGTCTAATTTACATTAGATTTATCTTAGGGTTTTGCAGTATCACCCCCCAAAGGCAAATACAAATCTTTACAATATAAAAGATCTTCCATCATAGATTTTCAAATAGAGTAATTTGAAGAATTAAGTTTGATCATTGTAACTGAAGATTCAACCATGTTTGGAATCAATAAACCTTAACCTTAGTGCAGCAAAACCCTAATTTTCTTTGAGAACCTGGCGCTCTGATACCACTTTGTTAGGAAAAGCTTGATCCTTTTCCTCTTGTCGAAGCGATTAACAAATAATTCTAACAAAAATAAAACAGTTAACACCAAGATTTAACGTAGAAAACCCCAATGTAGGAAAAAACCACGGGACCGCCGCCGCACTGAAATCCTCCACTCTCTGAAATAATGAAATACAACATAATCTTCATTAGTCCTACTAGTGGATCACATAATCTCACCACAAACCGGTGGATTTACAATAATTCCCTCTCTAGATCTCTCTATAGGTTTAGGAAAAATATATATTGTGTTGTCTTTCTTTTCCTCTCTCAATCAATTTATAAGACTATCATAAGGAGTATTACAAAAGGAAATTTAAAGGCCACATAAATTGGCATTTAAAGCTGACATTAAAAAAATCGGCAGTTTGAAAGCTGTATCAAATTATCATTATTCTGCAATTAATTTCTATGTTGACTAACTTTGACTTTTATAAATACTTTCTTATCTTCAAGTCTTCTTCTAAATATATCTAATGTATATTTAGGATGTCATTTGATATAGATCCATATGAGTTGGATCTATATCTCAACATTTATATCATCTAGTAAAGACATTTTAGAAACATATGGGTAGTGAAAAGATGTGGTGACATAGTTTATGACTCATAAATATAAAATTATTGAATCAATCATATGACTATTTAAATTAGTATAATAGGTGATATAATAACCTTTTTCACTAGTGTGATGACTGTTGGATTTAAATGACCGATGAAATGGGCATTGAACATGCATGGTGGATCATAGAATTTTTTAACACTATAAATCATAATTGACTTGAAAGGCCAACTAGATAGATAATTGAATATGAAGTTAATATCAACAATGCAAACCATTAAAAACAATTAGTCAATCTAGTTAGTTACCGAAATTAAGATATGAAAAAATTGTAGTTAATTGAATAATTTGTTAAAATTGAGATACAAATACCACATTACCTATTTTGAAAATTATTTTTTGTTTTTTTCCTCAAACTTTATAAAATTATTCATCTTATTATATATGCTAAGGTATTATTAATATTTACATGTTTCTTATTTGTATATATAGTATGTAATATTTAACGAATTTTTTAAAAATGAGTTTTACGCCAGGATAGAAAGTAAATAATTAATTCGTAATTTAACTAAGTAAAGAATATTAGTGAGATTAAATGTTTGATTGTCTGATTTTCATATGTATTCATATATGATTTATATTATATATATTTTTGTATCTGATCTGTTTAATTTGTTTATGAGTAATATTGATTTGTCATTTGTATTTGTTTCTTAACAAACAATCTGATTCAAACCGACACCAAACCTATGAAAAACCAATCAATCAAACAGATCTTAAAATAACTTTAAAAAACACTTTGATACAATTATAAATTGATACAGCAGTAATAATGTTCAGGATTTTTGAGTTAATTGCGGCTTTCAGTATGTTTGGAACAAAGAAAGTAACCGAAAGAAAAGAAAATGAAAGAAACTGGAAAACAAATAGAGAGAAAATGCAAGGAAAAGAAAGTAAAGGAATATGAAAGAGTAATTGTGAAAAGAAAATTAAATATATTATATTTTTTAAATTGTTAAAACATCAAAGGTCTTCCAAATTGGAAAAAAAATATTTAAACCATTTTCTAAAATTTTATTCCATATTCATTTCATATATAAAGGAAAAGAATTTTGTGGATTAAAAAAATAACCCACTTAAAAAAGTAATTCTCTTTGATTTTTCATGTCTTCTCAAACAAAATTAAATTCTTTTCCCCTTTTTAGTTTCTTCAACTTATTTTTTCCTGGCCAAAGTCCTTCAAGCAGACTTCGAGTTCTAGAAACAGAAATTAAAAATATAAAAACCTTATTTATTTCCTACGTTTGACACATATATAGTGCTAGGTGGTCAAAATCAATACGTGAGATTCAAGTGGAGGTGATGTTTCACTATAGAGAGACTGATGAGAATAGAAATACTTCTCAATTTTAGACCCCATTTGTTTAAGAAAAAATGTATCATATTTAAAAAGGTGTCTTACATAAAAATGTTTCCTTGAAAATAAGATGTTTTTATATGTTTGATTGCATTTACAGAAATATATCAAAAAAAATTTGGATGCTTGACTAATCAATACTATGTAACACATCATCATATATAAATAATTTCTTATTAGCAACTTACTAATAAGTATATTATGCCAAGCAATTTTATTTAAGGTAATTATTTTACAACTTTTATTTACAAATCATTAGTTGATATTTATAATTTTTAATGATTTTTTTCATTAAATTATTTTCATGTTTAAAATATAATTTATTGATTAATTATGATAAAAAAGAAATAAATATCGCATTGCTAGAGTTTGAATACTTACAAAGGCTAATTCCAAAAATGACTTTCCATTTTGAAAAGAGTAAGTTGTTTTCCTTAAAATGAATAGGATTTAATCTTTAGTGGAAATTATGTTCTTTTACAAAGAAAAATATTTTCTAGTTGTAGTATTTTTTTCTGCGTAAAAAACAAAAGCAAATAAAAAAAATTATTTTCCATAAAATATTTGTCTCAAAATAAATGGGTTAATTACCATTTTCCAAAATGTTATGGTTCATGAATATCTACGTCCCACCACCCTTTATAACGACCACTGATCATCAGAGTCAATTGAGATTGTTACAATTTAACCATTTCATTATAATTATTATGAAAAGAATTATGAAAACAAAATTACATGCTAGACACACCAACTTATTTTCGAATGATACCGACAAGAGGGATGAATGGACCTGTTTTAGAATCAATAACAGTTGGCTCGAAATGATTCAACTTCAAAATTCGAAACTAAATCTTGATCTTAGCTCCATCAAGTTTACAACTTTTGAGTTTAATATAATCAAAGTCCATTGGGCCAATAACTATGTAGCTTAACGACATCTTTCTTGATGTTACAAGTAAGAGATATCAGGTTCGATTTCCAATCCATTGTAATGACAAGAAAAAAAATCGAAATTCAATTTGTTCAATTCGTCTAAAAATTACTTTCCTTCTAATAATAATATTAAGCACAATTCAGGCCATTCACTTCACTGAATGAATAAGGTTATAATAAAATTCCTATTACTGAGGAATAGAATAAAGTTGTACTAGGATTTTCTTTTATTAATTTTTTTTTATTTTAATATGGGGTATTTTGGAAACCACTCATAGCTTCAAGAAAGGAATGGATATTTAGTATTCTTTGTAATAGGGATTTTTTATAGAATCGCTATTACGATCAAGTAAACGTCGTATTATCTAGTCATGGAATTGCTATTACGATCAAGTAAACATCGTAATAACAATTCATAAGGAATTATACTATAATGGAATTGCCACTATAGCGAAGTGAACGAGCAGTTAATTTCAATTTAAGCTTAATTGACTATTAAAAAAATCAAACTTTGGTAAATAATGGTGAAATCTAAATGTTTCTTAATAGGTTAAACCAATTTATATCTTTCACTTATCCAATAATAAATGTAGATGCAGCTCCTATAATGCTAACCATCATGTTGACATGGAAATAATAATCTTTTGATGTTCTATTTTGTTTCCATTACTAGCCCCCTATAAAAAATGGTGTATATAATATATATATATACATATAATTATTAATTTTTCAAAAGATTATATGGTCTTATGCTTTTTTTTTAACTAATCCCATTATTTATTCGAAAAGTCAAACTATAATATATCTAACTATAATCAAATCATTAAGATACTTCATATAATGAGGATTGTTATCTCTCCAGTAGCCTCATACCCTTCACTATCACCTAAGAATAATATTACTATTATCTAATGTTATATTGTTTTATTTTAAATAATAATCCTCATTTTCAACATTAATCATTCATTGGAAACTCTGAAAGTTTGTTAATATCATCAATTATAATGTAATATTTTTAAAAGTTGTTTAAACTAGACCAAATCAAACTAAATGTATGAAGCCTCGAACTATTAAAATTGTTTGGTGTGATTTAGCTCTTGAATTAAGCTAAATCAAACTGAACCATGAATACCCTTACCTATAATAATTTTAAAAATCGATTTAATGGATGGTCAAATTATGAGCGGTGGATGGACAATTTTTTTAATTCACTTGCTTACTATGTAAATATCAATATTTCTAGTTCACTTACTTGCTACGTAAATAAGCTAACTCAAAATATACAAGTGTCGAGCCTAAATTTTGATTTTCGATTCAATTTCCTTTAATTTGATTCATATTAAACCCTAACCCGTCTAATAAGAATCCTCGACTAAAAATAAAAAAAAAACTCGTTTTAACTAAAATAATGGAGTTGCTACCCAATTAAAATTGGGATAAAATGAATTAAGACTAACGGGTAGGTTAACCTTAACTTTACTATTGATATGTGAAAGTCATTTAAGAAAATAGAATCAAAGATTACTTAAGTGGGTTATCCTATTAAAATCTAAACGGTTACCACCTTTTAACTTTTCGATTATAAGTTGTTTATTGTATCCTAATTTGAATTTTTGTATGATACCTTTAAGTTATTTACAAGATATTTATTTTCCTTTTTTTTATATTTTACAAAGTCGGTTAATGCTCTTTACAATTTTATCAAAATTCACAAAAGCGAATTGAATATGCTAAGTTTCACAACAAAGACAAACAATATTTACATGTTACAAATTAAGAAATTGTACTTATATTAAATTGACAAAAAACAACTTTTCATTTTTTAAAGTTGCCTGTTAGATGCCTACATACCCGCTATTCAGGATCAGATATCATGTAGTTTTTTTGGCTTTATGAAAAATTTAAATTGTTTGTTAATTTTAGCAATTTTGAACTATTATCACTTTAAGTTTGATGAGTTTCTAAGAATTTTGAATTTTGTATTTCTTATGGTGGATTGTAAATCTATCAAGTTAGATTTTCAATAATTTTATGAAAACTGATTTTTTCTAGGTGCCAAAACTTTTAATATAAATTATATCATGTCGTAAAGGGAAAAAAAAAATAAGAGGAAACCTTATATTATTATGAAGACACAGGGTGATCTATTCATAAGATCATGTTATAAATTTTAATGGAAAATATATTAAATAAGATATCATTGCATCATATAGACGATGACAACCATGTAGTCATATGTCTAAGGTTAATTTCATGTTGTTGCATGAGCTAATTTTCACTGATAGAGATAGCTCCTACAAACACAGATAACAATTAAAACGATATCGAGAAGTTGCCCAGTGCAACCACTAGGTGAAAAACATTTAGGGTCATACTAGGGCGAGCTTCTCCATGGCAGCTGACTTGGTACTCGAGGTGATGGGGTGCTCGAACTGTGCTTCTAGAAGTGCAGCTGAGTTGATTGTGTCTCCCCCGGTCATGGGGTGTAGCTGGAGTACTTACTTTAATTGGAGATTATGAAGCCGTAAGGTCGGGCTTGTCAATTAGTCAAGTTGATGAGTTCGACAAGCCTTTCTGAGGTGAGGGTTCACGAGGAGACTTTGCGTGATATTCCTTAGTGGAGTCGTGGGTCCATTACTTACTTAGGGGATCAGGATATCACGAGTGGTGGGCCCTTCCTAGACCCATTGGCGTTATGTGGGTTTTGAAGCCTTAGAGATCAAGTGGACCGATAGTTATATTTTATTGTCAACATTTGTCCCCCCACTCTCATTATGGAAGAACAAAGATAGTACATAGTCCACAAGGTCATTGGCCCGAGATGGCTATTACCTCTTTTAGGCTAGCTATGTTTTCTATTCGAGTTGCATCCCCCTATGTTGCAAGTGTTTGGTGTGGGGACCATTTAACTTCCCGTTGGATCTCCCTAACATATCTTGCTTAGCATGTTTCATTGTGGCCAAAATTGTGCGGTTTTCCAGAAAAGGCCTTGGTGATTTGAAAGATCTTAGTAATAATTAAACCTTGGGATTTGATGGCTATGGTTGTTGGTCGTGATGTCAGAGTCCTTAAGGTTTGTTCACACGTCCCTGTGGTCTTGGGCCTTCACGTCTCCCCCCACTTCTTTATAAATACATGTGCTTCATAAGGATTTTCTACTGCGCTTTCATGCTTTGTTAAGAGAATTGTCATCTTAGATCTTTAGCCTTTTTGCTTGCTTAAGATTCCAATGATGTCAAGCTTAGGTAACTATGACACCCAATCATTTTCATATGATTTTAACGGCAGAGTGCGGCGATTCATGGATGAGGTAAGAAGAGGCAAGAGAGATGCTGTGTTAAGATTAAGGAGCTTAGACTCAAGTGGCAAGAATAGGTTGAAGATGAAGAGAGGTTTGGTGAGTTCTTGGTGTTGTCATTGGGGAAGTGGGGTATTTTGAACACGTGTTCTTATGCAGAGCTTGCCAACTAGATCTATCCGTGCCCTGTAGATACGTACCTTCTAATGGTTTAGAGAATGGGGCCATCATCCCTTTACTTACAGAGGCGACTCGGGGTGATGGTCTGCAAACTCTCGAAGGAGGCCCCCAAGTCCATATGCTAGGAGGAGATGCAAGGTGCTCCTTAAAAGTAGGAGGTCGTTATGCCTACGAAGTCAGACCGAGTATGCTTTTTTGGTGATTGACGGTTTGCCTTATATAAGACGGCTTTTGAGTTTAGCTTGAGGATGCCTTTTTATCCTTTTCATAAGGAGTTCTTCAAACATCATCGGTTATGCCCAGCTCAATTATTGCCCAACGCCCGGAGGATATTGGTGACCTTTGAAGCCATCCACCTTAATATCATGGTGCGACCTACTTTAATCTTGTTCTGCCAATTATTCCTATACAAGGGGTTAAAGGAGGGGTGGTAGTATCTTGCTAAGCAACCTAAAAGGCCCTAGCTTCTCACCAGTCTCACTAGCTCAAATGGGTTTGATTGGAAGAGCGAGTTCTGGATAGTTAGGTTGGAGGAGGGCGCAAGATAGGGTTTCAACTTCTAGGTGGATTAGTGAAAGACTATATGAAGTGAGAAGCCATAGAAGTGGATGCCGTATTATGCCAGGGGGATGAGGGAGTTGGAGGAAGCGGAGTTACGAGGTGGAAAGCCTTATAATGCTACACTTGTAGTAAAGAATTTCTTGAGTGGGAGGTTAGTCACCGATAGAGGTATAGCTTGACTCTTTGTGTGAGTATGACCCCTCTCTCTCTCTCTCTCTCTCTCCCCCTACTTGTTGAGTCAAGCTCTAAAGAGGACATTATGAGGAGGGTTCAAGATTTTTGAGTTGGTAAGCTCGATTGGGTAGGTGTTTTATTCTATATTGCTGAATTCTTTTTCTTTTTGTTATCTTTTTTTTTTTTCCAGAGCCTGGAGATGCTGGTAATGGATGTAGGTGCCATACTTGCTGGTCTGTTAAAGTAGCAGAAGAGGGCTTCGATAAAAAAGAGGGCAGTCGATAAGAAGCGCCCTATTAAGGTTGAGCCACGGGTTGCTGGGTAGTGCACCAATCATTGATTTGGGTGTGCAAAGCCCGTGGGCCGTTATTGTTGAGGTCGAAGGAATCACCACTAATGTTGGAGGTGTTGGTGTTGGTGTTGAGGTTGGAGGTACTGACCTCGATGTTTGCTTGTTGGGGCCTACTTATTGTGCTTAGTCTTGAAAGGAGCGGAGTCCAACTCAACACTCCCCTGCACTTGTTCAAGCTTAGAGTGTGCCATCCCTTGTACGAGAGGCTGCTAGGAGTCGCAATAGTGCGTCGATGGTTAGGGGTCGTAGGAGTTAGCCCGGAAGAGGAGTTGCTGGTGGTCCTATTGACTTTGTTGAAAGGAGAGCTCTGAAGTGGAGTGATATATCTTCGAAGTGGCCTTCCTTCAAGGAAAGAACCTGTTTAGAGGATAGGAAGAGGGTAAGGACCTTTTATGATGGATTGTCATCAGTGGACTTAGCTATGGACTTTTCATCTTGAAAGATGTATGGGGTGAGGTTGCTACTATCTTGGCAGAGTTGGTTCATGTTGCTGGTTTTTTCTTGGTTATTTAAGCTTTCTTGTTGTTTGTTTTCAAGCTTTAATGATCATTGCTAAAGCTTTCTGAATACTGAAGGGGAACCGTGAAGTTGTATATTATGTCTCTTCTTCTTCCTTTTTGTCGAACTTTTTGTTGGTTTTAGTTGCGTATTGTTTCTCTCTTTTTCCCCCTTTTTTTTAGGGTTTAGAGGAGCTCGAGGCGTTGAAGGTAAGCTTAGAGAAGGAGCTTGTTGGGGTCAAGTAAAATGAGATGAGGTGCAAGAGTAAGCTACTTACAGTGATGGATGAGAAAGAGTAGCTACTCAATGGGACGGAGGATAAGGTCTTGTAGTGTCAGGCTGACGTGCTTGGGATGAAGAAGCGGCCATTACATGTTGAAGCCACGGCCATCAAATATGAGGATGAGTGGAAGAGTGTAAGGTAATAGCATGATACATTGTCACATCAGTTGAGAGATGCCCAGCTAGGGTATGCGAGGCAAAAGTAGGAGCTTAAGCTTGCCACTTTGGAGATTGGTAAGCTAAAGGAGAGCATTCGATCGTCCAATTTGGAGAGGGAGAATTTGAAGGTAGGGCTATCTCAATTCATTGTTCTGTAACTAACCATCATTACTCATATTTTGGCTTCATTGTTTCCTTAATGTTGTTGTAGACCTATGTGAAAAACTTAGAAAGTGGTCGACTCATTCTAGGAGCAAACAAAAAGCGAGTTTTAAGAGAGATCTTTCAGAGCGAGGAGTGGAAAGGGGTCCAGGCCAAGCTTATTTCTAATACCGCCAAGCTAATAAGGAAAGACGTATTGGAAAGTTATCTAAACTTGGATCTTGGTTTTCTAGCTACTTGCTTAGGTGAGGCTCCCATAGAGGCCTCCAATAACAAGGAGGAAGATGATGGAGAGGGAGCCATGCAAGGTGAAGATGAGGTCGATGTTGTGGTTATGGCATACCGAGCTGAGGTCGCTATTTTTGCTGAGGCTCAAGGAGATGAACAAGGTGAAGCTGTTGCTATGGTCGTGATTCAAGAGTCTAATCAACAGATATCGTAGTCGACAGCTGTTGATAATACAATCATGATTAAGGCCGAAGTCGAAGGTTAGTCGGGAGGCAGGGTGAAGTTGTCGCGGTAGATCCTCGGTTAGTGATGAGTAAGGAGATTTTCAGGGATTGTGATGCTAGTTAATCTTGATCCTAGTCGATTTTCGAGGAGCCTCTTGCGCTTCTCTTTCTTCTTCTTTTTTTTTTTTTTTTACCTCTGTTGTTAGCTCGTTTTGTCTATCAACCTATTAGCAGCATCTTGTAACCTGACTTTTCTCGGATGGATGCATTTTCTTTGGTTAATATGTGAATAGATTCTCTTTTCCTTGACTATACTCTCTTTTGGCACTTATACCTTCATCGCATTTTTGGTTTCGACTTAGCGAAGTTGAAATGTTGATCTCGTTTCCTTAGCTTGTTCTCTGTCGCCTATGTTAGATTTGTCATTTAGCTCCATTTAGTAGTAGGTCATTGGTAGGGCTTTCCATGGCGGATGATGCTGCTTTGTAGGGGAGGCTACGTGTGCTAGAATACTTTCCTTTTTGATGTTCGTAGATTCCCCAGGCATGATCGGACAGCTGAGCTTGTTGCACTTAGGATTTTATGGATTTTGTAGCATTGAATGTGGATTTTGTTGGAGTCCTTTGTCGCCTATAAGTAGTGCTGACCAATGGACTGTTCCTTCATGAACTTGATTTACTTCTCTTAATTTGTTTCATAAACTTAAGATTTCTCCTTCACCCTTTTGTTCCCAAAAGTCAAGCAAATCATGGATATTCTTTCTATTAACCTCCTTTGGATGGAGAGGTCGAGCCCTTGGAGGTCGCAAGTCGTCTGGTACTCTTGATGCTTCATTGTCTCTATATAAGCAGGTCAGAAGCTCTGAGGTCCCTGTTTATGTGGGTCTATTACTAGGGTTGTGTAATGGGTTGGGCGTATTGCTTGAGGTCCATTTCCCACTACCCCTTAGCCCGCTGCTCGATCTGGGGCCATAGTTCTCTTTTGCGGTTCCCTAATCGAAGTCGCTAACGTCTAGTGGAGAGGCCATTGTGATTACAATGGTGTGTCACACATAAGCTGAAGCTCATCCTTTATCAACAATTTGAGCCTTAAGGGTACTTCATGAGGTTGAGGTCGTCGTGGAGGGGCCATCTAATTCTTTTTCTTGCAACCCATACTCCCTTCTCTTGGCTATTTTCATAGCTAGTAGAGGTCGCCTGGGTTTTAAGGGTGTGTTCTCCTCTTTGAGCCTGGTCTTCTAATGGCTTATTGGACGTTAACTCATTGGGGTGTTTGGCTTCAATACTTATCCTATTAGTCATTCTGAGTTCTCGTCCAACTGAGATTCAATGTCGTTCTGAAGGTTGATGGACGAGCTCAGGCTCACGTTTGGGAGGTCAGGTAGGTAGTCAAAGTCATGTTCAGCTCGAACCCATATTTTCGAGTCGTGGTCGATTGGATATGGGGGAACTCCTTTAATTTGAGGTTTAAATCTTTTCCGGAGTCTTTTAGCTTGAAATTGTGTTTAGCCTAAAAAAGTTTTACTTATGAAATTTTTACTTTGTATTTCTTAGTCGGGATGCCAATAAAAACTACCCTGGCTGATACACCAGTTAAAACTACTATAATGATTTTCTTTAAATTAATAAAATTTGTTTACTTGTTTAGAACCTGATCTCATAATGCCTATCTTTAATATTCTTGTAATTGTTTTTTTTTTTTATCTTAGCACTTTGTGGAGGTTCATTCTCATTTAGAACTTACCCGAGCCAATGTCACAAAGGGAGTTACACTTGAGAGATAGCTACCTAAGCTCTTGAGGGGAGTTACCCTTAAGAGGGAGCTACCCAAGCTTACGAGGGGAGTTACCTTTAAGAAGGAGTTACCCAAACTCTTGAGGAGACCTACCCTTAAGAGGAAGTTACCCGAGCTCATGAGGGGAGTTACTCTTAAGAAGGAGTTAGCCATGAAGGAGCAAAGTTCTTTAAACTCCCAAGGCCCTTGTCGAATATCTTTTGTTGTTTTGTTGTTGGATGCATAAAAGGAGGATCATTGAGACGCATTCTTAATTAGGACCCTCATTTCATTCATGATTGTTTTCTTCTCATGTTCACATTTTACACGTATGCAAGCTGCAACTATTTAAAGAATTCTCTCAAATTGTTTGTGTTCTAAGTTCTAGGATTGAGCTCGCTATCTAGTATCTCAAGTTTGTACGCTCCATTTCCCATAACTTCTTTCACCTTAACGTGGTCTTCCCAGTTTGGGGCAAGTTTTTCTCGGTCTTCCTCTGACCCGTTGCCTCTAATTTTCCACAAATGAGGTCACTGAGAGAAAGACCTTGTGCCTGACTTTCTTCTCATAGTATTAGGCTGCCCTTTGTTGGTAGGCTACAACCCTTTTGCTCACTATATCGAGTTTCTTCTATAGCGTCGAGCTTTGATTGGAGTCCGACTTCATTCGTTAGTTCGTTATAGGATTGGGTTTGAATGTTTAGTAGGTTGAGCACTATAGGCAGGATAGATAGCTTCTACAATCACTCAAATTTATACAACTCAAATATAATAATCATTAAGAAAATAATGTGAAATTTTTAAAGACGTTTTAAGAAAAGTCAAAGAAATCACTCCAAATTTTTTTACAATAAAAAATATTAAAAGAAAAAAAATTATTTGTCGATTAAAAATTCAAATTTTTATAAGCAAAAATTTAAAGATAAAATTCTTCCATAACTTCTTGATAATATCCCACAAATATAAAATGATAAAACTTGAAATATATATGCAAATGAACGAAAACGAGATTTTAAATATATATAGTAATAACAAAAGTTATAGAATATAACATTCCTTATAATTAAACAAATAGATGATGAATAAATAAATATTTATTAAAGAAATGATGCTAAATCTAATGATTTAAATCTCAAGACATTTCATAAAAATAAAAATGATGAGGAATGCCAAATCAATGCAATAAGAGAATAAAACAATATTTACTTCATTGAAATTGAGATTTCAATACTCCTTTCCATTCTTTTATTTACTTCAATTATCCATTTCATCAATCAAATTTCTTAAATATACATAATTATCAAATTTAAGCTCTATCCCCATCAATTTATCTATTTACTTTAATTATTGTTCCAACAAATCAAATCTTACTATCATCTCAACCAATTTTAATTAGAACCCCTTTTCTTTCGGTCACCAAATAAACCAAATTTCAAATATTCAAGTATTTAAATTTTATAAAAAGGTCAAATCTAGTCATTTTAACAAAAATACTACTTTCTTAATTCCTATAAATTTTGAAATCAACTTCTTATTTATAAATGTCAATTCTTAAACCCAAAACATAATTGATAAAGTCATATTTTATGCTCACTTTTTATTAATTAAATCATGCTAAATTATTATTGATTTTATAGAAATCTAAAGAAATTGGTACTTAAGTATGTTTATTGTGATATTTCAAATCTTGAAGGACTTATACAATAAGTACAAGCAATTGAGAGGAATTTTATGCGAAATTGGAGACAAGTAGAAAGTAGGCCGGCCATTACAAGTTCAAAGCCGCCAACCTTCATTATGGAACAAAGCTGCCAGCTTTTACCACAATTCAACATCCGCTTTCAACAAGAGAATTCAAGGCTGACTCTATGGGAAGAAAGGCCGCCAGCCTTCATGCTGGCTTACATGAAATCCGCCTTCAAAGCCACCATCTTTCTTAGTTCGGAATGAATTTTACAAAAAGGCCGACAAATTAAAATTAAAGGCTGCCGCCCTTTAGGGAGGCTTATCTCCCTGTGCAACTTCTCATATATATACTCTCTTTTAATTATGTTGCATATAGAGAGAGAACCCTAGGCAAAAACAAAACATTATTTTTCTTGCTCCTAAATCTAGATTAGGGATTAGAAAGTAGAGAACTTTCATTTTTATTTTGATTAAGGATTCCACACTGGGATCAAATGAGAAACATCATTGGTATTTAGATTTTAGAACGAGATTTGCTCGAAAAGGTGTTTCGTTCTTTTCTTATATTCATTCCATGGATGGTGTTCAGAACTTGTTCCTTTTGTACTTATTTAGGGTTCTGAGTTGATGAATTGAATTATTCAGTTGATGATCACTGGTATTGATTGAATTGTTGTTTGCGTTTGAATTGTTGATGCCATTTCACCGATCATGTGTTTTGGATTAATTCTGGAATTCATGTTAGATTAGGATTGCAATTGAAAATTTCTTTTCTAATGGATTATGTGATTAGTTAATCTAGATTATAAATCTCATAGACATATGGATTTGAATTCAATTAGGGTTTAGAAAATTATACAGATTAGTCAATTGATCACTTTCCTAGAAATAGGAAATATTGATTGGTTAACTTAGGGTAATTGCTTTCTTTGAAAAAAGGAGTTTTTGCTTAATTCTTAATTGTTTGAAAATGCTAAATTCATCATCAATTTTGGATTTTGGTCAATAGCATACATTCAATTGATTTTCTAATCTTTTTTGCTCTAAACCTAGTTTAATTACAGGTGTTGGAAATCCCATATCTTTGTAGATTAGTTTTATCTAAAAAACCCAAAAATATTTTCTTTATTTATATACCTAGCTACAATTAACACTAACATAGTTGAGAGTTAGTTCTCACTCTTTGTAGACATGACTCGATATTCACTAAAACTTTATTATTGCACACATACTCGGTACACTGGCCTGTAAATATCTGCGCATTTAAAAGAATTTAAAAAGAGATTAAAAAGAGTTTTAAAAAGTATATATAGAAAAATCGTGATTAATAACGAAATATCAAATTTATACCGAGTAAGTTTCTAAACTAGTTTTCCAAATCAAGTTATAAATTTCTATTCGAAATATTCTTAAATTACTTTCTAATTATTCTTAATACTTAAAATAAGCATTTGAAAAGTTTAAGCCAAACCCCTAATCCATAAATACCCTTTAAATACCTTTATAATCTTTATTTTTTCTCCTTTACTTTTTAATTTTTTCCATTGTCTTTTACCTTCTTCTTTTTCCTCTTCTCTTTTCATCTTCTTTACGTTTTCTTTCTTTATTTTCTTTTTATCTCTAAAAGCTAATTACAATCTCAAATTCAAGAAGATATTAAGGAGAAATAGAAGATGAAAACCAAAATAGAAGATGAATATTAAGCATGAAGTCAACTAGGAAGGAGAAGAAGCAGTGAAGATCAAGTTACTTAAGTTAGCTAAACATGTAAGTAAGTTCCTTATCTTTGTTTGATTGTTGTTTATGTATGTATATGATGATTTAGAGTTAGAGATAAGTAGGGTTTGTAATAAAATTGATAGATTAGTGAGTTATGAGCTTGTAACCAAAACTTAAGTTGTGTTTATGCATGAAAAGACTGAATGATTTGATTAAAAATAAGATGTAATGACATGTCTATAGATACTGTAAGATATGGTGTTGAACTTGTATTAAGATATTTTAGGCGGAGTTTTATGAATAAAACAAGTAGTAAAAATGGAGAAAAAAAAAAAGGAGACGTGATTTGGGTTCATATTCCCCTTGGTATGGGGCATGGCAAAGAGCGTAGTGGCCTCTGTTCCCGTATCTAGGTTGATACGCCCCTTGCTATGGGGTGTAGCAAAAGGTATAGTGATTTCCACTACCCTTTCTATGCCCCATATAAAACCAGGGTTCCTCTTGCTCTTCTTTTCCTTGTCAATTGAACTTAATTTGATCATAATTTGATCATTTAAACTTGGATTGAGGTGACTCAAAATGCTACGGAAAGCTTCAAAAGAACGTTATAATTTTTATGTTCTGAATTTTAGGAAATTCTAAAATTATCAAGGCCTAAGATATATTTGTTTTAAATGGAAATATTTAGGCATAAACAAAAACTACACAAAACAAGTCCAAACATAGTCAAATTTATTAAACACTTATTTCGCTAGTTATGTGTATGTAGATGAGTATAACTTTTTATAATTTCTTAAAGACTAATAGACTAAGGAATTTATAAAACAAATCTAGAACACTTAGATATAAAATGAACTTAGTTAATAAACCTAAGTCTAATTTGGTTTAATGCATCTAAATAAATTAAAATGAACTAGACTAATTAATAATCTAATAGCTTAATGAAGCTTTTTTTTTTTTTGTATGTGGTTTTTAAAACTCTTTTTAGTTAATTTGAAATTCCTTTAAAAGGGAAATTTTTAATTGACAGTGTACCGAGTGCATGTACAGTAATAAATATATCGGTTGATATCGAGTCGAATCCACAGAGAGTTTATATCAAGTATAAAATAATGAAGTAATAATGAATTTGAATACACAAAATTCAATAAAATATACATTACGAAAAGTGATGAATGAGTACTATTTTGTTTCATAGGGGAAACAGCTTAATCTTTGGTTTTCTCAAGAGTTTGCTATGACTTAACTTGGATGACAGGTGGGTAACATTAACCTTATCACATTGTCTATGTTGTACTTTAGTTGCATCTGTACTACTATAAACATAATTGGCTATGTATGGGGAATTGAGTACTTATGTGTTGCATGATGGTTGTTTTGGTTGATAACACACTAATTTAAAAGAGACTAGACATTGCTTGTAATTTTTGAGTTTTGATTTTTGATGATTGTTTGTTAATTGATCGATCGATTTAATAAATGGACTTAATACTATCTGACTAGATAATTAAACAATCATGTATGGTACGACAACATAACTTGCATTAGCATGACATTCATGTAACGTATTAATATTCTGATTCTATAGTAATACTTTTGATTGTTGATAAATGTGTATTTTATTTAGCACTTCATGCATAAATTGGCATTTCTATGATGAATTTCTGCTATGAAATGATATCTTGCATGACCGTAGATCAACTACGGTTAAAAGAGTGAAAAACTGCAATTTTTATGCAGCAATATTAGATTTTGAGCTCAACTCAATGATCTAAGCTCAATGCATGACCTGAGTTGCAACAAGTAAATGACCTGAGCTCAACGCATCGACCTGAGCTTAGCACACAACCTAAACTGCAACAAGCAAACGTCATGAGCTCAACACAACGACATGAGCTACTACACTAACCTCACTAGATCACCAAACCGAGTTGATGGAGTACATAACAAATCAGAACATGCGTGAGCTCAAGTTTACCAACCGAGCTCATCTTATCTAGAAGAATGAGCCGAGTTGAGTACTTCACAAATAAGTTGACCCGATCTTCAGGCCGACCTACTGTATCTGACTATCGAACCAACTCAAGCAACTTGATATTTTTGTTTTTCTTTGTTGTTTTGTTTTGTAAATATTTTATAAGATCTTTTTATCCTTATTTTGTATTTTTTTTTAGTATTTTGGGAATCCACTCCACGTACCTATCACATCACACCACCAAACCCAATCAACCTTCACATCACCATACCTTCACTCACTAACTCATCTTTCATTGACCTATAAATACCATTTGTCATCTTTATTTTCCTTTATCTTTCTCCTTAGAGGATAGACCATACTCTGGTCTTGTCTTTCATCTTTTGATAGACCATTCACTTACTCCATCACTAATTTTTCCATCCACATTCACCTCACTTGCTGACCTTGACCTCACTTCACCTCATCGTTTGGCACTATTCATTACGCAGCTTCACATTAGAGTGGATCCCGAATCATTCGAAAGATATTCTTAACTTTTTCAAGTGTATTATCTTCATATCTTTTGTTGTGGATTGTGTTTGATTTATTACTATGAATGAAATTTCACTTTTCAATATGAGCTAGATTTATTTAGTGGGATTATGTGATGTATCTATGGATCTCCTAAGTAGTTGATTAGTAATTTATAATGGGTTTTGTTGATTTGGAATTTTAGTTATTTCTATTTCAATGTTTACAAAGTCAAAAGTTTGTCTATAAACTTCTTGTAAATTAAAGCTTTAGATACTCGAGAGGGATTCTAGAGCTCCATTGAAATACAAAATGCAACTTTGAAATTGACACGAACACGTGTGGCTTTGGCTTAAGTTGTAGAACTTATGTTCTTAATGTAGTTGAAATTATGGTTGATTGACACAGACATGTGCTTGGACCATAAATTAAATTAGAATAACATGGCTTATGAGAGGAGTATGTTATTTAACTGGTAATTATAAATGGGTTACTCGAGAGGGATATCCATGTTATATTTAGATTCTTGCAACTCGAAAAAGGAAGCAAGTTCTCGTAAGTTTAATCAAAATCCAAGTGAACAGACCTGATTATAATTACAAAGCAACAAATGGAAATCCTAGTTGTAATTGGTAGTGGTAATTTATAGAAGTAGTTTAATTAATTTACAAATATCAAAACTCCAATTCGGTTGCCTAAATTAGAGTATAACTGCTATAAGGTAGTACTTAGTCAATCAATTAACTCCCCATAGATTCAACTTGATATTCACCAATTTTATCACTATATACACACTCGATGCACCGGCCGGAAGTTTTTATGCTATAAAATAGTCTTTCAACTCTAGCAAATCTGATTAAGGTTACAATAGAGTTGTCAATTTCATAGGAACTAAGTAGGCTTGAAGGACGTCGCCTGTGTTAGGGTTGACTTTAGGGATTAATACTTAGGGAGTTTCTGAGGCTCTAAGGTGAAGTGGATGTTATGTTAGTAATATGTATATAAAAAATATTGAATAGTCATTCTTTACTCAAACTTATGAATGTCAATTCAATGTTGGGAATTTTTTTTTCAAAAAATACGTCCATTTAAATAAAAAAATGAACAAAGGAAAATCGTACAATAACTCTATTCCATTCATCAGTCATAGCAATTCCATTATAGTTTTACTCATTTAACGAAGTGAATAACCATTAAAATATTTTTCATCTGCTTTTTTAATTTTTGAAACATGCACATATTCTCCATTTGTTGCTAAATTTGTTAGAGCATCCTTATTGGGGGTGCTTAAGACTTATCCCTATGCTTAGACATCTTCTCTGGTAAGATCTAATTTAAGAATAAAAATAAACTTTTATATTTTACTAAAAAAATAAGAAATAAAAATAAATATATTAATTATTATCAAAATAAGAAATGATTAGAAATCATGAATTATATATTCACAATATTTAATGCATTGTTGAAAACAGCACATGTGACTATTCAAAATTGTGTCTCATGTTTTATATAGAGTTCTACTAAGAAAACAACTCATACATACTTTTTCTTTTATAAACTTTATTATGTTAAAATATTACTCTAGTACGATATTCCTAACTTTTTACTCAATAAGGATGTGCTTGGATATAAGTTAAAGAGTAGTATATTCATATACCTATTTTATATATTTAAAGTTTAAAATTTTGTTATTTTAATTTAAGAATTTTCTTTCTTTAATTTTTTTTATAAGGGGGAATAGGTTGGAATCGTCTCGACCTGTCTTAGGACCTGGCAAGTCTAGGGCTATAAGTGAGTTGAGACAACTAGTGATTTACTTGATTTTGCTTTGGCGAAAACTCGAGTTTGACTCGCTTACAATCGATTCGAGCTCGAGTTCGAACTACTTAAGCAGCTACCGAGTTTAAGTTCGAGCTTTAAAATACTTGGCTTGGTGAGCTCACGAACATTATTAAGTATTAAATTGAGTCGAGCCAAGTTTGAGTTTATCGAGTATTAAATACTTTTTATAGTTAAATCAATATTTAAAAAAATAATCAAACATAATCGAGTCGAGTTTGAACTTAAAAATCAAAGCTTGATTGAGCTTGAGTTCTAGTTTAAACTTTGAGTTTTTCATTCGAGTTGAGTTTGAGTTTGGTACTGTATCGACTCGACTTTTTTACAGCTCTAAGCAAATCCATGAGTTGGACCTGCTTCGCCACCTACACGGGTAGATATGGATCCATGAAATGGGGACCCGAACCTGGCCCAAGGAGATGTTTACCTATACTAAGGATCTCAATACCAAGGACCTCACTTTTTGATATTCTTATTAATGAAAGAAGTCTTTTTAACTTTTTTGGGGTCCTCTGTCAAGAATCTTAAAGAGTAAGGTCTTTGTCTTTTCATAGTTGTTTTATATTATTTTATTTTATTACATGTATTATGTAAAAGTATATATGACCCACAAATTCTAAAAAGATGTGAAGGATCTCTTATAAAGAAAATTAAGAATAAAGTAATGAGATTCTTAAGAAAAAAATGTCTTTAAAATGCTTATGTGGCACTTTAAGGACCTCGCATGAATCTTAACGAATGTCAATGCTCTGTACGGTTGTTATTTACCATTGTTTTAGCAATTATTTGGGATTTACACGTTCTACCTATGCCAAAATTTATTGATTATTACAACTCACATACACGTGCGCATATGTGTGTGTGCATAACACATGCCCTGATGTTAATAATATCACAAATACATTTTTTCTAATTACTTGATATTACTTTTGAGAATGTAATTATGGTAATGACAAAAAATAATGACATGTATTAGGTGTTAGAAAAATTGTAATACCTTAAACTTAAGGGCATTTATAACCCGCTATGTGTCTTTATAGGATAAGGATACGCAAAGGCTCATATTCCTATTTTAAACCACAATTAAACGATTATAACTCCAATTCACACTTTCGGGGATGGTTCACATTTACAATTAGTAATACTCTCTTCTTATCATAAAAGCAACATCAACCTTACATACAAATTATTACATGCTAGGTGACTCATGTAGATCACTAAGCTTACTAAAAACTAACATTAAAATCTCCATCCTTAATTGAAAATTAATACACAGGTAGTAATAATACACATCTCATTTACTAGGAATCTTTATTTCAAAAAAATATTTAAGACTTTACACTCAACTAGGTAATCTTCGAAACTGTCGCTCTTCTCATGGTCCATAATGATACTTTAACTGGAAAAGCCACACTCCACTAAGGTGATACCCGTACCTGAAAGAGAAAAGAATGAGCTAAAGCCTAATACGGTGTACCAACAAACACATATATATGACCAAGCGTACAAACATTCACAAGTTGACCTAATTCTAATGCAACAACCAACATTTTATTATTTTCATTTTAAGTCGAACAAGCAACACATGAACAACTCAATATCTCGCCACACACACACACACACACACATAATACATACATACATACATACATAAACATGATGTTGGGTACTCTCCAACATCCTAGAGTCCAAACATGAATATTGGACACTCCCCAATATTTTTGAAACCAAAAGACCTTGATCTACCCAAATCATTTTCATGCATGAATCCACTGGGGACATGGTTACACATTGATCATCAGGATGTCGTAATAATAGAGTGGATACTCTTCACCTATTACCAATAAACATGCACAAGCAACAAAAATATATTTGTAGCCGGATAATTAATTAGTCCGTTTCAATTTCTAACTCAATAGTCATAAGCAACAAATAAAGTATACACGTACCTGAAATGAAGATTCATCGCAACACTAGAATATTTTAAACTTGAGATACAAAGTAAATAAAACATTTAGTATCTCATCTACCTATCTCATTCCTTTTATAGGTTTTACTTACTGTAGTTCTCGCTCCTACCTAAAAGTTATCGATACTTATATACACTTTTAGTTTTGAGATAAGGATTTATATTTGAAATAAAAAATAGATAATTAAGTTGTTAATGTTTAGTTCCAAAGTTTTAAAGTGTTTTTAAACCTTTAAGGATGAATTTGAATAAGTTTCAAAGGTTTTTAACAAATAGAACACAAGTTGTCAAAAAGTTGTTTTCCACACAAATAGTTACACCAGTTGTGTTCTCACTTGTGTGCTTTTGCTTCTACACGAGTAAGCTCGTTTACTCATTCATGTGGGAAACAAAAGTAGATTTTCGGGACTTTAAGGCCACTATTTCAAAATGAATCTCAACATGACTCATACATCCTCTCGTGTACTCACTCGTGTGGAAAACAGAACCTTCAAAACTTAAAAAACATGTGTTATAAAGTATTACGCGAGCTCGAACATGATTTATGTACTCGTTCATGGGAAATAGAACCTAAGTGCTTGATTCCTTTACAAATTTCCACAAAGTTTCAACATTTTCTCCATTCCCAACATTAAAACATTACGAATAAGCAAATCCAACTCTTATCCACATGCCTAAAAACCCTTTCAATAATTTCTTGCAATTTAAAGCTCACAACTTGCATAAGAAACCACATTACCTTGTTATAAACTTAATAAATTCTTTCTTATTCCTCCTTTGACAGTCTTTTGTATCTTTATTCAGGGATTTCATCCACTATCACCATCACATTCATTGCTTTCCTTTGAAAATTCATTGCTAACACTAAAAGCGTTATTTGTTGTGTTCCCTCACACGAATCATGCAAAACTAAAGGAGAACATAACGGAAGCAGTTATTCATGGTAGATTTCTGTAAAAATCACTAAGGCTTTGTAGAGATTGATGAGAAAGAGAAGGAGCGTATTCTGTAACGTAAGAGAAAAAGAGAGGGGAAGCGGTTACCATATTTTTTAAAGTTCCTGCTACTATTATATCTTTTAAGAGATATTTATTTACAAACATGCCCCTTCATTAATTTTGTTAATTACTATTATGCCCTTTTATTTATTTATTTTATTTTTCATTATATGTATGGTATTTCAAAAAAAATAATAACAAAGATAAAAGTAATTAAGGATGTCTAACTTTTAATTTGATTAAATCGGTATAAGAAAATTAAAGGAAAAAGAAGGACCAATAATTTGTCTTTTGTTTTCGAGAGACAGATTCCAATTCTCTATTGATAACTACTATTGTCTTATAAAAAAGATAAAAAGAGTTATATCGTGTTCCTATATCAACTACAACAACAAACAAATATACAAAATTGAACCTGTGGATTTTCAGATTAAGTTGGTGATGAATCGAAATTGTTAATTTGTTATGAGACTTCTCGAAGTAGCAAAACTCCAATTTTGCCTTCCTTTCTTGTCCTCCGAAGTCGCCCCTTTACTCCAATGTAAAGTTGGATTACCAAAGTGTTTAATATTTGATACAATAGAGAAAGATAAATTGGATCGGTATAATTTATGTACCAAAATTTTTCCTTTTATTTTTTTTTCCCATCAAAATTTTCAACAAATATTTTTATTTTTTATAAGCATCAGGTGCGCGTTGATATTTCAAAGAGAAATCATGAAATATGGGAACTCAACTTTCATTTGAAATTTTAAAATACAATATCATTTGAATTCAATCAAATTTGTAATTTTGAGCTTAAGTTCAACATGATTAAGCTTATTTAGGTTTCTATACTCAAACTCGAACTATTAGTATTAAAATTCATCTCAAACTTAATTCTATTCACAAGGTAGTTGAGCCTAATACTAACTATAGATTTGGTAAACCATTTAAATAACTCAAAATGGAGCTCAACTGGACTAGTATAGAATCGAATTTAAATAAATAATGGATTAAAATTTAAGTGGCTCACGAGTAGAACCTACTCGTTTTCATTCCTAATCTATTCTATCTCAACAAAATAAAAGTTGAGGTAACTTCCACAATTCCACGAGCAATACACAACTCTATTTTTTTTTTTTTTTCTTTAATGGGTGTGGTAGGAATCAATGTTATCTTGGCAAGTTACGATGATGGTAGTAAAACTAATCCTAAGTTAAAATTTATCGATATTTATATACTATTAATCCATTCAGGAGATCTACTAGTGCCAACAATAATACAAAGTGTCCAGCTTTATGCAATTCTTAATGTGAGATACGTTTTTCACCCAAATTACTATTATTATCTTAAAAATTGACATTTCAATTGTTGTTGAGCGTTAGATGGAGCCTAATGAGAACTCAAGTCTCGTACATAGCATTTATTATATACATATATTGCAAGTGTATTCTAAGCAAGGACCTAGCTTCCATCTGTCTTTCCCTGGCAAGTTTTCTTATAATCTTTTGAATTTACATCTTCTTAAATCATATAAATGTAAGATGCTATTTGTTCTCGTTTTTCTTATAGTCCGCAAAGAACGGATCTCCACAAGCTCGAAGAAAAGTAAGTCAATGATTTTACTGGGTTATTGATAATTTTAATTTACAAATGCAATGCCAATGACTCAATAACATGTTTATGAAAAAGATGCCGAGAAACATAATCAAATTAAACAAAGTGCGAATAAACATATATCTCCATCATATCAATATGTCACATGAGTAATAACTTTTCAAAATTCTATCATCCTATCATATTATTTAATGATTCAAATTTATATCTAATCGTGATCGAATTTTTTAAATACTGAACGTAGTAGGAACCACCTCAACATGTGATCACAGCTAGTAAAACGGAGTCTTATTACACCTAAGATCAACTTCAATTCATGAAATCAAGGTTTATCTCATATAGTGATTATGGATTCGCCAAAGATATTGAGTAGAAGTTGATGTTTTAGACATCGATCCTATCTTTCGTAATAACTTATTACATTTATTTTAATAGTCAGATGATGATTAAACGTTCCAACAACTAAATTATAAAGGTTCCAATAACTTATAGCCTTATGTACTTTAAGACTTATATAAAGAAATAGTTAATTATATTCTGCATTCTTTCGTGAAAACAATAGCCCCATACATGAGAAGATGAGAAAGCTCTACGCTTAATCCCATCAGAGACATCCATCGATGAAAATAAGAAAAACAAATATTAAAAAGAATAATTCTCTATTTGTTAGCAGATAGCAAAATTAACCAAACCAAACAAAAGAAGGGAGTGAAAAATAAATGGGTTAATTTTACCAACGGTAGTCAAACTTTCACGATTTATCAGTTTTATACCTAAAAAATTTTTAACTTCAAAAAACACCTAAACTTTTTAAATCTTTCAGCATATTACTTTTGGCCTGAATCTGATAAAAAATCCAGCGATATGCTGATGTAATAAGAAAACTATGTTAAAAATATTTTTTATTTCCATGTTAGATTTTTTTTTTTCATTTCTTTCACTTACCTTCTTTTTCTCTCCACGTGTTGCTTCTTCTTCTTCTTCCTCTCAAATCCAAAATTTCTCTCTTTCTTTAAATTCACAAATCCAGATCACAAACACTAATTATCACTAATCTTTTAAAAATGATAATGTTGATTATAGAACCATCTAGATTAGAAAATCCCCATTAAAACATAAAAATCTCATCTTGAGAAAAAAAAAAAACATCACTGAACTTTTGGAAATTTTAATCTTGGTATCGTATAATTTCATTATCTCTAATTCATCTTCCCTTCTTTTTAGGAAACTCAAAACCTTGAAATTCTTCTATATCTTACTTCATGGTGGTTTGATCTATTGGCAATGTAGGTATTGGAGAAGATTGTAAAGATATGACCTTTTTGAGGTAACCTCAAATGGAAATGGGTCAAAATTCGTTTTTGTTTGGAGGATAAAAATATTTCTTGCGATGAGTTTTTCTCTTTTTTGTTGGGTTCCTTTCCATTCTTCCTCTTTTCATTTGCTCTTTTAAAGTGGAAGAAATGTCTAAAAACTTGAATCTTCACTAAAGCTACGAGATATAACCAATAAATGGAGAAAATGATTCCGAAATTTGAGTAACCCCTAAGCCCAAACATCAAACAAAACCTAACCACCCACCTGATAAACAACCACACTCCACTGAGGCATCGACACTAAAACTTCATCTTTTTCCTTCCACTTTCTCTTTCCATCAAGCTTGCAAATAGAACCATCATCTTCAAACCACACCAAGACATGAGCTCTATACCGCATCAGCAGTCCTCTTCAACCATAAGCTTGACCGATTAAACCACATGCTTGTGCCCAAAAGGATGGGCAAGTTTGGTAAAGCATAGGGATCCATATAAATACTTAACATGAACATACACTTTATAATGATTTCTGGGATTTTTTTTTTTTGGGCCATTAATTTCCAAGATAATAGAGAATCATGTATTCTTCTACAAAGATCGTGAATCGGACTTTGGAAGGGACAAATTTTAAAATTCATATCATTATCATGCATCTTGTGAGTAATTTATTTTTCCTTAGTTTTTTTTCTTCTATTTCTTTTCCATCTCTCCTTCTAGTTTTTCTTGTTTCTAAATTCCATTTAAATCCGGAATTTGAATAACCAAAACCAGAATATAGATAAATTTAAGGAAAAAAAGTTTAAACCCCTTTTCTTGTACATAGCCTGTGATTTTATTTCAATTATTATATTTTAACAAAGATTCGTCTTTATAACCAAAAGACCCTCTTTCAATTAAAATTTCACACACCCAAATGAAAAAAAAATGTAAAGTTTCAAACTTTATTTTATTTTATGTGTTTTGGTCTTTTTTTTAATTTATTTTGATTATGTTATTTTCAGGTGGGTCATGTTGTGAGAAGAAGAAGAAGAAGAGGAGAGAGATGATTAGGGGGGGGAGGGGGGAGAGAGAGAGAGAGAGAGAGAGAGAGAGAGAGAGTAAAAAAAAAAATATAAAGCTAACGCGGATAGAAAAATTTAATTTTCGTTTTATATAATTTATATGCCACATCAAAATATCGCTGGATTTTTTGTCAGATTTCGACAAAAATACTGTGACTAAAAGATTTAAAAAGTTTAGGTATTTTTTTGGGTTAAAATTTTTCTTTCAGAGTAATTAACCCAAAAATAAATAGATTCATTGAAGATGAAGCAAGCTAACATGGTTTATGGATAGAGAAAAATTCTAAGGAAATGAAGCCATTTGATGAAAAGTAATATTAAATGGAGGAAATTCAGACTTTTATGGTTCTCTTGATGGAAAACAATTTGTTTAAGACAATTTCAACTTTAAAGTTGGTTTGTAGATGTAAATGTGTGTGTAAGAGAGAGAGAGAGAGAGAGAGGTGATTAAATTAAGGAGATAATGATAAAACATATTATATATGTTTTAGGTAAAACACATGTCTATCAATTTTCTTTTTAAATTATCCAAATACAAATGGTATAATATTAATTACGAAATTATCAAAATAAAATTGCATGTAGCTCAAGCAATTTTTGTTTTAATAAGAGAATCGCATAAACAAGGTGAGATTTAACAAAATTTATCCATAACTAGATCACATTTTTAGAAGTGTGATTCTATTTTAATCTCAGTAAATCGCACTTGGTAGGTACATGCAATTCATGCATGAATCACATGTACCTGCTGCAATTCACTTTCCAGTGCATTTTGAAAGTGTAATGGACATTACATGAATTGTATATAGTGTGTGATTTATGCATGTTAGCACGATAGTCGTATTGCTAACATGCGACTTACATGTAATTGCAAAAACTGTGTAACTAGACACAATTTTACATAAGTACTTTAGTAATTATTTTTATATAATTTGTATTTATGTAATTTTATTTTGACGGATTGGTAATTATACAATTTCCTCTAATAAGATACAATAGATATTTCATTGCTAAAATAGTAAAACCTCCATGCCTATGTGTATGTATATGACATAAATTTCATTCTTCTATTAATCTAAAAATCGTTTAACATTCTTATTAATAGCAAATATTTATTATGATCCCGAATAAGTTAAAAGAAAATCACTTCAACATGCATAAGATTCCCTTATTAATAATTTAATAGCAAGTTTACTCAACAACATCCATCTGATTCCTTATTAATACCAACCAAAATTCTTGCTTATTTAGATAATTTTGAATTAATGCAAAGATCTGCTTATGGCAAGATCCTTAAAAAGCTTAAGTCACCGGTACTCGTTGGATGGTCTCTTTTATTAGGTATTTCCAATTTCACATTTAGATATCAAAAGATATATAAACTAATTTTGTTTTTGTAAATGAAAGTAAAAAAGCACCTGTCAAGTGTAAATATCTACCTCAACTCCATTATCTGGTTTTCCTATTTCATATAAAAGAAAGCATAACCATGGGAATTTAAACCGAGGAGAAAGGTACAAAATTTAACTTGAAAGAAAAAAAATATATAATTATTTAAAGAAAATGCATGTACAGTGCATAAGCAAATGAGATTAAGATTTATTTAAAACAAATGCATGTACAATGCATAAGCAAATGGGATTAAGATTGAAATACCTTAAATATACTGCAAAATAAAATAAATAGAAGGACTAAATAGTAATTAATAACATTAATAAAAGGACATGTTGGTAATTAAGCATATCTGCTTCCGCATCTTTTTCGTTGTGTTTCATGTTTCCATTGAGGAAACAAACTAATGCATACGAATATCGACAACGAGTTTCCAAGGACGAAACAACGGATGTGGGTGCAATCATAGAGGAAATATCAGAACAAGAAGGATAGAAGTTGGTATTAAGAAAAATAACTTAGGTTTCATAGAACCAGTGTCAAGGTAATAGGGTTTTCTATGAAAATTTTCACCTTTTCTTTCAAGATATATTAAAACAGACGTATAAGCATACAAAGAAGAGTGAGGAATTGTTTTTGTTTGTGGTTTGATGTTGGGAACGAATATAAGTTGGAAATTTGAAGAGAATCGCAAGAAACAATACGTCCGAGTTCAACGTGGTTGTGGGTTCTGTTTTCAACATGATTGAGTACATAAGTCATGTTCAAGCTTGTTAGGTTTATGCATGTTTTCAAAGTTTTTGAAAGTTCTATTCCCCACATCAGTGAGTAAACGAGTCGTGTTGAGACCTGATTGAAAGTCTTTAAAAATCATATATTTGTTCCTTACATGAGTGAATACACAAGTGGGTACTTACTCGTGTAGAAGTACACAAGTAAGAACACAAGAGATGTTAGCATTTGTGTATACAAGAACTTTTTATCAGCTTACATTTACTTTGTTATAGACCTTTGGAACTTGTTCAAATTCATTCATAAGGGTATAAAATCACTTTAAAACCTTAGAATCCAAGCAATACTAAATTAATCATCTATTTTCCTTTTATTTGAATTTTAAATTCTTATCTCTAAACTAAATGTACATGTAAGCACCAATAACTTTCGGTGTAGGAGTAAAAGCTACGGAAAGTATAACCTATAGATGAAATTAGAAGAGTAAATGATTCTAAATGTTTTATCTACGTTGTCACTTACGTCTAGAAGGTTATAGTTTCATGACAGGTCTACTTTCTAGGTATGTGTATTTCTTTAGGTGTTGCTTGAGCATGTTAGGATAATTAATAAAATGACTAATAACACATCTGACCATAATTATTGTGTGTTGCATGTATTTAGATGTGGTTGATGGCTAGGGAGTAGCAATAATGTCAACATAGCACCCTAATGATCTTTGTGTAACGTTGTCCCTAGTGGAGTTGTAGATGATTATGGGTAGATTAAGGTTTGGACTCATGAACTCTTGGATGTTGGAGAGTACCCAAAATTATAGATATGTATTATATATAAAAGGGTGTTGTCGGGATACTAAGTTATCCCTATGATGATTGTTGGATTTAAAGTAAAGATAATAATTGCATTGTTTGTTGCATTAGACTTAGGATTGCATGTGACTTGTTTGCGTATATTCATGCATTTGTGCTTATGGTAGTACCATACTAGACTCCAACTCACTCATTTATCTTTTTCAAGTTCAAGTAACACTCCTATTATGTTTGATCTTTGTGGATATGACATGATTATGGACTATGAGTAAGATGCTAGTAATGATGACCATCCTGCCAACGAGTAAATAGTGAGACAACCTTTGAAGTTATAGATGCTTTATGGCTACCTTAATGTTTTTATACGCTTGTGGTATCTAGTTGTTGGTTAAGATATATACCTACTTTCCTTTAGTGTTTATGGTTTGTTATATAGTAGATGTACTCCTTTTTGGACCATTTCTAGTCATGGTAAATGGTTGTTCAGGATGGTGTGTCATGCAAGTTTCAAGTGACTTGTGTATGGATGTTTCTGAACTTATGTGTGTGAATGGGAGTTTATGATATTATGTTATAATTGTGATATTTCGTAGGATACAAGCCTTTGCATATTTACATTAAATATAGATACATGACAAGTTGTAGATGACCTTAATAATTAAAGCATTACAAAGATAATACTAGCGAATGATGTACCCGCACTAGAGAGTGGAGTTCAATAAGATAAATACAAAAACGAAAAAAAAAAACTATCATATTTGAAGAGAGAGGGCGAAGTAACCATCTAATAAGATAAACAAAAAAAGAACTACTATATTTTAATCTTTTTTTTTTAACGTGAATGAAGAGATTCACTTAATAGTAATAGATACTTTATAAATAATTAATGGTAGCAATCTTGTGAAAGAGAACGCAATATGTTTGTAAAGTGGAGAAATCCTCACTTATAATTCAACTAAAAGCAACAAATAATAATGGAAGTGGGAAAAGGAAAATAAATTGCAATTTTGAAAGTATTGAAATGTAATTACAAAAAAGTTAATTGACAATAATGGAAAGTGATTAGGTAAAAAGAAAGATATTAGATTTATAAAATCGAATTAATTGATATTGGCTTGATATATCAATAATAAATATTTCCACAATTAAATTGACCTTAATTACCTTTTATTGTTTTCAGTACTAGTTAGCAGGGACGTCATACTTTTAATGTGATTGGTTCTATCGGTTATCTAACAATTCAAATTAATACTTAACTTTGACCACACATACTTAATATATCACTTATTGATACTTATTTTATTGGTTATATGATTGACATCCCATTAATGACACCATCAATGTTTCACAATTTGTAGTTAATTCCTTTGACTTGCAAATTAAGAATCAGAAACTTTTAAGAAACCGAAAACTTTAAATTAGTTTTTTATTAGAACATGATAGAAAGTGTTTTTTTTTTTTATGGCAAAAGTTTATTACTTATCTACATCATTTAATGCATTGTTACTAATAATCTACAAAATAAATGTAATTTAAAAGTATGTTTTATTAGTTTATATAAATTTCTATAAGTAAGAACAAAATCTAATACAAGCTTTTATTGTTTATTATTTTTTCCCCATCATTTTGCATAATTCTTTCACTAAATGACTACAACCACCTCAATGGCAAAGAAGGAAAGCCTATAAATAAAATAAGAAGACATAATCAATCTCATCATATCAAGATTATAATAGCCTTATGCTATTCGCGTTATGTTAAATCGAATAACCACTAAAAATAAAAAAAAGTGAAAATTAGCAGCACAAGTATATATATATATATATATATATTTATATATATAAGCATAAAAATTCAATATGACCTTTTGTAGTTAACAACAGCAATATTCAGAGGTATTCAAATTAAGGTTGTTTTATTTTTTCCCAAGTCACTCCAACTAGGTTGTCTAAGGTGACACATTAGTGCCGTATGCTTTTTAAGCGTCATGGTCATTTAGTGGTTGGTTGAATTTCCTATATTATCAACTAAAATTTAATTAGATAGTAAATTAATAATTTTAAATTATAATAGGCAAATTTATCATTGATAAACAAAAGCAAAATAGTATGAATCAGACAAATTCTCTCTAACAGCTCTTAAAATTGTGACAAAACCCACAAGTATTTTTCAACTACGTGAGGTGCGATGATCATAACAATCAAGTTAATGGCCTATGTTTCTAAAATGTTATTGGCTTAAGTCACCACTTACTATGATAAAATAAAGTTATCAAAATATGACAAAACTATTATAATTCGATGATAAATCTTATTATAATATGGCAAAACTAATCAAAATACGATGAAGTTATGAGGTCCTAATTTTAAGTGTACAAATGGCAAATTTCCCCATATTCTCCTCCCTCTTGCACATGCATCTAAAGGACTAGATATCGTCACGGTCCGGTTCGGGTCTGGAACCGGACCCGAACCGCCGGTTCCCGGTTCCAAAAGTGGTGGAACCGGAACCGAACCCGGGAGCTGGTCCAGTTCCCGGTTCTTAGGAACCGCCGGTTCTCACGGTTCGGTTCGGTTCCGGTTCTAGAGGAACCGGGAACCATAAAAAAAATAAAAAATCAATTAAATAATTTACTTAATTTAACTAAGAAAAAATACAAAATAAATTTTTTATTTGGAATAACATTGAGCCTACCAATAATTGTTCATGGCATTAGTTAAAAGAAATTTTATAATTATGTATTTATTATATACAATCACTTGCACTTTTTTAGTTGTTATATTAGCAATGTGACACTATAAAATATTCAAAGATATAAATAATTCTCAATAACAAAAAATGAATCACACATTGTTAAGAAAGAAAGTCTACTTTGATTAGAAGTCTACATAAATTTAACAATATATGATTTCAAATGTAATTATTACCTATGTTGTTAATAATAACACATTAAATATTGTGAATAGGAAATAAATTTTTATTATTTATGCAAAAATAGTTTTAAATATTTTTTTATAATTACAATTTTTATAATTTTCTTTTCTTTTTTTCTTACTTTTTTTTATAATTTCTATGGTGTAGAACCGCCGTTCTGCCGGTTCTTGAATCGACGGTTCCAAAACCGCCGGTCATACGGTTTTTAGGGATGAAACCGTAAGGACCCGTCAGAACCGACGGGTCCTTTACCGTTCAGACCTGCCATTGCCGGGCCGTTTCCGGTTCAGAACCGCCGGTGATGGGTCAGGTCGGTTCCCGTTCGGAACCGACCCATGATGATGTCTATAAAGGACACAAGAAAGTGAATGCTAACTTTTTGACCTAGCCTAGCCTTAAATCAGTGGTTTTTTTTTTTTTTTTTTTAACTTGTTGCTAAACTTATATTTTTAATATTCCACTGCTAATGTTACTTATATCAACATGCACCGTTATGATGTTCTCTAAGATATTAAAAAGGGTTAAAAAGACAACTATATTAAAAGTCAATACAAGTAATATTTATTACAAAGAATAAATTAATATGTAAAATGTCATAATCTATTATCTACTTTTGTATTTATAGAGTAATGCTTATTGTTGAATTTATTAAATTTAAATTATCAAGTGTATTATAATGCATTATACATTTTTAGGCCAAAGTATCTCCCACTATGTAGGTACATACAAATTTTAGTTGTTCATTGCATGAAGTTTATATAATATTAATTGCCTTTTGATTTTAAGTATTAGTTAAGTGGGTATATTGGCATTTTTCATCCTACTTCTAACAATATATATAACATACATATATATATATAGCCAAATTATTTCTAGCACATATAAGCTGGCATTTTGGCTAATTATCTTTTCAAATTTAAATTTATCAATATATATAATATATACGTATATATATTAGCACTTGCAGCTTTTGTACACCTTAATGTTTAACCAACTCAAGTGATTACCATTGCTTAAGTAATAAAGGTATCTTAAATGTTTTTAATATGGAGTGGAACAATACCATTTAGTGGTGTTCCATTAACATCCTTTTTTGTTGGTCCTAAAAAGGTCACTAAAGGATATAAGATTTATTTTCCTAGGTGTCAATTGTAACTATGTTTTCAAGTTCTAGTTATTATTATTATTATTATTAAAGATCCTTGCTCCTAAAAATTGCCAATGTTATTACTCCTTTTATAATTAACATATATAATATCATTGTGCAAGACACTGAACCAAAATTCTAAAAATGGTTTAGATAGCACATAGGGAAGTTAAATTAAATATAAAGCCCATAAATTGTTAAAGATTATAGAATAATATATGTGAATTTCTATATTTCTAAGACAACATATTATATGATAATCCATTACTTCAGTAGATTAATATAATGATGTTTTATAAGAGCATATACATTCATGAGGTCCTTTACATAATCTTTAAAAATATCACATCAACATCTAATGAGCTCTTCTTTTGAAAGACCTCACTGCTCATTTGTAAGGTACTTCACTTAAGTTTCTTCACTTTTTTTTAATACTTTTATAGGTTCTATATACTTTTACACAATATCTTACTTTTACAAAATAATAATAAAATATTTTAAAGAATTTACTTCTTAGGACCATTCGCAGAGGACCCTAAAAATTTGAAGGAACCATCCACATCTATAAAACCTCAAAAAGAGAGAACCTTTTAGAAACCCATATCAAGAACCTCGGACTTAGATGCTCTAAACTAGCGTTGTACCTGTATACTAAAAGCACCACTCCCTTTATTCACGTAATAAACTATATGTAATCTTTTAAGATGGAGTATTAATTGTAATAAATTATTGGCACGTTTGGTACATAGGAATGGACCGAAATAGAATCGCAATTCTGTCTTTCATTCCCTTTTCCAATGTTTGGAAGCATTTTTAGAAACAAAAGTCGCAATTCCTTAGAATCAACAATTCCCACTTTAAAGGGAAATTCGATTTCGATTTCGATTTTTGTTTATGATTTTAATTTTTTTTTTCTGTTTTGGTTTCGATTTTGGTTTGTAACCGCAAAAAACCCACAATTAATGATTAACCGATATCTATAAATATACAATATTATATACAATTGATTTTTTTAATATAAAAGCTAAAGAGTTGAAGCCTTGATGTAATATTATTAAGCATTGGTTATGGTTTAAATGACTTCCACTATTTATGTTTTATGATATTATAATTCTATCTATATGAAAAAAGTTTTATTTATTTATCTATTTTCTTTTAAAAACTTTGGTATGACGGAAAAAAAAAATAATAAGAAATATGAGCATTTGATTTTTCTAGGGATAAGCTTGAAAGGTTTTGAAATAATAGATATGAAAATTGTTTTCAAGTTGCTATTTGTATTCTTCTTTTGCATTAATTGATATGATTTTATCCATTACAATTAAGATGAGGTTTTAATAGTATATAACTTTAAGAAACAAGATAGTTTAATTTTTTATGGACCAACTAGTAATATTATTAACCACAACTTTTAATTAATCATTGTGCTAAATGGTTAAAAACCGAAAACCAAAAATATTAACAAAAAAAGTGATTAACCGTTTAAGTGATTAATCGTTAATAGTGAACCGATTTATATTTCGTATTTTAAAAACCATTCATAATGATTAGGTTTAAAAAATAGGATCATGAACTGTTTAACCAGTCCATCCCTACTCACAACAATATAATAAAAATCATGAATAAAAATAATTTAAATACTTGGTTTTTAATTATAATTTTATGTTTGTAACAAGAAATCCAATTTAACTAGTTCTTCAATCAACAATTCCCAAATTGCCCAGGCGGTTCTAAGGATGAAACCGGCTATACCCAACAAAACTAGTATATCTTGGCCAGTTCAAACTCAATCCGTGATAATATCTAACAATATACATTGGTGAAGATCCCAGCTGACGAAACATTTCCAAATGTCCACAATGACTTCCAGTTAACCCTGATAAAATCCAAAATTTGCCGACCCTTCCACATTTTTTTGTGTACATTAAACCAGCCCACTTATATTACATTACAATTACAACAACAACAACAACAAACGAAAGAAAGGGACAAGAAAAAATTCAAAAGTTCATACCACCGGTGGCAAGAAAGAGAGAGAGTATAGCACAAGAAACCACCATAATCACCCACCTTTTAATATCGCCAAAACCATTCAAAGTTCCAAACATTTCATAGGAGCATTTTTCATTTACTTATCCTCCAATTTAATGAGCAAAAAAAAAAAAAAAAAAAAAAAAAAAAAAAAAAAATTCTAGTCTTTTTATCATTCGAATGTGCAAAAAATAAGAGAAGCTGCTTAAGAATAAGTAATACAGAAAATTTATTCATAATCTTCATCATAAAAATTTTCTCATCCTTCTCTTTATATACTGAAGAGAAGCTTCGAATGAGTAGATGTCGCTTCCAAAAATTCTAAAAAGCATAGGGAGGAAGAAAAAGGGATTAAGAAATAATATGTGTATATATATATATATATTTTTTTTTCAAAAATTACAAAAACACTTTCATATGAATAATCCCAAGAATAGTTATCCTAAACTTGCATAGGCAATTTATGCCATACTAAACTCATCTTTCTAGGAGACAAATTCATTAAAGTTATCATAAACCTCTCTCTTAAAAGACAAATCATTATATAAATACGTAAAACTTATATAATCCAAACCCTTCTTTATAATAATAAAAAAAAAGAGTAACTATTTCCAGGATTATTTTCCACATTGTAGTATTTTTGTAATTTGTTATTAACATATTTATTATTTTAGTGCATGAAAATAAACCATGTAAAATAACAACGTAAAATTACATTTAGGGCCACTTCAATTGACTGCAAAGGTATGACAGAATCAACAAAAATGAAATCTAGCAGGAAGAGCTATCAAACAGTAGAGGATTAAAACTAAGAACCAGCATCATTTTACACGGTACTTCAAAAACAAAATGGGTACTTAATTCTTTTTGTTACCAAAGGGCATCCTAGTTCACTCCACCTCCATCTGCAATAAGACGAAAGTCACAGCGAAACTAAAGTAGCCAGGAGCAAACATAGTAGAGGAATCGAAGCCAAGACCTCGAACGAAAACCCTTCCGCGTAGAGCGAATCATAGTTCACGCGTTGCTTGTTTTGCAAGATGATGTTTCATGACATATAATAAAATACACCGAGATGAACCCAACGATACCCAGAGTCGCCACCTTATTCTGCTTGCCAAAAGCTTATTTCTCCGAAAAGCGCAAGTTACCATTTTTTTCTTTTTTATCTAGTAACAAAGCAACATTTTCTTGTTAAGGTTTTTTTTTTTTTTCCCTCTTTTTTTTGGGTGGCGGTGGCGTGTGCGCGCTGCACGCGGAAGAAAGAAGAAAACAAAGGAAAAAAAGTAAAACCTCATTAGAAGTCACAATTTTAAAATAATATATTTATAAATGAGAGAAACTTAAAAAGAAAAAATTCCCACCATCAACTCCGTCAAAAGAATAAAAGAAATGAAGAACAATTTACAGAACGTCCAAGGCAACCCCACTGCAGTAGATGTAGAGCAAGGCCACTCACAGTATGCAGAGTGGTTCACGAAAAACCTAACGAAAGACTAAGATGACACACCATAGCTTGTTCCAACAAGAAGCTCTCTTCACGCCTTTCTAGAACAATTGTAAGGCAATGGTTTAATCTTCCAATATTTGTCCAGCACTAAATGTCAAATCATGCATTGCAGTAAGAGACACCAGACCCATCCTCCAGGTCAGGGTACTATGAAATTCGAGAAAAATATAACATCCATCTCAATTGAATTAGCATAATCGTCTAAAGACACCATTTTCCCAAAATGCAATGTCTAATTCCAAAAAGACCAGATATTCCCCAAACTCAAATGAATATCAACCAACAAAGCCCATTGCTAGAAGTTTGAAATCCACGAATATTCTTGATTTGTGTGTTTCTTGGGCTACCATAGCCAACGGGAAACACAAAAAGAAATGAAGTTGAAATTAAACAATCACCAGCGCACGTGTCTCAATTGAAAAACAAATATGCCAGAGCTCCTCCTCTTAGACACTACAATCAGAAACCTCCTTTCCTATTGAGTTGCAAAATAGGTACTTCAAGGAAGCAAAGCAAAGCCTAACAAGCGAAAACACCATCTCAATTTCTTTAAGCAACACCAGATCTAAACATACACCAAACAGAAAGAACAGCAACACAACGAACAGGACAACGACAATCCACATCCAACCAAGAAACATAGGGACTAAAGACAGAAAAACCTAAGACATCTTAGGTAGATCAACCAAGAAAAATAAAGGGAAAGAACGGCAACACAACGAACCGGACAACGACAATCCACATCCTACCAAGAAACATAGGGACTAGGAGAGAAAAATCTAAGACATCTTAGGTAGATCAACCAAAAGCAATAAAGGGAAATTACCACGGAATATAATCAATTTATTCCAAATCAGAAAAGACCGGACGAATTTTTAATAGCTGAGAATTGAACTACTTGATTAGAGGATAACCTAACATTCACTACATATCCATTATTTGATAAGATATAATCAACAACAGACAAACCAATTAAAGATAAAACTCAATCAACAGTACTATAAAATGGATCGCAAGAAATCCATAGACCGTCCTCTTTTTCACATTGCCACATCTTCAAGCCATCCTCATCAAAGACACAGTAAAAACCGATCAAAAGACTCACAAATGTGAGAGATACGGTGAAAAATAATCCTAAAGAAATCCAATGGAAACTTTGCACAAGTTGACATACATGGAACACTCCTCTGACCCATCAAAAAATACAAACTATCAACTTACGAATATCAATAAATAATTTCACCAGCCAATAAAATGCCATATTTGTTCCAACAAGCAGTGAATCCACCATACGGCAAATTAATAACACCAGCTCTGCACATCAGGTAAAACCTAGCACATTGACATAGCCAACAAAAGAAGTAAAGCTCAGCATACATAAAAGACATATACCAAATAAGTGATAAGAAAGTCAATTAACTTATGCCCCACTTCACTTTCAAAGGTAGAAGTTACTTCCTTGCATTGTCCTTCCTTCTGTCTCAATGTAAGAAAAAATTGCAAGAATCGACATGTACCAATCAAAAAAGAGCTGTTCATACACCAATTAAAAGAAAAGGTAACTCTTCAATGTTGATCATAACCACACAGATGAAGATCTCAGGTATTTAGTCATATAAGCGCTCTAAGTTGTTCAGGGATAACCTCATGTGTGCCTAATAACCCATGAGAGGATGGTGCAAAAGCTGCATAGAAAGATACCGTAACACAACTTGTAGAAGAGACATTGCTTGCAGTGTACTATAAAAACCTTGTCCACTACTTCCTAGATTAAAGAGCATGAAACTAATTCTCTCCATAAGGATATATTCAACGCAAAACACACTAAATAGATCTTAGATTAACTCAAATAACCCAATATGAATTCATAAATGGATCCAAATCCAAAATATAACCCTCTTATTCAGCTTGCCAGGCAACCAATTACAAGTGAACATGTAGTTAACAGAAATTCAACATAGGAGGATCTCCAAAGATAGAAACTTATCATTGAGTCAGCATTCCACGATAGACTCAACAAACCTACAAGCAGCAAAATGCAAATGATATTATTCAACTGCCTGAACCAATTTTGATAGAAATCAATAAAATGATGCCCTCAACCATCATTAGGAGGTCTTATGTGGCATCATCTAGTTGTCACACGGGCAGCAAAATAATCAACATGAACTCGGCACTGATACATCAACTTGGACCTAAGAACTTCAGTATAATCAACAAAAGTGAAGCTTCACATAGTTTGAAGTCTGAAGAACAAAAAGGACAAACTTAATGCATAATGGACTTGATCATCAAAGGGCCACTCATCAGAATGAATTTTCATCCTACAATACACAGAACAGTGAGATTAACTCAGTAGCACTACAGCCTTTACAAAAGATCAAACTGATAGTTCTACACGTCAAATTCCTCCAAGACAAATTGGGTTTCCTGGCTTCTAATATATGAAAAATATAACATTGTTGAAATCAAACCAAGAACATCTTCTAGACACACCTTGAAGTTAATATAAATGCTCTGTACTTTTCGTGTGTCATCAAAAGAGTGGCTATTGCCAAATGAAGATTAGCACAAACAGAGATATTAGAAGCTTCTAAACCACCATAAAATGGTCTCTATAGCTGATTGAGATGGACGGTGAAAAGAAACCTATTACTTCAGTGACATCCAGCCTTCTTCCAAAGTCAATGAGTTTTGAGGATTCAATGGCACTTCAAGTTGGCATTTCCTTGGCTGTTGGTTAACTCTAGAAAGACACAGTACTCCCAAATCACTTAAATATAACCAAACAAAATCCATCAACATACAAGCCAAAAAGAGCCCACCATAAAGGTCTTAACTCCATACCAAAACTATTTCAAATTCGAGAATCCTCATGCTGAGATCTCCTCGTACAAGAGTGCAACAGAAAACCATAGACAAAGAAAAACCACTAACTTCAAATAGTGCTCACGTAACTGGAGGAACCCAATTCATCCCAACACCACAAATAAATAACTATTCACAGTGCCGTCAACTCTTCTAACGCACTACAAAGACCTACAACACCACCATATAAACCATATTATTACACTGTCAAATGCAACTCCAGATTAATAAAGTGGAGAAATAATTCGACCACCCAGTAAATAGTGTAAAAATAAAAACCTATCGCACTTCAAATTTGCATTTCCTCAGCTCCAATGATCAACTCTAGAAAGAACCAATACTATCAAATCGACAAAACATGAACCAAATAAAATCCATAAACATATAAGCCAGAAAGAGAATAAATGGTCGGAAAAAACATCCAAACCACAACTATGCCCAAGATCTGATGAGAATTCTATTCCTACAACAGTCCAGTGGAAAAGCCATAGAAAAAGAAAAACATGCAGGTCCAAATGAAGCTCTCACATAATGGAGAAACCCAATTCATCCCACATGAAAAATATAAACATACATAGCCAAGTTTCTCGCTTCTATTCCTGAATACTCCACATATTTCTTTGACAAGAAGCATTACACCAAAACCATAAATAGCAACATAATATTTTGAAGAATAGAGTATAACCACAGCTTCCAGGAAGAACTGCTTTTGATGTTCAAGAAATCTGAACTCATAAAATAAAAAGAAATATCCCACTAAGAAAGCCTTTCTTTTCAACCTTCAGAATATAATATATTAACCAGGCAAATAATGTTCCATAGTACCAATAACTCATGGCATAATCCAAGAAAAACTTTCCACAACAATAGAAATATCCTTCATACCGGATTGAGACCACCATAAGCAAAAGCTTCATTTCCTTGTTTTGCTCAAACATTCTGTCTCAACGAAGTAATATGATATGCTTGACTGAATCCGCAATTCAAAGGTAACATGTCAACCCTGAAAATTGAAAACCACTTCTCAGCAAGACAGCAGAACAAGAATGCTTAAATCCTTGACATGTAAACGTAATGAGATTGACAAAAATCCTTGACAAACCAAATTCTAAGACATTTGTTGGATTTTCAAATGCAATACAGTGTTTATCAAGTCAAGATCTGACACACATAAAAAACAAGATAACAAACAGTAACTTTGAACCAGTTGAGGTAAAGAAATTAGTGCAATAGTGCAACCTCAATAATGTGAGCTCATGAAACCTTGATGCACGAAGCTTCATTAAGCCTGTCTACTCTATGCTAAACAAAAGAAAACATCAATAGACAAACTAAATTCAGGTGACCTCAAACAACCCATGGCAAGGACAGACCTTCATCCCATCCCCACCAAAGCAACATTAAAAGCCAAATAATTTACACGGATCACAATAACCAATGAAGGTGCAGCAGGGATCCCTGCTAGACAAAAATAAACCCACAAAATTCAACAATAAACAATCTAGAATGAGGTGAACTAAAATAAAACAATGAACCAGTTAAGGCACAATGAAAGTTAAATAAAAACCACAATTACAGAGTCTCCAATAACATTCGAGTTGCTGCAAGGATAGTGCTTAAAAGGACCCAAAAGTCACTCATTCACAATGTCAACCTCCTGACACAGCAACTGCAAACCTAAAACAGCACAGCAAAAACATTATTTGACTCCCAAGTAAGATTCCAACTAAATGAAGTCCCAAAATAGTATCCATTTAAACCCCTTTAAGTGGCATCATATGTTTCTTCCCCAAGCATGTAGAAGACTCAAACAATTAGCGACACCGACCTGCACTATTACATCAACATTCATAAACCTGTGCATCCACATGGTCAATGAACTAAGTGAAGCTTGATGTGTTTTGAAGGGCCTGGAAGTGAAAATGAAAAGGAAAAAGGAAGATTTAATTCGCATGTACTGAGACTTTAGACATCACACAAGAGACCACCCTCATCAAAAAGAACTTTATCCTACAAAATAAAATATAAAAGAAAAAAATAGATCATAGATCAAATCGCTTCCATTGCAGGGTTTGAGTCCAAGAATTTCTTGAGCACCCTCCAAGAAGTTTTTCCAAAAATTGATTACACTCCAACACAGAATGGAATTTCAAACATAAACCATCACTAAAATGAACTTTTTTTGGGAGTTCCTGAATACAAGACGAACTACAAAAACATGATCTAAACATAAATGTATTTTTTCCTTTTTTGGGAGAAGGAAAGGAGGGAGGAGGAGAGAGAGGAAAAGAGAAGGAGGGGGGGGGGGGGGGGGGGGGGGGGGGGGGGGGTTGGCGGGTGGGTTGCGTTTGGTTGGGTGGGTGAGAGAAAGGGGTATAGAACGATTTTTAGAATCATGTTCCTATCTTCAGGATTCTAAAGTCAAATATCAATCCATAGAAGTAGCAGACACTGCAATGGAAGGATAAAACCATAATCATCTAATAAATAAAAGTCATTGGTAGTTCTGCAAAATTCCCACAGATGGTTCATTCATCATAAGGTTTCGCTGTTCAAGAGAACATATCTCAATCAAATTGGATAACTGATCGATCAAAACACCCCAGTGCAAAGATACGAATAATCAAATGATCATTCAAGCAATTGCCACCACCCATTCTCCAAAATCTCCAAAACTACGAAAACTTGTATGCAGTATCAACCGAAAATTCAGGAATCAAACTACAAAAAGCACAAGCTTTTTCTAACATGCATTTTCAGGCCTCAAGAAATTAATTTCTTATAAAACACAGCTACAAACTGAATCACAGTCTGCAAATCACATCAGCCAAACAGTTCGGGAAGAACGATCGAACCGCTAATCCAAAACCCTCCAGAGACAATCAATGATCACACTCAGACAACCGATATATTGAATTGATTATGAATTACACGTACTCATGGAAAATCAATCTCGAAGCAAAAAGATAACTGCAGCAAACCACCAAAGCCAAAACCCTAGGGATTAGCGAGTGCAGATAAATGATAATGGAAATTCAAGAAGATTAGACACAAAATCGGGAAGCTTTACAAACACCTTGAAGCATTGAAACAGCATAACATTACCACATCAGTGCGGAGAACTGAGCCCGCAGATGTGTATATATAGGGGAAGGCCTCTCAAATGGATGATGGATGAGTGACAGTGTTGAAGTTGGTGGATGGGTTCATCCGAATCCTTTTAATAGCATGAAATAAATGCTGCATACTTGAGGCATCATTAAAAAAGTGGCTATTGCAAAATGAAGATTAGTACAAACAGAGATATTTTAAGCTTCTAAACCACTGTAAAATGGTAGTCTGTATAGCTGATTAAGATGTACAATGAAAAGAAACCCATTACTCCACTGCTAATGAAAAGAAACCCTCCAATGCCATCCAGCCTTCTTCCAAAGCCAAGTTCTGAGGATTCAATGGCGCTTCGAGTTTACACGTCATCAGCTGTCGGTTAACTCTAGAAAGACTCAGTACTCCCAAATCAGTTAAACATAACCAAACAAAATCCATCATCATACAAGCCAAAGAGAGTCCACCATAAAGGTCAAAGAAACTCCATACCAAAAGCATTTCAAATTCAAAAATACTCCTGATGAGATCTCTAGTCCTACAAGAGAGCAGCAGAAAACCATGGACAAAGAAAACCTCTAACTTTAAATAGTGCTCAAATCACTGGAACCCAATCATCCCAACTCCACAAATAAATAAATATACCCAAGTTCCTTGCTTGCCCTCCTAACAAAACCACTAAAAGAAACAATGGTTAAGATCATCATATTGAAACCAGAGAAAAAAACCATTACATTTGAAACATGATGAGCTTGCCTGCTTTGACATTTGACAAAATCTGTATCCATAGTCCAAATAACACATGGCAGGGTCCAGGAAAACTTACTAAAAAGCTTTTCGCTTGATACACCTCAATAGTAACATAAAATTTACTTCCACCAATCAATGCATGCAGCATAGTCCAAATAACCCACAGCAGGATCCAGAAAAACTAACCAAAAAGCTTCTCTGAACTTGACACACCTCATTAGTAACATACACTTCCTATAACAGACCAATGTGTTGGAGTAAACCCGTAGTTTGAGACAATGTATAATTACACTAAAATGTCGGCAACTCCAATTCTCCCATAAAGCAGAATGAAAAGGGACAAATCCTTGACACGGCAATCACAAGAAAACCAAATTCTGTGACATCCAATGGAATTTTTCAGATGTACAGCTAGTGTGTTAGATAATATAGGATGAAACACACAAAAAAACCGTTTCATAAGAGCAACTTCCATACCAATTGAGGTAAAAGAAACTAGCACAATCTCGATTCATGTGAGCCATTCATGAAACATCGTTGCACAAAGCTCCACCAAGGAAAAAAGTGAACTGAGACAAGCAAAAGAACAATATCAGCAATTGCACAAAGCTCCCCCTGGCTTGACAAAAGTAAGCCAATTGTTGACTCCTTGTCATTTGATAAGATAAAATCAAAAATAAACAAAACCATTTTAGGTGACCCAAAGAACCCAACGAACTCGTGGAAGGATTCCAAGAATTATACACCACCCTCTTTCTCAACTCACCAACCCAATAGATACTTGTTTACAATGCCATACATTCTTCTGACACATTACATAAATTACAATGCCATACATTCTTCTGACACATTACGTAAACCTACAGCACAATATAAACCATATTAACTAAACATGAACCAAATATAAACCATCAACATATAATAAGCCAAAAAAGTCCACTATGGTTGAAAAACTCAAACCACAACTGTGTCCAGATTCAAAGCTCCTTATGATGAGATCTCAATCCCCACAAGGATCCAGCAGAAAAGCCAATGACTAAGAAAAACAAACCTGTAAATTCAAATAAAGCTCTCACATAACTAGGACACCCAATTCATCACCCCACACTATATGTTTGTATGTATGTACGTATATGTTACCCAATTTCTTGCTTCTCATCCTGAATAGAACAACAAAAAGGAATATTGGACCAATAACTCCACTTCTATTATTTCTTCAAAATGAAATATATCAACCAAACAATCATGAGACACAGCAACAATAAGCCATTGCATAATCCTAGAGAACTTATGGAAAAACTTATCTAAACTAGATACACATCAATAGTACCATCCCTTCTGTCTCAATGAATTGATACAATGTGTTTTGACTGAATCTGCAATTCAAAGGTATTGTGTGAGCCCTGAAAAATCCATGACATGGAAACACAATGAGAATGGAAAAAATCCTTGGCAACCCAAATTCTGTAACAGATTTAGGAATTATTCAGATGTAGATTCACAGCGTTAATTAATTCAGGATCAACTCACATTCTCCAAACAGTAACCTCTGAACCAGTTGAGGCAAAAGAAACTAGAGCAATCTCAATACAAGTGAGTTAATGATCCATAAAACCTTCATGTACATAGCTCCATTAAATGAACTGAACCAAGACATGAAGGACATTGTTAGCAGATTGATATAAACCTTGTCAAATCCTTGCTAAACAAAAGTAAACCTGGAACTAAATTGAGGTGAACTCAAATAATCCAATGAGATTTCTAGCTTGCTAAACCTTTCTCCCATCCTACCAAAGACACATAGCCGATTACAAAATGATCACAATAAACCATACGGTTGTCTCAGGGATCCCTCTACAAAAGTAAACCTAATAGATTCGACAATAAAAAACAAAAATGAGGTGAACCCAGATAACACAGTAAACTAGCAAAAAGGGTTGCAAGTAAAGTACACCACCCTCCTTCCAGATCGCTGAATCCTGATCCCATCCTAAGAAGACAAATTAGTTGAAGGAAAAAAAAGGGCCAAATGTATGAGGTGACTCCAATAACATACAAGTTGCTGCAAAGGATAGTACGTAAAAGGACCCCAATAGATACTTATTCACAATGTCAACCATTCTGGCACGACACACTGCAATAATACAACAGCACAACATAAACCTCATTATTTCAAACCCAAGTGCAATTCCAACTAAATCAAGTCAAAATACTTTGATCACCAATTAAACCCCTTTAAGTGGCATCACATGTTTGTTTTCAAGCATGTAGAAGGACTCTAATCTATGACACCAACTTGGCACTAGTACATCAACATTCATAAACCTGACGCATACACAATGAAGTAAGTGAAGCTTCATTAGAAGTGAAAATGAAAAGGAAGATTTAACGATTCACAAATAGGGTAGTTTAGGCTTCACACAAGAGAGTGCACCCTCATCAGAAGGAATTTTCATCCTACAAAATTAAAAAAAAATATATATATATATAATATATATAAGTGAAAAAAAAATAGATCAATTTACTTCCACTACAAACTTTTTTCTTTCAAGTCCAAGAATTACTTGAGAACCCTTCCAAAGATTTTTACCAAAAATTGATTATCCCAAAATGGAATTCCAAACAACATAAACCATCAATAAAATGAACGTTTATTGGAGTCCCTGAAAGAAAAAACCTCAAATTCTTGCCATTAATTTTAAAAAGAACAGGAAAACAAGATCTAAACATATATATCCGATGTATAGAACAATTTTTAAAATGATGTTCCCATTTTCAAGATTTTGAAGCCAAATATCAATTCATAAAAGTACCGGACCCTTGGTAATAAAACGATCAGCACAATCATCTGATTTTTCAAAAAGCCATCACTAACTCTGCAAAATTCCCACCAAAAGTTTGGTAATGATAAGGTACCGCTGTTCAAGAGACCATCTCAACCACTTTTGATAATTGATTGATCAAAACATCTAAGCATAATAAGCTAATCATTAAAACAAAAAAGTCATCACCTGTTCTCCAACATCTCCGAAACATCAAGTATCCCCTATGAATATTCGTAAGAAGTATCAACTAATAATTCAGAAATCTCCTCACGTAAAGCATCGCTTTTTCCAACATGCAGTTTCTGGCCATTAATTAACCAACCCTCAAGAATTTAAATGCGGCAACAACAAACTGAACCGCAATCTGTAAATCACATTAGCCAAACAAGGAGTGCAAAAAGAACGATCAAACCCCCAATCCAAAACCCTAACAGAGACAATCACCAATAGATCACACTCAGACCACCGATATCTTCAATCGTTCATGAATTAAAAGCACCCATGGAAAACTGATCGATCAAAACATCCCAGCGCAAGCATGCGAATAATCAACTGTTCATTAAAAAAAACGCCATCGCTTATTCTCCAGGACATCGAGCATCCCTATGAATATTCGTAAGCAGTTATCAACTGATAATTCAGAAATCTCATTATTACGTACCGCTTTTTTCCGACATGCAGTTTCTAACCATTAATTAAGTAACCCTCGAGAACTTAATTTCGGCAACAACAAACCTCATCGCAATCTGCAAATCACATAAGCCAAACAAACGGTACAAGAAGAACGATTGAACCGAGATAGATCACACTCAGACCACCGATATCTTGAATTGGTTACAAATCACAACCATCCATGGAAGATCGCAACCGCAAATCAATCTCCAAAAAAAAAAACAACGCATCTAACCGGCAAAGCAGAAACCCTAAGGATTGGCGAATGCAAATAAAACGATAATGGAAATTCAACAAGAACAAAACAGAGAATCAGGAGAGCTCACCATCACATGCAAGGGAGAAAAGGGACCGTGGACGTGTATATATAGCGGAAAGGCCTCCGAAAGGACGGGGGAGATTTGATCGTGTTAATGTCGGTGGGTGGGTTTATCTCTATCTAGCGTGAGTTGGACGCGGTCTAATTGACACTTTCCACGCGTCATCGAAAGCGTGAATATTGTTAAATGAAAATTATAGTAATACCACCGATATTTTACTCTACCGCCGCTGAGACGATTTGCGCTGGCGCCTGATTGTAGCCCAACATTCTTGATCAAGAGATTTCAGATTTTCATGTTGTCAATTTCGCAACAAACAAATTTAATATAAACCAAATACAAATAATAAATAGGTCGTAAATAAATAATTTTATTTGGAGGTTTTCTTCTACTTTCTCAAACAAATGGAAAATATATTTTTATCATTTTTCCGCGAACACAATTTCTTTTTTAATTTCTCTCCTTTCTTCCTTTCCTTTTATTCAGTTTTCCCTATATAACTCATATTATGCAGACATTCCGACGATGGGTCCAAATCGTTTCAAAAACTCATTCCATCTAAGAGTAGACCAAGTAATAAATCATGGATTCGCCCAGTCCTAGGATAGGTATAAGTCTAGTCAAAGATTTTTTTTTTCTCTTTTACAAAAAAATAAGCAATTGGGGAACCAAGAAAAAAAGAAATCATGAAAATACTATAGTAGTAGAGTACTGTAGTACTTTTTTATTGTAATACTAGGCTACCATAGCGATGTTTACTGCTTTGTAAATTTTTATAAAAAGCGAGAAGATTTTAAGTTTTAAACATTGAAATTTTTAAAGAGAAAGTCCTAAAAAAAATACGCAAGTAAAAAAAGAAAAATAAGAAGAAAGAAGAAGAAAAGAGATAAGAGGAATATATAGGTTTTGACAATTTCGAAGAAGATAAGAACATATAAGGAAACAAATGAAAATTAAAAGGAAAAAGGAAGACAGATAGGAAGAATGAATTTTAAGAGTTGACAATAGAAGATCTTTGTGCCATAGGAAAAAACTTTATAGCAAGGGTAAATAATGAAAGCAAAAATAGTTAATTGGTGGAGCAATGCTTTCTTTAGAGAATACACCTCATGTTCATACCATATCGTACAAGGCTAAAAGACTACAACTCTGCCTTAAACACCTTCATTAAGAGTTTTTATGCTGGCCTGTTTATAATCTTTAAAGAAACTAGAGCTTTACTGACAATATTGTACCTTAATTTATTTACCCATACTATAAAATATTATCATATGATATAAATAGTAAGGTTTTAGAACAAAGTTAACTTTACTTTAAAAAAAAAAAAAAAACTAGCCAAACATAATGAAGAAAACTTACAAAACTTTATTTGAAGATAGCGAAGGCATGTTACAATGGTTTAGGAAAGTTTTTACAACTGTTACAAGAATACCCTTGCAGAAAATTAAACACTTGAAAATGTCATTTAGAAAAATACTTAAGGATTCTCTCTAGGACTTTCTCCCTAAAACTTTCAATGTCTAGAACTTAAAATCTGCTCGTCTTTTATAGAAAATTACAAAATAGTAAAAAGTGCTACAGTAACCTTCTGATATAGTAACTTTCGTAATTTCTTTTTGCTTGATTCCCTGGTTACCTCTATTCTTTGTCAACTTTTAAAATTCATTCTTCCTTTCTGTCTCTCTTTCTTTCCTTTTAGTTTTTATCTGTTTCTTTATATGTTCTTATCTTCTTCTTCTTTTCCTCTATTTGGAAATTTATCAAAACCTACATATTCCTCCTATATGATTCTTCTTCTTCTTCTTGATAGATCTTATCCTTTACAAATCTCATCTTTATTCTTCATGTGGTTGATTTCATCTGGCACTAAGTCTTTAATTCCTTCCAATTTTATCATGTAGGCTTAGACCATTTTATTCATCTTCAAGAAGCTAACAAAATTTATTTAACCTAGTTTTTAAGACTTTGCATTAAATGCTTTGGAGGCTAGAAATCCTTACATAACAAACCAACCTAAAATTCCTCTTTATCATAATACGACATCAACTGTAAAGGAGGCAAAATTCATCAAGTTGCTACACTTGTTCTCCTCGTGAATGAGCATAGGAATGTTAGGTGTAACTTAAGTCAACAAGTATGAAAAGTTGACTTAACAAGCTCTAATAAAGGCCTCTTAAATGGACACATAAGTTGGCAATCATTGACTTAAAAGTTTGTTTTCTCAGCACACATAAACCTGTTGTAGCTCTTGGAATTTCTTCACATCAACTACCTCTCTAATTTATGCAAATTGATCAGACAAAATTCAAAGAGAAAAGGACTCCACAACAAATAATAAAGCTCCAACTAAGTTATTCATTAAATGAGTATGTATTAAGCTCAAATCAACTTGTAAAACCAGCCAAATTCCTCCCCAAAATTTTCGTAAGCAACAGCTGCAAAGGAGACAACAAATTTTCAAGTTATAGCATATGTTCCCTATCGTGTATAATCTTAGGATTTCTAGGTATTATTCAAGCCCATAACTTTGACAAATTAACTCCTTCAAGCTCTAACAGAAACACATTAAATAGACACATAGGAAGCTAAATATTGACTTGGAAAATCTAAAAGCCAAACACATACACAAACCGATTTTGAAGGACAACTTATAAACATGAATCATTTTCTTCCGCCTGCCAACTTCATTACTGAACAAAACCAACACAACTTACAATACACACAGAGCTCATATATGACCTATATAAATAGATATTATTAGCAACAAACAAAAATATTTCTCAAAAAGCTTCAACCATGACCTGCTATCCTCTCCACAAAATTCTGTCAACTAAAACAAAATAAATAAACCAAGACTTTTTCTTTAAAAGCCTTAAACCGTGAAGCTGCTTTTCCAATCACAACACAAGTCAAACTCCAAAACAAACCCACACTCTTATTCTTCTTGTTTTGAGTTGTGACAACTCCTCTCCAAAATAGAAATTATGAAAAAAAATTTGTACTTTTACACTAGAAACTCCACCGTGACAACACAAAACAAACTTTTCTAATTTCCTTTACAAACTGTAAGCTTATTATACCAAGCACAACAAATCAACAAAAAAACAACCTTTTATTCTCACCTATTTCCACCATAGAATCCAAAACATGGACACCATTTAACTTTAACAAACTCAGAGACAAGGAAATAAGCTTCAAGGTAACGAAAGTCTCAATACATCTATTATATTTCTAGAATAAAAAACTTAATGTTAAGTCTTCTAAATCCTAGGCTTGGTCTACTTTGAGAGAGAAGAATTTGTCACCTTCTTCCATATCCAATCAAGGTAACTCTCGTCCTAACTTTGATTTCCTATTACATTCATGTATAGAAACTAGGAAGTTGATGGTTTAAGTTGTCTTACTTTAGTTAGACCCAGCCCATAACCTTGATAACCCTAACTTTTACTTCCAATTGTTTATTTAATCTTGAGTTCAATAGTCTCTCTCTCTCTCTTTGCCAATCTCTCTCTTACTAAATTCTTTTCCTACTACTTGTTTCTCACTTTAGGGTTTATTCTAATTACAATTGTAATTGCAGGATCTCTCCATTCCTCCCATTTCAAGAAGGCAAAACTCTCTAAGAATATGTTCAAGGGTGTAATTTTCTCCTCCCCTCTTGTTGCTTATTTCACTATTTGTGTGTTCTATTACATGACTGATAACCCTATTCTATTACATAGTTGTTACAACTATTATTTTTCTTCATTAGATCACTTACTATACAACTTGATCTAATTGTTTATAACTGTATGTAACTCTTATTTGTGAAATACTATGTAATCTTGTAATTTGTGTACTTTCCTTGTACGACTTGTAACAATTTTCCCTTTTGTTTGAAAAACCTTATCCTCAAGGTTTAGATCTGGGTATTGGTGACAAATGATTGATAAATCTTCCCACGAAGTGTCGTCTGGTAATAATCCCGACCATTGAACCAAGATCTGATAAACCTATTGTTTAGGAATGTTTAATTCTTTCCTTTTTTTTTTTTTTTATAATCTTAACACATTTGATAAACCTATTGTTTAGGAATGTTTAATTCGGTCTAAAATTAAATAATCCCAGATGTATTAGCAAGTGCATCAAAGATGCAATTAAAAATTAACAAATTCTCATACGTACTAGCAAGTGCATCAAAGATGCAGTTATTGATTCTTCCAAGAGGCCACAATTACCGCAAGCAAACATATTAATGACGAGGAACGCATTTTTACTATGCTACTAATACTTCTACTTGCTCTGCTATTTTGACCGAGCCTAGTTGAAGAAGAGTTACGTCATTACCCATCAATCACGGCAGTAGGCATAATAAAGTTGACTCAAAGTAATTCAATGTTTAGTTCCATCATCACCCCCCTAAAGAATTTTTTTTTTTTTTTTCGATCCATGAGAGCTAGAGTACCAGGTTCTTATCTCTCACTATGGAGTTTGACATTATTTTGATCATCATCATCATTGACTATCACACCTTTATAATGGCTACCTAAGACACTACTTGTCGAATAGTAATACAAATAATTACTACAACTGGGAATGATAGTCCTAACCCTTATTTAGGAGATCCATGCTAATGCCAAACATCACTATTTCTAAACCATGGTGAAGAAATTCTAGTTGCAGCAATCACCAACTTTATATCATATGGAATTGCTATAGAGGTCAATCGCTGAACAACTCCAATTCTTTGTTAATGAGTTAGTAATAATAATATATAAGTCGCAATGGAAGATGGAGCAAATTTGTGCAAACGCCACCCAACATTATGGACTAATTTTCTTGCCGGCAATCATTTTTAGTCATTGCCTAGTGAAAAAGCGAGCAAAGAAATCTACTTATCATCACTACACTTTAGGCAAGTAATCATCAGTAGCAAACTTTTCAAAAAGTACAACACTGCATATAAATAATACACACAAAGTTTGGGTCTATAACTAGAACTAAAATCATGGGAACCATGGAATTAAAAAAAAAAAAGATCAATTAAATGACTTCACTTAAAACAACTTTTAAATCAAATAACGCCTAGTCTAACAATAATTATTTATAACTTATTACTTAAAAGAAATTTTACAATTATGCATCTATCTATATATAATTACTTGGACTTTTAATTATCATGTTACCAATTTGGGACTATTAGATATTCGAGAAACAAAGTCCCACATTTTTAAAAAGGAAAACTCCAATAAAAAGAAAAATCTACTTCAAGTTACAAACTCAACAACACTTTAAATATCGTGAATAAAAAATAAATTTTTAATATTCACATAGGAATCATCGATTCAGCTAGTTCTTCAATGATTAATTTCCAAACTGCCAAGTCAAGCAATTTTAATGATGGAACCAGCTAGACCCAACAAAACCAATGGGTCATTGCTAGTTTAAAACCCTCAATTTCCTAGTGCAAAACCGCATGTGACAAGTTAGATTGATTCCCAATTCAAAACCGATTCATGGTAATGTCTAAGCATATATCTTAATGAAGGTCCTAATGGACCAGACATCTCTAAATGTCCATAGCTAATACCAACCAACTCTGCTAAAATCCAAAATTTGATAGTCCTTCCACATTTTTTTTGTACATTAAACCGACCCACTTAGATTGCATTACAACAACAAACAACAACAACAACAACAAAAAAAAAAACGAAAGAGCGGAAGAAGAAACAAAACTTCAAAATTTCATACCCCTAGTGGCTAGAAAGACAAATAGAGGGGCCCAAGGAACAACCATAATTACCTACCTTTTAATATCACCAAAGCCATATGGGTCATTGGCCGGTTTAAACCCTCAATCCCCAAGTTGGTTCTTGGTGCAAAATCACATGTGGCAGGTAAGATTGATTCCTAATTCAAAACCATCTACGCATATATCTTAATGAGGATCCCAGTGGACGAAACATCTCCAAATGTCCATAGCTAATACCAGCCAACTCTGCTAAAATCTAAAATTTGACAGCCCTTCCATATTTTTTATGTACATTAAACCAACTCACTTAGATTGCATTACAACAACAAAAACGAAAGAGGGAAGAAACAAACTTCAAAATTTCATACCTTAGTGGCTGGAAAACAAATAGAGGGGCACAAGGAACAACCATAATTACCCACCTTTTAATATCATCAAAACCATTCAAAGGCCCAAACATTTCATAAGAGCATTTGTTTACTTATTCTCCAATTTAATGAGCAAAACAAAAAAAAAAAAAACAATTATGGTCCTTTTATCATTCCAAGGTGCAAAAAATAAGAGAGACGTTGCTTTAAAAATAAAATTAATCAATACAAAAAATTTACTCATGATCTTTAACATTTTCTCAAGCTTTGAAGAATGAGAGTAGATATTAATATGAGTCCAAAGAATAGGCATCCCGAATTCACATAGGCAAGTTATATTATATTAAGTTCATTTTTCAAGAGATAAGTTCATTAAAATTATTAGAAACCCATCTCTTGAAAGACAATTCATTATATAAATACATTAATCTTGTCTTTTGAAGCATAGAGCCCATTAGAATTCAAACTCTTCCTTTAATAATAATAATAAAGAAAAGAAATCTTACCTATTCTAAGATTAGTTTCGATATTACAATATTTTTATAAATTTTTAATGAAATGTTATTGTTTTTTTTCGGATCTTAAAATTAAGGAAGTATCATATCTCACTTTATAAGTCATTTCTTGTAACTAGATATAGACATGGTTTGGTTCTTTTTCAAAACCAAGCTAAACCATGATTTACAACTTAATTTTTTTCCCCATCCTAAACCAACGACTTGGTTTGGAATAAAAATTTTCTAAATTATTAAATAACAATTTGATTCAACTTATAGATTAAATCAAAATTCTAATTAAACGTTTTCTTTATTCTAGTTTTTTCATATTTATGTAAATATATAAATATTTATATTACTTTACAAAACTTATACTATAAATCATGACAAAATACTTTAATATATAATAAATCATAACTTATAATTTTTAATAAAAAAATATCAACAAAATTCATTAACAAATAAAATGATCTACCAACAAAACATTAAACGATGAATTTTTCAACTAAATTAATAAATTTCATTTTTTATAAAGTTAAAAACTATTAAAAAACAATAATTCATCAATAATATATATATTATGAGCCTAAAAAACAAAATTACAAATAAAATTGATTTTAATTAATATTCATTAAATAACAATATCAAATGAAATCATATGAACATTTATGACCTTTAATCATCATTGAACATTTATGACCTTTAATCATCATTGAAAAAAAATCTATTGTTACAAATAAAATATTATTATATTTTTTTTTCCTTCAATTCAATTTTTCCAATTGATTTGATTTACTTTTAAAACCATAAACGTATGGACTGGTTCAAATTGAAAAATTTCTAAACCAAATTTACAAAAAAAAAAAAAAAAAAAAAAGGAAAACCATAATTTTATTTTTTTGATTCGATTATATATTGATTAAGTTCGGCTGTTTTTTTTTTTTTTTTTTGGGCCATGAGCAATCCGACCTTCAAATCCACGTGACCGACCAACACCACGACTCGCTTTAGAATATTCAAGCTTTTCTCCGTTAAAAACTTCTTCATGCGTCCATGTTAATTTAAAAACTAAAACGTATCAGTTTTCTTTTTTTTTAATATAAATAAGGACGGATGCAATCACTAAATGTATACAATTAATTCAAAAAATGAAAAAATAAATTAAACAAACGGGACACATTCAATGAAAACGACCATCCTCATTTGAAAAATAAATAAATTAAATGTCGAAGCAAACACATCCAATGCATTTTTCACATTAATTTTCAGATGCACAGTACAAAACCCGAAAACAAAATGGGTATCTTAATTCACTCCACTCATTTGCAAGTAGATGAACGTCACAATGAAATCAGAGCAGCAAGTCAGAGCCAACAAACAAGTGGAGGAATCGAGGCTAAGACCTCAGGAACGAGAACACTTCACATAAAACGTACCATAGTACACGCGTTGCTTCCTTTGCAAGATGATGTTTCATCGCATACAATAAACTAAACCGAGATGAACCCAATGATACCCAGAGTTGCCACCTTATTTTGCTTGCCAAAATCTTACTCCTCAGTAAAGCCGGGGGCAGGGTGGTGGTGGGTGGGTGTTGTGGGGTGGTTGGGGGGTTGGTGGAAGAAGAACAAGTATCAACTCTCTAAGAAACATAAAAAAAGGTGATGAAGATAAGAAGATAATGAACAATTTACAGAACATAACCAACAACCCCACTGCATAGCTTGTTCCAACAAGAAGCTCTCCACACCTATAAAGAACAATCGCAAAGCAATAGTTTAAGTCCATACCACTTATCCACCTATCCTCCAAGTCCCGGTATTTGACATTCGAGAAAAAGATGACATCCTTTTCGACTGAAATAGCATAATCATCAAAAGACACCATTTTCCCCAAATGCAATGTCCAATTCAAAAAAAGGCCAGATATTCCCAACTCAAATGAACATCACCCAATAACGTCCACTGCTAGAAGTTTAAAATCCACGATTATTCTTAATTTGAGTGTTTCTTGGACTACCACAGACAATGGGAAACGGGGAAAAAAATTGAGGTCAAAATAATCACAAGCGCACGTCTCAGCTGAAAAAAATATGCTAAGGCTGCCTCCTCTGTAGACACTAGAATCAGAAACCTCCTTTCCTATTGAGTTGCAAAATAGGTTCATAAAGGAAGCAAAGCAAAGCCGAACGAGAGTGAAAACACCATCTCAACTTCTTTAAGCAACAGCGGATCTAAACATACACCAAACAGAGAAAATAGCAACACAACGAACATGACAGTCCACATCCAACCAAGAAACATAGGTTCTAAAGACTGCAAAATCTGAGAAATCTGAGGTAGATCAATCAGATGCAATAAAGGGAAATTACCACAAGTATAATCAATTGATTCCAACTCCAAAAAGAAGAGTGGATGAATTTTTTAATAGCTGAGAATATAACTAGAATAGAACTACGTGATTTAGAGGACAACCTAACTTTCACTACATATCCATATCATTTGTTGAGAGAGATTCAACAACAGACAAACCAATTAGAGATAAACTCAATCAACAGTACTATAAAATGGATCACAAGAACTCCATAGACCATCCTCTTTTCCACATTTCCACACCTTCAAGCCATCCTATCAAAGACAGCAAAATCTGATCAAAAGAGAGTTGCATATGCGAGAGATACAATGCAAGACAATCCTAAAGAAATCCAACGGAAACTTTGCACAAGTTGACATTCATGGAAAACTCCTCTGAGCTATCAGAAAATTCAAACTATCAAATTATGAATATCAATAAATAATTTCACCAGCAATAAAATGCCATATTTGGCATCATCTACTTGTTTCAACAAGCAGTGAATCCACTAAGGTATTTAGTTACATAAGCACACTTAGTTGTTCAGGGATAACCTCGTGTGCCCAATAACCCAAGAGAGGATGGTGCAAACGCTTCATAGAAAGATACTGTAACACAACTCATAAAAGATACATTGCTTGCAGGGTGCTATAAAAACCTACTCCACTACCTCCTAGATTAAAGGGGATAAACTAACTCTCTCTCCATAAGGATATATTCAACACTAAACGCACTAATCACCAAATAAATCTGAGATCAACTCAAATAACCCAATGTATTCATAAATGGATCCAAACCCAAAATATAACACACTTATTCGGCTTGCCAGGCAACCAATTACAAGTGAGACACAATTAACAGAAATACGACAAAGGATAATCTCCAAAGATAGAAAATTATCATCGAGTCAGAAGTCAGCATTCCATGATAGACCCCCCAAACCTACAAGCAGCAAAATGCAAATGATGTTATTCAACTGCCTGAAGCAATTTCGATAGAAATCAATAAAATGATGTAATCAGCCATTTGGAGGTCTTATGTGGCATCATCTAGCTGACCTGGGCAGCAAAATAATCAAAAACAGGAACTCAGCACCGATACATCAACTTGAACACTTTGGTATAATCAACAAAAGTGAAGCTTCACAGATTTTTAAGTCTGAAGAATGAAAAGGACAAACTTAACAGTTGATGCATAATGGACTTGATCATGAAAGGGCCACTCATCAGAATGAATTTTCATCCTACAATACCTAGAGGTGAGATTAAGTCGCGCTACAGCCTTCACAAAAGATCAAACTGATAATTATACACGTCAGATTCCCATGAACAATATAAAATTGCTGGAATCAAACTTAGAACATCTTTTAGAGACACTTCTAAGTTATTATAACGAACATGCATGACACCACCAAAACTAAAGATCCGTGCTAATAACATGATCAATCAACTTGCTAATTAGATCACAGGAATACCTGAGCCTTACGAGCTTCTAAAACTTTCAATCCTAAAATAATGGTAAGTATGCAGAAATCTTTCAGGCAGATAAGTAGAGAAGTGAACCTGCAGAGGATTATTAGACCTGATATTTCAGCACATCAGGTCTTCCTAAGCCAACAATTCTGATATTGCACCACACAAAAGACTATTTCCCCACACAAACCAAGTTACATGCTTCCCATCCTGAATAGAATGGAAAAGAGTGATTAACATGTATCTCCAAAATAACATAAGAGACATTACAACAAAAAAAAAAAAAAAAAAAAAAAAAAGGGCCCACGCCACACAAATAGCTTCCAAAGAAATAAAAACTGCTGCTGATGTCAACAAAATCTTAACTCAAAGAAAAGAAATATCCCACATTACTATACAATTTTGTAGACTACCAAAATTCTGAACCAATATTGCTATGTGATTAATTATGCAAGGCGCCAAATAACCAGACCTCCCAACTTGTTACACGCAGCACCTTAGGGGGGCACTGTATCCACTTGGACACCATCTTCTTGAACCATAATCCTTTAAGTTCATCAAATAAAAAATGTACATATTGACAACATCATAACCAAAGAATATAAGCTTTTTGATGCACCAACCACAATAACATTCTTGAACCAATACGATCACAGAAACAAAAGAACTTGCAAAAGTTCCTAATGCCTTAATCAATCATAAAACAATATTCAGTTTGAACCTTCAAGAAGAAATCTCTCAAGCAAAGGAGTCTTGCCCTATGGGAGAAAAAAATATAATACTTCATACAAACCAACCTTAGAAATTCTGAAATTCAAGAAATCAAAACATTTGTCACCGTAATTTTATATTTGGCTGAGTGGAGCAATCATTTTACCAACCTCAACAGCCACTTTGGAAAGACCAAATATTCCCAACCCTCAAAAATATTAGGCGAGAAAATCGACAAAATAAAGCTACCAAAAAGCCCACTGTAGCAAAGAACCATGAGGAAGACCAAGAAACCCCCAAATCATGCACCATCCCGCGCAACCACCGTCGTCCGCTTGTTATCCTCTTTTTGGCCGACATGTCCAGCCTACTTTTGTGTCACGCGCCCTCGATTCGACAGTCCAGCATTCGGCTCTAAACCTGTTTCCAATCACAGCCGACCACCGTTCGCCGCCACTCCATCTCCTGCCATTGCAACTGAGAAATTGATAAGAAGTTCTAGTTACATGTCTTGGTCTAAGGCTGCGGAATTATGGTGCATGAGTCAAGGTCTACAAGACCGTTTGACCACCAAGCTGGATGATATAACAAAAAATCCAAAAGAAGGATAACAATCAATAAATAAGAGTTGATGCTCTTTTACTGAGTCTTTTGTGGCGGTCCATCGATCCATCTCTTCATCTAATTTACATTCATTACTCAACATGTTATGATATTTGGACTCGGGCGAGAAGACTATATACAAATGATATTTCACCATTTATACTCAGTGATATCAAATTTGCTTAATTTAAGACAAACAAGTATGTCAATTATTGATTTCTTCGTAGACGGGTATCCATTAAAGCTGAGTACAACTCTTTACTCCCTCTCGGTCAGTCTCTTCAAGATGATTCGACAAGAGAGAGAAATTTTTCGTGGTTTGCATCCCTGCTACACTTGGTCCTACTCTTCAATTCGTGATCAGATATTGCCTAGTCTTACTGCACTATCTATGGATGAAGTTTTCTTTTGCATTTTTCATGTGTCATCGATTCCTAATGCACCCAGATATGGTTTTTCTTTTATGGATAACTCAGCTCTAGTTTCTCAAATGGCTTCCCAAGGTCACATGGTTAGCAGAAAAGGACGGTGATGATCGTGGGATTGTTAAGGGAACCCGTCCTAAGCATACCTACTGCCATCGATGAGATCACACCAAGGACAAATGTCACAAGTTGCATGGATGTCGTCCACGAACTAATATCATTCAAAATACCAATCCTATCTCTTTTACTAAACATCCTGAATATCTACTTCTCACTGGAGCTAATCTTGAGAATTATTTGCAGTATCAGACTTCACAGCAGTTCTCATTTTCTACTGGTTCCTTTCCTCACACTGGTAATTCTGATACATGTCTCACTCAGTCTTCTACTTTAGGTCCATAAGTGGTCAATTCTGGTGCTTTTGAACACATTTCTGGTATTTCTCACTTGCTTTCTCACTTCCTGAAATTTGCACCATTACCTTATGTTAGTGTAGCAAATGGTTCACATGCAGTACCTAAAGTTGTGGGTAGTGCACAACCCTCACCATCTATGCCTCTAGAATGTGTTCTTTATATTCCACATTGTCTACTTAATCTTGTCTCTGTTAGTAAAATCACTCGTGCACTAAACTGCTCTATTAAATTTGACCATCATTCTGTTGTTTTTCAAGACCTTAAGACAGAGTAGACAAGTGGCATAGGATGTGTGTCACAAGGGCTTTACTACCTCACCAACCCTTCAGCTTCTTATCCGGCATGTTCTACTAGTCTCTCAAACTCTTCTTCATAATCATTTACGACATCCCGGTCTCTTTAGATTTCAAAAGATGGTTCCTAATTTTTCTCAATTGTACTCCTTAGTGAGTCTTGTCAACTTGGGAAATAGTCCAAAAATTCATTTCCTAAACGAGTCAATAATCTAGCTACCTTTCTTTTTGCTATAGTTTATTATGATATTTGAGGTCCTAATTGTGTTGTCTGTTTTGGGTTTCAATACTTTGTAACCTTCATTGATGACTATTCACGCTGTACTTGATTATATTTAATGAAAAATCCCAAGTTATTTTCAATTATTCAGTCATTTTGTGCTAAAATTAAAACACAATTCAATACATCTATACAAATTTTTCACAGTGACAATACTCCTGAATACTTTTCTAATCAATTTACTGAGTTCTATCCTCTCATGACATTTTACATTGATCCTCTTGTGCTTATACATCTCAACAAAGTAGAGTTCTTGAGCACAAATATAGGCATCTAATTGCCCGCACACTTCTTTTACATCATCATGTGCCTACTTGTTTTTGGTTGATGCTGTTCTTACTACTTGTTATCTTATTAATAAAATGCCTTCTACTATTTTTCAGCACAAAATTCCTCACATGATTTTATTTCCTAATCAACCCCTATATAAGCTTCCACTACATGTTTTTTGTTGCATATGTTTTGTTCACAATATATCTCTTAGTCAGAATAAACTATCAGCGCGTTTTATTAAGTACGTTTTTCTTAGTTACTCAAAACATCATAAAGGTTCAAGTGTTATTCACCCACCACCTGTCGCTACTATTTATTTCCTAATGTGATATTATTTGAATCTTCCTCTTTTTATTCTCTCTCTTCATCTGAGACTCCTTTGTTGGAGATTTTACCTATTCCCTCTCAATTAGATTTTTCTGAATCTATTCCTGTCGTCCCCAAGTCTATTCCTTCCTCTCCACCATTATAAGTTTACCATCAACGCTCTCGACACCTGTTTTCCTCACACACCCTGCATATTCCAAAGGCTCCTGCTGACTCATCTCCTGTTCTAACATCTCCACCTGCTGAGGACCTTCCTATAACTCTCAGAAAAGGTAACAGTTCTACTCATAATCCTTATCCACTTTATAATTGCCTTAGCTATCACCGTTCATCTCCATCCTGCTGTACCATCATCTCCTCCTTATCTTCCAATTCTATTCCCAAAAATGTGAGTGAAACATTTTCAGATGCAGGATGGATACAAGCAATAGTAGACGAGATGATTGCTTTGCACGCCAGTGGTACTCGAGATTTAGTTCCCTCACTTCTTGGCAAATCTCTTGTTGGACGTCGGTGGGTCTACGCTGTTAAGATTGATCCTGATGGTAAAGTTGATCAGCTTAAGGCTCAATTGGTTGCCAAAGGTTATACGGATTAAGTTGATACATTCTCTCCTGTTGCTAAAATATCCCCTATTCACTTATTTATCTCCACTGCAACTATGCAACATTGGCCCTTATACTAATTAGACATTAAAAATGCATTTCTTCATGGTGAACTCTAGGAAGAAATTTATACAGAGCAACCGTCTGGCTTTGTTATTCAGGGGGAGTAATCCAGTATGTAAACCTCGACGTTCACTTTATGGTTTGAAATAATCTCTATGTGCCTGGTTTAACCGATTTAGTACTGTTGTAATGGAGTTTGGAATGATTCGTGATATATCTTATCCCTCAGTTTTCTATAAACACACATCTGAGGGGCAATGCATTTACTTAATAGTGTATATAGATGACATTATCATAACTGGTAATGATTACAATGGTATTACTCAATTACAGTCACATCTTTTCAAACATTTCCAAACCAAGGACCTTGGCTTGTTGAGATACTTCCTTGGCATAAAAGTTACTCAATCCACTTCCGGTATAATACTCTCTCAAAGAAAATACGTTTTGTATATACTAAAAGAAACTGATATGCTTAATTGCAAGCCTGTGGAATCTCCTATGGATCCCAATGTAAAATTATTACCAGGACAAGAGGAGCTTTTTACGGATCCAGGGGATATCGTCATTTGGTAGGAAGCCTCTATTGTCTTACTATCACCCGACCTGATATATCATTTGCAATTAGTGTTGTTAGTCAGTTTTCCAATCTCCTTGTACTAGTCATTGGAATGCAGTGGTCACGATTCTTATATATGTGAAAAGTACTCCAAGTAGAAATCTACTATATGAAGATCATGGTCACTCCAAAATAATTAAATATCATGATGCTAATTAAGCAGGTTCTCCATCTGATAGACGATCTACTTCTGGATACTGTATTCTTGTTGAAGGAAATCTGATATCTTAGAAAAGTAAAAAGGAAGATGATGTCGCTAGATCAAGTGTAGAAACAAAATATCATGCCATGGCTTTGGCAACTTGTGAATTAATTTAGTTGAAACAGCTACTTAAGGAGCTAAAATTTTGTGAAACTTCACAGATGAAGTTAATTTGTAACAAGCCTAGGCATACATATGATTTGTATGCTCCAAATTGAAGAGTATTAAATTAAATGTTGTATTTATTATTATATTTTTTTATATATAATAATTAATATGATAAGTAAAGTATACTAACAATCACAAGAACATTGTATATATATCTATATGTATATACAAACAAATCAATAAGAAATATCAGAAAATATATTTCTTCTCTCTCTTTGTTCACACCAAAAATCAAAACCCACCACCTCCACGGAACTGGAAAATGTAATCTACAATTAGAGCAAATTGTTCAGTGTGTTTTAAAACCATTGTCTTACTTCCTCTAAGCAACATAGGTTCATAAAAAGCAAACTAGACATAACAAAATCATAATTACTATAAGAAAATCTCCAAAATGGACCAAAAAGAATTCATCCCACATAGAAGCAAGCAAAACTGCATCAATACACTAGGAGGAAAATACATGATTAACAACCCACCAAATAAAAAATAATTATCTAAGTAGTATCACTGCATCGCATATCCAAAATGACAATTTTTTTTTTTTTTATTATCCCATGTTGAACCCAGTGCTCATGTAAATAACGTATGTGTATTGCATGTCTAACATATGATAATACGCGTATCGCATCTTGCATAGGTATCGCTCATCCAAAATGCAATACACAAATTTATCTTAGATCGCAATATCACAACTTGATTATGATATATGTAAATTTGTATATCTCACATCCAAGATATGACACGGCGATATTATTTAAGTAATTATTTTTGTCTAATTTCTATTTATGTAATTTTTTTTTTTTCAAGAGAGTAGACATCTTTCCCCATACTCAAGATGCGATAACATGTAAATTTGTGTATCTCACATCAGCGATATTATTTAACTAACTATTTTTATCTAATTTCTATTTATATAATTTTTTTTTTTTTCAAAAGATAGTAAACATGTTTCACCCATACACTGAACAATCCCCTCCAATAGTAAGAACAAATGACAAAATAATGAGGCAAATTAGCGTGAAAACATGAGCACAAATCCTACAATATGATTGCAAACCACACATCACAATCACAACATGAAGTCTTGAGGACTGCAACCTAAAACATCTCTAGATAAAGCCACCAAAAGCAGAATTAAAGGTAGAGCCACCCAAGATATAATCAAATAATTCCACCAAGTCAAAAAAAGACCACATCAAATTTGAAAAGCCAAGATTAAAATTAGTAAGATTCCAAACATTGATAAAGCGAAAGAATCAAGAGAGACGTAAAATACATAAAAGAAGATTATATGCCAATAACAGGAAGAACTAAATCCGGGACACTTAACAAAAACCATTAGATGAAAATATACGTCATTTAAGTTAATAAAGAATATGCGCTAAACATAGAAGACAAAGACCAAGACGCTAAACATAGAAGACACAGACCAAGACCAACAAATGACCAGCACATTTGTACAGGACATAGTTTAGTGCAACCTCAATCTCATGTGGGTTAATAATTTATGAACCAGTGGTGCAGAAGCTCCACTGAAAAATAAAACATACCAAAGCTTGCAAAAGACATTGATTTCAGTTTGTTATCAACCTTGCCCGTTTCCCCTAGACGAAAGTGGATAACCTAATATTCACTCTGTATCCATGATGCCACAATACCTATTCAACTGGTAACAAACTAAAAAGAAATAACATCAAAAAGTCTAGTCAACTCAAAAATGGATCCTAACTCCATCCTCTTTTCCAGCTTGCCACATTTTCATGCCAAGACCTAAGTTACAAGTGATCACATAAGCAAAGAATAATCCCAAGAAAATCCAATAGAAACCCATCCAAAGGTCAATATTCCAAGATACACTCCTCTCACCTACAATCAGCACTATAAAAATATCACTGCATAAAGTAATTTCAACTTATTGCAATTAACAATAATTTTCACCAACCATTAAATACCACATGTGGCATATCTAGTTGTCCCTCGGGCAGAGAAATGAGTGCATGATAATTAATGACAAAAGCTCAACTGAAATACATCAACTCAAACGTAGCCTTGATAGCCTTGATATAAAAAGAAGTGAAGCTTACGGATTTTGAAGTCCTAAAAGTGCAAATGGAAAAAAGAACACTACAAAGTATACTTGTAGATTTCACTGACCTCTTTCATCAGAAGGGTTCTCATCCTACAATGTAAAGAATAAAAAGACCGATTCATTAATGCAACTTATTTAAGAAGGCCCAACTATGAAAGCAAAAGAAACTCCAATGACAACCACTAGGTAAGTACACAAAAATCAAGGTGCAACCCTACAGATTACAAGCTAGAATACTTACTACTACGGCCTGCATCATAAAATAGGACCATCAACATGACAAAAAAATCTAATCAAGCTTAGGAGGAAAAAACACAAGTGCGCACGCACATGTGAATGTGCACACACGCACACACATAGAGATTCAAGCCTGAATACGTTGTGGCAAAATATACCAACATAAATACTGTCAATTCCTGCAAAACATACACATTAGACTATAATTCAGAAAAGGAAAGGAAAGCCCATCATAACCAAAATTGATGACAGCTCCATTATCAGCAATTTCCATCATAAAACTCACAACTGAGCCAAGACAAAATAGTCTCTCCAGCTGCTACACTAAACAAGAAAAAAGCAAATTATAAGGTACAGATTACCAATTCAAGGAACTCTAAACTCATCCAATGATTTTAACTCCCCCATGCAACATCTAATGAGAACAAAAGAATTGAAGCCAAATGAGGATCAACACACTGCCCAAACAATAAAACTACACAGGCTAAGCAGTCAATGGTCCAAGAAAAAAACCAAGACACTGTAAACACAATCCTCTCTCTACAGTTCATCCCAATAAAGTGATCCCTTCAGTCCTACAAAAGAATTTATAAAATTATAACTAAATTATACAGTGTTTGTCCAGTGCTGCTAGAGAACAGACTTGTAAACATTTGATGTTTGACAAGATCTAAACTCATAAAAGAAAGGTAAAGAGAGAAAACTTCTCTCCATCCTTCAAAAGAAGACAAAATATTATTTTCGCCAATCAATGCAAGTATGACAAGATCTGAACTCATAAAAGGAAAAATAAAGAGAGAAACCTTCTCTCCATCCTTCAAAAGAAGACATAAAATATATTTTCACCAATCAATGCAAGTACCACAGTCCAAATAACTCCGCCAGAAACCAAGAATACTAAAAGCTTTTTGGAACTTGACAATAGTTGACATATATACACCTTGCTAAACAAAAGAAAGCATCGATGGCCAAAAATTGAGAACTCTAATAACCCAATTGAGAACTCTAATAACCCAATAAACTAGTAAAAGAATGGCAAGGGCCATCCACCACCGCTCACAAGACCTTCATCACATCCCACCAAAGCGACATTTTACAAAGTGATCACAACAACCAATGCAGCTGCAGCAGGGATCCCCACTAGACAAAAATAAACCCAATAAATTCAAGAATAAACAACATAGATATGAGGTGGACTAAAATAAAACAACGAACCAGTTAAAATATTGCCAGTACAGTACACCACCTTCCTTTTTAGATAGCTGAATCCTTATCCCAACCTATGATAAGGCACAATGAAAGCTAAATAAAAACCACAATTACAAAGAAACTCCAATAACATTCGAGCTGTGCAAAGATAGTGCTTAAAAGGACCCAAAAGATACTCGTTCACACTGCCTATCCTCCTGACACAACAATTGCAAACCTACAACAGCACAACATAAACAATATATTCAACCTAAGTAAGATTCCAACTAACTGAAGTCACGAAATAATCTGATCACCAGTTAAAACCCTAAGTGTGGCATCATTTTTCTTCCCCAAGCATGTAGGAGGGACTCAAATAATCAACGACACCACCATGGCACTATACATTGACATTCATAAACCAGTGCATCCACATAGTCAATGGAATAAGTGAAGCTTGATGTGTTCTGTAGGCTTGGAAGTGAAAATGAAAAGGGAAAGTAGGGCTTGGAGTGAAAATGAAAGGGAAAGGAAGATTTAATTCACATATACCATTTGTTTAGGCTTATTTAAGTCCAAGAATCTCTTGGCAGAAGTTTTACCAAAAATTGATTATTCCATGTATAAATCATCACCAAAATGAACTTTATTGGAATTCCTAATACAAAAATGTCTGTCAAATACTTGCCATTAATAATAAAAAGAACAAAAAAAAAAAAAAAAAAAAAACAAGTTCTAACCAAACATTCAGGTGTGAGTTATAGAATGATTTTAAGAATCATGTTCCTCTCTTCTTAGATTCTAAAGCCAAATATCAATCCATAAGAGTACCAGCCCTTTGTATTGGGAATAAATTTTGTAAGCATAACCAATTCCCATCAGTACCATTTTTGTGCAAAAATCAGCATGATCATCTGATATATCAGTGTGTGATCAGCAGTTCTGCAAACTTCCCATAAAAAAGTCTGCTAATGGTAAGGATATGCTGTTCAAGGGACCATATCTCGATCAAATTTGCTAATTGATTGATCAAAACATCCCATTGCGAAGATACAAATCATCAACTAATCATTCAAAAAAAGGCCATCACTTGTTCTGCAAAATCTCCAAAACAAGCATCCCTATGAAAATTTTTTTGGATGTAATGTCAGATTTTCATTGATATAAGAATAAATACAAAAATAAAAGAAAAGGAAAGGCAAAGATGCCACCTCAAAACCAAAAAAACCTATAGATAGGACTCACAAGAAACCTAAGACCTCGAGCAAAACACCATACAAAAACAAAACAAGCGTGCTAAGATTGAGATCTTGGCAGATTACATCACCAGAGTACTATCCTAGCAAAGAAAAGTAAAACAAAATAATTCCAAACCAAGATCTAATTCTAAACTTTTTCTCATTCCTCTCTCCACATATAATAAATGACCAAACTATTAATGATCTTCCATGTTGAGGAGAGGCAGGGGCCTGTGTAGTTGAAAAGCTCTTTGAATACTTCCAGCTTCAAAAAGGCATATGCTTCCCACATGGATTCTCTTTTAGCTTCTTCCAAATCTCTTAGGCATAGAAGCAAGTAAGAAAAAGATGTGTGTGTGACTCCTCCTCTCTATTGCAAAGAAAACAACAGTTATAGGAAGTAGCACCCCAAAGCATAAGTTTGTCTTGAGTTACCATCCTTTGATATGCAGCTAACCAATGAAAGAAGGCATGTCCAGGAACCAATTTTTTAAACCATACAGAATTTAACCAGGGAAGCTCGACTCCCTATCCACTGCATCGAGCATAAGCTTCTTTAATAGATAGATTCTTTGATGGATTATCCTTCACACTAAAAGATCTCGTTTCCACCAATAGGATGAATTAAATGGGTTATCCAATAAACTTGTATGCATTACTAACTGATAATTCAGGAATGAATCAAATTACGTAAAGCATTGCTCTTTCCACCATGCAATTTCTGGCCTCAACAATTTAATTTGTTATCCAAGGCAACAACAAACCAAAATCGCAACCCGGAAATCACATTAGCCAAATGGTACAAGAAGAATGATTGAACCGCTAATCCAAAACCCTAACAGAGAATCACCAATAAATGACGCTCAGACCACCCATATATTAGATTGATTATTAATTAAGTACTCATGGAAGACAGCGACTAAAATCAATCTCAAAGAAAAAGATAATCGCATCAAACCACCAAAGCCAAAACTCTAGGTATGTGTGTGTAGATAAACAGTAATGAAAATTCAACAAAATCAGACACAAAATCAGGAGAGCTTACAACCACCGTTAAACATAGAAACAGCATAACGTTACCACATGCATGCAGAAAACAGCGGATGCAGATGTGTATATATAGGGAAAGGTCTCTCAAATGGAAAGTGGATAATTGATCATGTTAAAAGCCGGTGGATGGGTTCAACATTACCACATGCGTGCAGAAAACTGGGAATGCATGCATTATAGGGAACACCTCTTAAATGGAGAGTGGGTAAGCGATCATGTTAAAGTTGGAGGATGAGTTCATCCATAATGCGAATTGGACGCAGCCTTTTAATGTCATAAAATAGATGGTGTGTACTTCCCACGCATCATCAAGAGTGCCTATTGCCAAATGAAGATTAGTACAAAAATAGATATTTGAAGCTTCTAAACCACCGTAAAATGGTCTGTACAGCTGATTGGGATGGATGATGACCTATTACCTCAGTGCCATCCAGCCTTCTTCAAAAGTCAAATGAGTTTTGCGGATTCAATTGCACTTCGAGTTTGCATTTCCACGGTTGTTGGTTAACTCCAGAAAGACATAGTATTCCCAAGTCAGTTACATATAAACCAAATAAAATCAATGAACATATAAGCCAAAAAGAGTCCACTATGAAGGCTGAAGAAAAGCCCAACGCCAAACCAAAACTATTTCAAATTTGAAAATCATCATGCTGAGATCTACTCCTACAAGAGTGCAGCAGAAAACAATAGACAGAAAAAAACCTCTTGACTTCAAATAACGCTCACATAACTGGAGAAACCCAAAAACAAAACACAAAGAAAAACCTCTAATGGTGCTCACATAACTGGAGGAACCCAAATCATCTGAAACGCCAAACCAAAACTATCGAAAATCCTCATGCTAAGATCTCCTCCTCCAAGAGTGCAGCAGAAAACAATACCTAACTTCAAATAGTACTCACATAACTGGAGGAACCCAATTCATCCCGACGACACAAATAAATAAATATTCACAATGCCATGACCTCGTCAACTCTTCTAACACACTACACAGACATACAACACCACCAAAAAAAACATAATTTTTTTTTTTTTTTGGGATAATGTCAAAGAATTTTATTAATAAAAATAATAAATACAAAAGGGACTTATATAAACAATAGACAAAGAAAAACCTCTCTAACTTCAAATAGTGCTCACATAACTGGAGAAACCCAAATCATCTGTAACACCAAACCAAAACTATTTCAACTTCGAAAATCCTCATGCTGAGATCTCCTCCTCCAAGAGTGCAACAGAAAACAATACCTAACTTCAAATAGTGCTCACATAACTGGAGAAACCCAATTCATCCCGACGACACAAATAAATAAATATTCACAATGCCATCACCTCGTCAACTCTTCCAACACGCTACACAGACATACAACACCATAAAAACCGCAAATTTTTTTTTGGATAATGTCAAAGAATTTCATTAATAAAAATAATAAATACAAAAGGAACTTATGCAAAAACACTATAGGACTCAGAAGAGACCTAAAATCTCGTGCATATCACTACCAAAAATAAAAGGATTCTAAGTTCAAGATATTGACATTACAAAGTATGAGTACTTTTCATTACAAAGAAATAACTAAGAATCACTCTAGCTACTTCATTAGCTTTGGAACCGATGCCTATTCCAGATTAATGAACCCAAGAAATAATTCGACCACCCAGTAAATAATGTAAAAATGGAAACCTATTGCGCTTCAAGTTTGCATTTCCTCAGCTCCAATGATCAACTATAGAAAAAACCGATACTCCCAGATCAACAAAACATGAACCAAATAAAATCCATAAACATATAAGCCAGAAAGAGTCTATAAAAGGTCGAAGAAACCTCCAAACCACCACTTATGTCCAAGATTTGATAAGAATTCTATCCCTGTAACAGAGTAACAGAAAAGCCAAGGAAAGAGAAAAACTTGTAAGTCCGAACGAAGCTCTCACATAATGTAGAAACCCAATTCATCCCACATGAAAAATATGCACATACATAGCCAAGCTTCATGCTTCTCATCCTGAATAGAACCACCAAAAGAAATAGTGGATAAGTAACTCCACATAAGTTATCTGACAAGAAACATTACACCAAAACCATAAAAAGCACCATAATATTTTGAAGAGTAGTGTGTAACCACAACTTCCAGGAAGAAGAACTTCTTTTGATGTTGAAGAAGTCTAAACTCATTAAAGAAAAAGAAATATCCCGCTTAAAAGAAAGCCTTTTTTTTCCCATCCTTCAAGAAAGCCTCTTTTCCATCCTTCAAAATATGATGCATTAACCAGGCAAATAATGCTCCATATAACTCGATGGCATGATCCAAGAAAAACTAATACACATCAATAGAAACATCCTTCATACCATGGATTGAGACCAACATAAGTAAAAGCTTTCGTTTTCCTTGTTTTCCTCAACCTTCTGTCTCAACGAAGAGATAAAATGTGTTTTGACTGAATCCACAATTCAAAGGTAACGTATGAACCCTGAAAAATTGAAAACCACTTCTCCAGCAAGACAGCAGAACAAGAATGCTCAAATCCTTGACATGTAAACGTAGTGAGATTGGACAAAATCCTTGAAAAACCAAAATCTAAGACATTTGTTGGATTTTTCAGATGTGCATATACAACGTTTATCAAGTCAAGATCAAACCCACATGAAAAACAAATCACAGACAGTAACTTCTAAACCAGTTGAGGTAAAAAAAAACTAGTGCAACCTCAATACATGTGAGCTTCATGAAACCTTGATGCACAAAGCTTCATTAAGCATATCTCTCTCAGGTAAAAAAAAGAAAACATCACTGGGCAAACTAAATTGAGGTGAACTCAAATAACCAATGGCAAGGATGATACGCCACCGCTCACAAGACCATCATCCCGTCCCACCAAAGCAACACTAAAAGCCAAATAATCTACACAATGATCACAATAACCAGTGAAGGTGCAGCAAGGATCCCTACTAGAAAAAAAATAAAACCAATAAATCCAACAATAAACAATCTAGAATGAGATGAACTAAAATAAAGCAATGAACCAGTTAAAAATATTGCAAGTGTACACCACCCTCCTTTTAAGATAGCTGCATCCTTATCCCATCCTACGAAGGAAAAATGAAAGCTAAATAAAAACCACAATTACAAAGACTCCAATAACATTCGAGTTGCTGCAAGGATAGTGCTTAAAAGGACCCAAAAGATACTTATTCACAATGTCAACCCTCCTAACACAACAATAGCGAACCAAAAGCAGCACAGCATAAACAACCCCAACCTGGCACTGTCACGTCAACATTCATAAACCTGGTGCATCCACATAGTCAATGAAATAAGTGAAGCTTGATGTGTTTTGAAGGGCCTGGAAGTGAAAATGAAAAGGAAAAAGGAAAATTTAAGAGTTTTTAGGCAACACACAAGAGACCACCCTCATCAAAAAGAACTTTATCTTAGAAAATAAAATATAAAAGATAAGCGTGTGAGAGAGATAGAGGTATAGAATGATTTCTAGAATCATGTTCCTATCTTCAAAATTCTAAAGCTAAATAGAGAGAGGTATAGAATGATTTCTAGAATCATGTTCCTATCTTCAAAATTCTAAAGCTAAATATCAACCCATTACCAAACACAGGATCAAAGCATAATCATTGAATAAATAAAAAGCGTCATCAGTAGTTCTGCAAAATTCCCACAAAAATTTGTTCATCATAAGGTTTTGCTGCTCAAGAGAACATATCTCAATCAACTTGGATAACCGATCGATCAGAACATCCCAGTGCAAAGATAAGAATAATCATTTGATCATTCAAACAATTGCCACGACCTGTTCTCCAAAATCTCCAAAAGCATCACTATGAAAATTTGTATGCATTATGCATTATCAATTGATAATTCAGGAATCGAACCACATGAAGCACAGCTTTTTCCAACATGCAATTTCAGGCCTCAAGAAAAAATTAGTTTCTTATCCAGTGCAGCAACAAACCGAATCGCAGTCTGCAAGTCACATCAGCCAAACAGTGCAAGAACTATCGAACCGCTAATCCAAAACCCTACAAAAATAATCAGTGATATGGAAAGGCCTCTCAAATGGATGGTGGATGGTTCGTCTGAATCTTATGTGAGTAGATACAGAAATATTTTAAGCTTCTAAACCACTGTAAAATGGTAGTCTGTATAGCTGATTAAGATGTACGATGAAAAGAACCTATTACTTCACTGCCAATGAAAAGAAACCTTCTACTCCAATGCCATCCAGCCTTCTCCGTCAGCCAAATTCTAAGGATTCAATGGCGCTTCGTGTTTGCATGTCATCAGCAGTCGGTTAACTCTAGAAATCCCAAATCAGTTAAACACAACCAAACAAAACAAATCAACATACAAGCCAAAAAAAGTCCACCATAAAGGTCAAAGAAACTTCATACCAAAACTATTTCAAATTCAGAATCTCCTAACAAGATATCCTCTCCTACAAGAGTACAGCAGAAAAACATAGACAGAGAAAAACCTCTTAACTTCAAATAGTGCTCATATCACTGGATCCTAAGCAAAACCACAAAGAAAATAATGGACAGCATCACCACATCGAAACCAGAAAAAAGAACCCATTACATTTGAAACATGATGAGCTTGCCTGCTTTCATGTTTGACAAAAACTGAATCCATGGTCCAAATAACTCATGGGAGGGTCCACGAAAACTTACTAAAAAGATATCTCAAAACAAAAAAAACTTGCTAAAAGGCTTTTCTAAGCTTGATACACCTCAATAATAACATAAAATTTACTTCCACCAATCAATGCATGCAACATAGTCCAAATAACTCACGGCAGGATCCAAAAAAGACTAACAGAAAAGCTTCTCTGAACTTGATACACCTCAACAGTAGCATGTACTTCCTGTAACAGACCAAATCCAAGATGCAAAAGAGTAGAAGTTTTCATTGCATTCTCCAAACTTTGTCTTAATGAAGTAAATGCAATGTGTTAGTAAACCCGTAGTTTGAGACAATGTATAATTACCCTAAAATGTTGCAACTCCAATTCTCCATGAAACAGGATGAAAAGGGACAAATCCTTGACATGCCAATCACAAGAAAACCAAATTCGGTGAAATCCAGTGGTAACCTTTCAGATGTACAGCTAGGGTGTGAAGTAATATAAGATGAAACACACAAAAAAAACCGTTTCATAAGAGCAACTTCTATACCAATTGAGGAAAAAGAAATTAGCAAAATCTCAATAAATGTGAGCCAATAATTCATGAAACATTGTTGTACAAAGCTCCACCAACGAAAGAAGTGAACCAAAACCTGCAAAAGAACAATATCACCAGCTGGTCATAAACCTTGTCAACACCCTGCTTGACAAAAGTAAGCCTACCGTTAGACTCCTCATTGTTTGATAAGATAAAATAAAAAAAACCATTTTAGGTGACTCAGAGAACCCAACGAACTAGCGAAGGGATTGCTAGAATTATACACCACCCTCTTTTTCAACTCACCAACCCAATAGATACTTGTTCACAATGCCATACATTCTTCTGACACACTACGTAGCCTACAGCACAATATAAACCATATTTATTACATTCCCAAGTGCAAGTCGAACATGATGAAGTCAAGAAATAACTCAACCACTCAGTAGAGAATAAACGCGAGAGAGAGAGAGAGAGAGAGAGAGAGGCTGCTGTGCTTGTTTGCATTTCAGAGAACCCAACGAACTAGCGAAGGGATTGCTAGAATTATACATCACCCTCTTTTTCAACTCGCCAACCCAATAGATACTTGTTCACAATGCCATACATTCTTCTGACACACTACGTAGCCTACAGCACAATATAAACCATATTTATTACATTCCCAATATTTATTACATTCCCAAATGCAAGACGAACATGATGAAGTCAAGAAATAACTCAACCACTCAGTAGAGAATAAACAAGAGAGAGAGAGAGAGAGACTGCTATGCTTGTTTGCATTTCGTTAGCTTCAGCGGTGAACTCTAGAAAGAACCAGTACTCCCAAATCAATTAAACATGAACCAAATATAAACCATCAACATATAATAAGCCAAAAAGAATCAGGTTGAAAATCTCCAAACCACAACTTCGTCCAGATTCGAAGCTCCTTATAATGAGATCTCAATTCCCACAAGGATCCAGCAGAAAAGCCAATGACTAAGAAAAACCTATAAATTCAAATAAAATTCTCACATAACTAGGACACCAATTCATCACCCACACATCACACACGTGTATGTGTGTGTGTGTGTGTGACCCCAGTTTCTTGCTTCTCATCCTGAATAGAACAACAAGAAGGAATATTGGACAAACAACTCCAGATATATTATTCCTTCAAAATGAAATATATCAACCATGTGTGTGTGTGAGAGATACCCAAGTTTCTTGCTTCTCATCCTGAATAGAACAACAAGAAGGAATATTGGACAAATAACTCCAGATATATTATTCCTTCAAAATGAAATATATCAACCAAGCATATCATGTCACACAGAAACAATAACCCATTGCATGATCCGAGCGAACTTAAGAAAAAACTTATCTAAACTAAATACACATCGATGGTACCATCCCTTCTGTCTCAATGTGTTTTGACTGAATCTGCAATTCAAAGGCAATGTGTGAACCCTGAAAAATCGTTGACATGGAAACATAACGAGAATGGACAAAATCCTCGACAAGCCAAATTCTGTGACAGTTTTAGAAATCATTGAGATGTAGATTTAGAGCGTTGATCAATTCAGGATCAACTCACGTTCTCTAAACAGCTACCTCTGAACAAGTTGAGGCAAAAGAAACTAAAGCAGCCTCAATACAAACGAGCCAATGATTCATAAAACCTTGATGTACAAAGCTACATTAAATGAACTGAACCAAGACATGAAAGAGGACATTGTTAGCAGATTGACGTAAACCTTGTTCACTCCTTACTAAACGAAAGTAAACCTCAATAAACAAACTGAATTCAGATGAACTGAATTCAGATGAACTGAAATGAACACCACTGTCTTTTTTAGCTTGCCAAACCTTAATCCCATCCTACCAATGACATGTTAAAAGCCAAATAAATTACAAAGTGACAAAAATAAACATTACAGTTGTCACAGGGATCCCTATACAAAAGTAAACCTAATAGACTCAACGATAAATGAACAAAAATGAGGTGAACTCAGACAACACAATAAATTAGCAAAAATGGGTTACAAGTAAAGTACACCACTCTCCTTCCAGCTCGCTGAATCCTTATCCATCCTAAGAAGACAAATTAATTGAAAAAAGAAAAGGCCCAAATGTACGAGGCAGCTTCAATAACATACAAGTTGCCGCAAAGGGTAATGCGTAAAAGGACCCCAAATAGATACTTATTCACACTGTCAACCGTTCTGGCACAATACACTGCGATCATACGACAGCACAACATAAGCCTTATTATTTCAAAACCCAAGTGCTATTCCAATTAAATTAAATGAAGTCTCAAAATAATTTGATCACCAATTAAACCCATTTAAGTGGCATCATATGTTTGTTTTCCAAGCATGTAGAAGGGACTAGGATAATCAATGACACCAACCTGGCACTAGTAAATCAACATTCATCAACCTGGCACATGCACAATGAAGTAAGTGAAGCTTCATTAGAAGTGAAAATGAAAGAAAGATTTGACATCATAGATGGTACTTTAGGCTTCACACCAGAGAACACACCCTCATCGAAAAGAATTTTCATCAGAAAGAATTTTCATCCTACAAAAGTAAAAAAAAAAAAAAAAAACAGAGAGAGAATAGATCAGCTTGCTTCCACTACAAGCTTTAGAGAATAAAATTTTTCAACTCCAAAGATTTTTACCAACAACTGATTCCAAACGGTATTCCAAACAACATGAGCCTTCAATAAAATGAACGTTTATTGCAGTTCCTGATAAGAAAATGCGTCAAAATTCGTCATTAATCTAGAAAAGAACAGGAAAACACAAAACAATTTTTCAAATGATGTTCCTATTTTCAAGATTTTGTTCAAAATATCAATCCATAAAAGTACCGGACCCTTGACAATATAACGATCAAAGCATAATCATCTGATTATTCAAAAAGTCATCACCTGTTCCTCAAAATTCCCACCAAAAGTTCGCTAATGACGAGGGTTCGCTGTTCAGGAGACCATAACAATTTTTTAAATGATGTTCCTATTTTCAAGATTTTGAAGCAAAATATCAATGCATAAAAGTACCGGACCCTTGACAATATAACGATCAAAGCATAATCATTTGATTATTCAAAAAGTCATCACCAGTTCCGAAAAATTCCCACCAAAAGTTCGCTAATGATAGGGTTTCGCTGTTCAAGAAACCATCTCAATCACATCTGATAACTGATCGATCAAAACATCCAAGAATAATAAGCTGATCATTCAAAAAAAAGACATCACCTGCTCTCCAAAAGTTCGCTAATGATCATTCAAAAAAAAGACATCACCTGCTCTCCAAAAGTTCGCTAATGATAGGGTATCCCTATGAACATCCGTAAGCAGTATCAACTAATGATTCAAAATCACCGCACATAAGCATCCTTTTTCCAACATGCAGTTTCTGGCCCATTAATTAACAACCTAAAGAAATTAGTTGCGGCAATAAAAACCGAAACGTATCCATAAATCAAATTAGCCAAAGAGTACGAAAAGAACGATCAAACCGCCATCAAAACACCAACGGAGACAATCACGAATAGATCACACTCAGACCACCGATATCTTGAATCGATTATGAATAAAAAGTGCCGATGGAAGATTAATCGATCAAAAACATCCCCGCGCAACATACGAATAATCAACTGTTCATTCAGAAAAAGCATCTGTTATTCCCCAAAACATCAAGTATCCCTGTGAATATCAATTCAGAAAGCTCATTCTTACGTGAAGCACCGCTTTTACAACACGCAGTTTTCTGGCGTTAATTAACCAACCCCCAAGAATCTGATTTCGGAACAACAAACCGAATCGCAACCTGCAAATCACATCAGCCAGACAAGCAGTACAAGAAGAACGATCGAACCGAGGTAGATCACACTCAGACCACCGATATCTTGAATTGGTCACGAATTACACGTAATCATGGAAGATCGCAACCGAAAATCAATCCCGCAAAAACAAAAACAAAAACAAAAAAAGAAAAAAGGACAATCGCATCGAACTGGCAAAGCAAAAGCCCAAGCGATAAAGAATACAGATAAAACGATAATGAAAATTCAACAAGAACAAGACAGAAAATCAGGAGAGCTTCAACCGTCACACGCAAATAAATAAAGGGACCGTGAATGCATATATATAGAAGGAAATGCCTCTCGGACGATCGTGTTAATGTCGGTGTATGGATGGGGTTATCGACATCTGGCCCGTGATGCATATACATAAAAGAAAAGGCCTCTCGAATGATCGTGTTATTGTCGGTGTTTGATGCGTGAGTTGGACGCGGTCTTCTTTTATTGGCGTAAAAATTAAAATAAAGGCTGATGCTTTCCACGCGTCATCGAAAGAATGGATATTGCCAAATGAAATCTCAATACCGAAGATATTTCATGCTACCGCCTCTAGCCAATTGCGCTGGCCACTCGAACCGGAGCCCAACATCCTTGACCTAGACATTTCTAGATTTTCGTATCAAATGTTTTCGGATACTTTTCTAAACGAATGGTAGTAATATTTTGTCATTTTTCCCCGAACACAACTTTTTTGCATTTTCGTATTAAATGGTTTTCGGGTACTTTCTGAACGATGGAAGTAATATTTTATTGTCATTTTTCCCCGACACAATTTTTTTTTAATTTCTTCCCCATTTAATTTTCCATTTATTTGTTCTCCATGTTAATTTGTTTGGATAATCCGTTTAGATTTATTTTAAAAACCAATATTAAATTAATACAAATATAATACGATTAAAAACCAATAATTCTTATTTAAATTATCAAATTGAATCGATATTAGTACGTTACCAATAAGTTAATAATATAATTGAAAATCCGATAATCCACATATGCTCTTAACTCGTATAATTTAAACATCTCAACCAAGGTCCATACCAATTCAAAAACTCGTTCCATCTAGAAGCAGACCAGTCATGAATTAGAGTCCTAAGATAGGTCTAACTCTAACCTGGAAAAGAAAAGGCATGCATCATTTTGAAAAAAAACAAAAGTAGTAGAAATTGAAACCACTGCCATTCATATTGAAATTCACTTAAGCTAATTGAAACAATAGACCATTGGCAATCCCTACGTGTTTGTGAAACTATATCTAATGACATCCCATTGAAATTCACTTAAGCTAATTGAAACAATAGACCATTGGCAATCCCCACATGTTTGTGGAACTATATCTAATGACATCCCATGTGTTGAGACATCAACTTATTGTGGAACTACATCTAATGACATCCCATGGGGCCAAAACATTTGGTACACATGGCATTTGTCTCACTTAAACCATGGTCTAGTTAAGAAAGTTAGGGGTTTCTTCCCACTCTCTTAAAACAAAATGCTGGAAGTTGATCTCTTACCCAAGGTAATTGGGGTTTTCTTTACTTCATGTAACTTTATCTTCTTCAGACCTTGATTAACCAGTTTGGCTTTATTGACTACTTTAGCATAAGTTCTTAGTTTAAACACCTCAACTTCATGTTTAATCTGAGCTTCCAATCCAGTCATGAACCTACTAACCTTCGCCTCCTCACTTGCTTTTAGGGCTTCTAGTAAGAACTTTGACAACTTGTTCAATTCAACTTCATATTCTTCTACAATCATTCTACCCTGCTAGAGAGTATAGTACTCTTGCATCATCTATTGCCTCATACTCTATAGAAAATACTTGACATAAAACACTTTTTGAATCTTTTTTCTAGTGATTTCCTTAGCTATCAGCCTTTTGGTGCTCACCCATCACTTATCTGCTGTGCCCTTCAGTAGGTAAGTAGCAAAGTCGACCCTCTTATCATATGGAATGCCTAAAGCCACAGATGTTTTCTCCACCTATTTTACCCGTTTTTTAGCCTCCAAAGACTTCCTAGGCCTTGGTCCGAAAGTCTTCACCAAACTTGCAACTTCAAATTGAGAGACTCTCCTGTCTGTACCCTCTAACATGTCTTTGTCCTACTTGTCTCCAGGCCTCAGCATTGGCTTGAATCTCTGTACATCGATCTACGTTTATTGTTGTTGATGCATCACTATCACTACTAAACAGTCATGAACATCCTACATCAATTGACTAACATCTACCGGCTCTTGCTGAGCCATAAGAGGACGGATTTCATGTTACTACTGCTAAGAATATCATCTCCAACATTCTTGGCTAAATCGAGTCCTGTGTTTCTCCTAACCATTCTATATATACAAACAAGATTTAAAAAGGTCACTAAAAAGAGATAAAGCATAAATAATTTAAATATTGGAAAGTAAATCAATATAAAAGTTAAGGATAAACAACTTAAATAAACGATCCATTTACCCCACTCTCCTCAATGCTCATCGCCTGAAAAGGTTCATAGCTTATCTTTAGAGATCTTAAACCTAAGCTCTATATTACTTAAGTTGTAACGCCCTTAATGTAGGATCAATTACAACCCGCCACGTGTCACTCGTAAATGTAGACATGCTAAGGCTCATATTCCTCTAACACCCACCATGACTTACATTTATCTCCTTAACTCCATATCACACATATATTTATAATAGGTTACACCAATAAAGGTAAGTTCCAACATGTTTACAACTGATAAGCTAGGATTCATACTAACACTAACAACCTTAAGGGATGGCTCAAAGAGTCCACCAGAAACAAAAACAACTATTCCTGAACATAAGAGGGTTCATACCCTAAGCTTACATATAGATAACATGACACATTTACTACACATCCACGTCATAAAATATATAACTTAATTCCTATCTCTAAAATAACAACTAGTCTATTCGTCAGTTGGATAGTCGCCATTGCTAGCATAATCCCCATAGTCCATAACCACGTCGTGTCCCGAGAGGTCAAACATATAAGGTTTGCTACCTGATCCTAAAAAAGAGAAAAGAGTGAGCCGAGTCCAGTACGATATCACCTCAAACATAATCGCATGAGCATACACAGATAAACCACACACAATTCAAGTTATAATGTAGCAAACATTCCAATTATTATCTTTTCCTTTTAAGCCCTGCAATCAACACTAGAACAACTCAGTATCTTGATAACACTTATATATACAAATATACATATATGATGTTGGGTACTCCCCAAATCCAAGAATCCATGAGTCAAACCTAAATCTACCCATAATCATCTCTAGGTATGCTCCACTAGGGACAACGTCACATAAGGATTATCGAGGTGCTGCGTTAGCATTACTGGTACTCCCGGTCCACTAGCCACAGCCAAGCACATGAAACGCTCAAACTTAATGGCCGGATATTTAATTAATCAATTAGAATTCTAACTTAACAGGCACAAGCAACAAACAAAGTAGTACACATACCTGGAAATAGTTTTATTCCTAGCCGGAATCCACTACCTGAATTATACACAATTAAATTGTTTAGTTATTCTATTTGTCTTGCTTCAGTTCTCGTTACACTAGTATCACTCTCATTTCTTCACTATTATTACTTAGTTCCCAAAACCTCTAAGTATTCTTAGTTTTCGAGATAATAAGCTTTATCGAATATAGTCATGTTTTGGCTAGAAATAACTATCTTCAAGGTGTTATAACATGTATAAACTAGTATACAAAGAGCATAGGTTAGGTATACTTAGGTGAGAAAAATAGGTCACAAAAAGGTACACGGGAGGTATGCCATTGGTGCACAGGGCTACAGGGAGGGAACACGACTTGATATCTCATCATGTTCTTTTTCGGACATAAGAGTTTAAGCACCAAAGAAACACGACTGGGAACGTGTACCTGTACACATCGTATTCTTCGAGCATTCTTTACTTTGATGAAACACAGATTGAAAAACGGCTGGATACACACAACTGTGTACTAGCTATGCTCTTTTGGGAAAAATGTAATCTAACTCACAAAAAGGTACACGGCTTAAAACACGGGCCATGTATGCACCGTGTACTTCTAAAAATCACCCTATTTCGAGATTTTTGTCCGATTTTCAAATTAAAATTATTTAAACAATTTTAAGACTACATGCATCACTTTAACGCATCCCTATTCATGTTTTTAACTCCTAAAATCATATTAAGACACACTACCTTCCTATACTTTAATTTACATTAAAAATTAAAATAAAAAGCATAAGAACAATGTTACATATCGACTTCCTTCTAAATTTCTCACGAATTCCCTAGTATCCACTTTGCAATAAACACTTTCCCCTAAGAATTCTTCCCTAGTCCCTTCGCAGATTAGTGTTATAGTCACTAGATGATCCATTCATAGAAAAACGTATTTTGTTATCATTCTTCCATTCTAGATTGTTCTGAACGATAAAAAGAGTTAAGAGAGATGACAACTTACCGAAAGGATCTTGTTTAATCTCTTCGATATGGGGTAGGATATAGAGAGGAGGATGGATATTGTCCTTGTCTTGAGCAATGAAACGATAGAATGGCAGTTACAAACCCCCAAATCTACTTAAACATTTTTGCCAAACAACGTATTTTTTAAAAGATACGAAAATTACCATACTACCCCTACTTAAAGTCTAAAAATTTACTTAACTGCCACTGCGTTTAATTTAATTATTTTTAAAAACATTTTAAAGATATTTAATAATTTTACAATGCTATTATCTTTAATTTCCATTTTTTTTGGGGGTAAAATATCACTTATTAATTTTTTCTTGGTAATGATAGAAGGACTTATTATTATTTTGGCAATAATATAATATATATGCATATATATTGCTTGTTTATTAATGACTATTCTTGATGATGTAATGTTTTGTGAATTCTGTTTATATGCCTATAACATGAAAATATTGTATCGAAAATTTTTTAATGATATTGTTTTGTTTTCATTTTTCTTTTGGTAAAGTGTCACCATGTCAATTTTCTCTTTAATAATAATAAGTAAGTTAAAAGTGTTTCGCTAGTCTTTATTACTAATGGTTAATCTTGATAATGATGTTTGTCTTATTACTTGTATATTTGCCTTCTGAGATAAGAATGATATTTTCATTTTTGATGTAAAATTATATGTATATTATATTAAATTAGCTGTTCATATTCTCTATTATTAAGTATATGGTGATATGTATGAAACTTTTAGTAATGTTCTATCATAATTTCACTTTTTAATAGTGATATTGCTTTATTGTCATTGTTTTATTTATATATTTATGCACATGGGTTCTTTTCATTGATGGCTAATTATTTTTATTTTCATTGTTATATGAATATATATTTGCATGGGTTCTTCTCATTGATGGCTAATTATTTTTTATTAATTTTGAACAAATTTTTACTTGCATAAGTTTTTTTATAGAGCATATTAGCATTCTAATTACTATTATTAGTTTGCTTATATTCTTCAACTTCCACTTAAGTTTTTCTATTTTCATCTTTTATATATTTATATTATAGATATGCAACTAGAAGTTCCTCTAACCTCAGGATTGCAATTAAATGGTTCTTCTACTAGGAAAATTCTATGGTCTCGCCATTAATTTTGATGGGACTAGTCTCGTCACTATCCAACGGCTTATACCATACCCAACCATGATCGAATCACTAAAATAATTAATATTCCATTTACTATATATATTTTAACGATTCAATTGTTGATAGGATGGTCCCGTCAACAGTACCGTAGAAGCTCCCCTTCTATTAATATTGTTACATCAAATAATGGGTTAGCTTTAGGTAATACTAATTCTGCTCTTAATGATAACATTAATGAGGTGAATAATGTTAATCCCATGGACAAAAATACTTGTGAAGGCGAAGGTTATGAGGAGGATAACCAATTTCAAGTGAAGAAAGATATAAAACATCTATAGTATGGTTTGAGTTTGAAGAAGTGGTTCTCCACGATGGTACAAAAAAGGTATAATGTATACATGTAAGCATAAGCTTACTGTTAATGAAAGTAGGCACTTCACATTATAAATGATGTCTACAATCTTCTTTCAAGAGACAACCTTATCAAAAGAAATAGAGTAAACTCAACTCCTTTCCTTTTGATGCCAATCAAGAAGCACAATTGTCTTCATATGTAGAGGATGAGAGAGGTGTCGAGCCTGGATTTTGAAAATCATCCGGTCATTTCTCCTAACCCGATTCATATTAAACCCTAACCCATTTAACATGAATCCTCGACTAGGGGTTAAAAGAAATTTTAATTTTTGAAAACTTTTTAGAGTCGCCACCCGATATAAATCGGGAAAAAATGAAAGCCAGGATAATGGTCGGTTAATCCAAACTTAGCCACTATCTGCGAAAAGTTTGATTTAAAAATCAAATTTTTTAAAAATACCATATATCTGAGTTCGGGGCTAACCTATTAAAACCTAAGCGTTACCACTTTGAATTTAAAATTTGAATTTATCCTTTTCTAAAACTTGCAAAAGAATACATAAAAAAAAATAATATCAATATTAATAAGTCATAAATCATTTTTATAATTTTAATTTAATTTTTAGAAAACATATAACAATTACAAAGAAAAGCAAAACATTCAAAGATTATACATATATAAAAAAAACTTATAACTACATACATATTTAAATTTTTAGAAAAATAACAAACTAATAGTAATTTAAACTTATAATATCTAATTAACTAAATAATAAACAAAATAAATAAATAAATAATTTTATTTTTAATGTCGCCCCGAAGGTGCCTACGTACTCGCTAATCGAGATCAGACAAAACGTAGTTCTTTTTAAAGAACTTAGTTTTTGATCAATTTTATATTTTTAAACTATTCTCACTTTAAGTTTATTAAATTTTGAATTTTTATGAAAAACAATTTTGATGATCCTATGATCTAATCAATTGAATTTATTTCATAAAAAGAAAAATATTTTCTAAGTTCAAAAATCATTAATTTATGATAATTCATGGCTAATTTAATGCTACATGAAAATCAATTTTGAAAACTTTGAGTATTATCTTTATAGCAAATTTATAAAGATAATTTTGATAAAAACTTAATTAATATCATGATTTTTAAAAAAACAATTTTTATCTTTATTATTCAACAACAATTTTGGTTTAAAAAATCTATTAACAATTTATTATTGTTCAAAATTCAATAATCATCACATATATTCAGAACATATTCAAAATATATCATAACAAAATTAAAATACAAAAAACAAAACATCTCATGCATCAAATATATATTTAAAGATCAAACTATATGCAAATACATATTCAAAAATATCAAAAGATATCAAAAATTACTAAAACATATAAATTTATATTAAAAATAATTATTCTAATTTTTCTGGATTTTTCTGATTTTTTCTGGATTTTTTACGAATTTTTATTAATTTTTTACTATTTTTTCTTATTTTCCGAAATTAAATATATAATAAATAAATAATTTAATAATACAGACTAACCTGGACCGTTGGATCTTCTCGGATCAGATCTGGAGCGTCTGATCTGTAGACTAAATCTGGACCGCAGGATCTGATGACTTTCGATCTGGAGCGTTGATTGCTTTGATCGAATCTGGACCGTCTGATCCTCTGATTGAATCTGGACCGTGGATTGCTTTGATCAATCTGGACCGTCTGATCCTTTGATTTAATCTGGACCGCAGGATCTGCTGACTTTTGACCGACGACCGTTGACCGTTGACCGACCACCGTTGACCGACGACCGACCGGGTTGGATTCGGATTTCGGGTCGGATCTCGGAGCTCCGTCGGGTGAAGAAGACGATCACGGTGGTTTTCGAGCGTTCCTCGGCCGTTCCTGGTGGTTTTCGAAGGCTGCAACCTTGTCGGCCCGACGTAGATGGGGCCCATGCTCCGTTGGTGGTGTGGTTCACTCCCAGAACCACCAGAAGTGGCGGTTCGTGTGGTGGTTGACGGCGGCGAGGATTTAAAAAAAAATTCAAAAATTTGCAGAACTTCCCAAATGCAAATTCGAGCAATTCTAAACACTATAATCAATCAAAAACACTTCCTAGATGATCCTAACACACTTTAATTGGATCGAAATCCTCCCGATCACTTCGAATTTGCAAATTTTGCAATTCGAACACTTTCTATTCTATTTTCAGATCTCGATCGTGTAGTGTGTGTTTCGTGAAATTGAATTGTGGTTTCTGCTTGTGGGGTGATCCTATTTATAGATTTCGAAACAACCTGTTGTTTCGAAGCTTTGTAATTGTTCAATTTTAGATTCACGAATCGTTATATTTTTTTAAATAAAAACGATTCAAAATTGGGACTCGATTCGTGATTGTTGGTTCAAATTGATCACGAATCTTATGTTTATACATCACAACTCTTCGATTAAGTGTGTTTAATTTGATTAAAGAACACAATTCGGCCAATTTTAAGATTTGAAAAATCATGTCCATTCGAATTTTTTCCCAATTTTCATGCCTTAATTAATGTGTCTTTTGGAATGAAATAATGCACGAAATATGTACAGATGTGATGTATCCCATGCCTAGTTTGTGTCTGTACAATTAATTTCGAAAAAACACAAAGATTCGTTGCTCAAATGAGGTCTCAAAGTGGATGAACCGATGTGTCTTTTGGAAAAAAAAATGAACAAAAAAGAGGCAAAATCTGCCTTAGGCTAGATTCGAACTTGGGTCCCTTTGCTCTGTGTCCATGGTCTGAACCGTTAGGGTTGGCCTTGCCTTGGTCATATAGCTAACCCACTAATACTTAAGACTAATAAAATATGTATTATATCAAGCTTAAATAATTATATATTTTAATTTTTCTTACATATATTTTATTTATATTACTATTATTCATTTAATTATTTTATTATACATATTTTATTCCTCTATATTTTTATTTTTTCTATTTTCTTTTTATTATACTATTGTTTATTATTTTTATTATTATATTTTATATTTTTAATGAACTCAATCATGACATTAATTTATTCTAAACTTAAGCCTGATTTTTAATTGGGCAAAAATTGGGTGTCTACAGCTGCCCCTCTTTGTGGTAAAGTTTGAACAAAACTTTTGCCACAAAGACAAAAGGATAGCCAATTTTTGCTTAATTTCTCCTGTCAAACAAAGAGATTTTTATCTTGTGCTAAACTATCTGTCGAGTTTAGACATTAAGATTTGCTAGGTCAACTGTCGGGCCTAGGCTTTGGAAAAATGATAGGCCATCTGTCGGGCCTAGATTTAGAAAATGATAGGCCATCTGTCGGGCCTAGATTTAGAAAAATGATAGACCATCTGTCGGGTCTAGATTTAGAAAATGATAGGCCATCTGTCGGGCCTCGATTTTAGAAAAAGATAGACCATCTGTCGGGCCTAGACTAAAAAACTGATAGACCGTCTGTCGGGTCTAATTTAGAAAATGATAGGCCATCTATCTAGGACCTAAGTTTGGTCATTTTCCGGACCTATGGGCTTTGGTTTGGTCATTTTCCGGACCTATGGGCTTTGGTTTGGTCATTTGCCGGACCTATGGGCTTTGGTTTGGTCATTTGCCGGACCTATGGGCTTGGTTTGGTCATTTGCCGGACCTATGGGCTTTGGTTACTGGGATTTTTGAAACTCTAAAGATCTGGTTTCTTGATCCATTTGGGAATTCTTGATCTTCCGGGAAACTTGATCTTCTAGGATACTTGATCTTCTGATCCACTTGGGGACTTTTGATTTTCTCGGAAACTTAACTTTCTGATCTTCTTGAGGAAACTTGATCTTTTTGATTCTTTTGAGGAAACTTGATCTTTTTTGATTCACTTGAGGAAATTTGATCCTTTTGATCCACTTGAGGAAACTTAATTCACTTGAGGAAATTTGATCTTTTTGATCCACTTGAGGAAACTTGATCTTTTTGATTCATTTGAGAATCTTGATTTTTCTTGATCCACTCGGGACTCTTGATTTTCTCGATCCATTTGAAGAATCTTGGTCTTTCGTCGGTTAATGTGTTTAGTGTTTTTCCGTTGTTCACATAACCGTGTTCAAAAACTAGTTACCTTGTGCAAAATAATCACCAGATAAAATTACATATATGCATTTTAAGGCCATATGAGATGCTCAAATTACTTTCTAACAGTTTTAGTTTGGGTTTGGGAATTTGTTTAAGTGATAGGTTGAGATTTGATCTAGTTTGAGAATTTATAGTTATTTGGTGATGAATGGGATGAGATTTGGTCTGATTTGAGAATTTTGGTTATTTGATGAATGGGATGAGATTTGGTCTGATTTGAGAATTTTTGTTATTTGGTGAATGATTTAATTAACGGGTTGAGATTTGACTTCAGTTCAAAGTTTTTGGAATATCAACTTTGCTTGTAAAAACTAAAAATGAAATCAATCTGAACACAGAAAATGACAAATTTTATTGATCATTCATAATACATCTTTACAGCATCTGAGTTTACAGGATCCTTTAAATCAGGTCCATCCATTTGGGAAAGAATCAATGCTCCTCCCGACAATACTTTTCTAACCACATATGGTCCTTCATAATTTGGTGTGAACTTTCCTCTGGAGTCTTGTACATTTGGCAGCATCTTTCTCAAAACCAAATCACCTTCTTGGAAGCTTCTTGGCTTGACCTTCTTGTTGAATGCTTTAGCCATTCTTTGCTGATATAACTGGCCGTGACACATTGCAGTCAGCCTCTTTTCATCTAACAGATTCAACTGTTCAAATCTTTGTTTTATCCACTCAGCTTCATCGAGTTTGGTTTCTACTAATATACGAAGTGATGGAATTTCAACTTCTACAGGTAAAACAGCTTCAGTTCCGTATACCAAGGAATATGGTGTTGCCCCAGTTGATGTTCTTACAGATGTTCGATACGCCATTAATGCGAGCGGTAACATTTCATGCCAATCTTTATAGACAATGGTCATCTTCTCAATAATTCTCTTGATGTTCTTATTGGCGGCTTCAACTGCCCCATTCATCTGTGGCCGATACGGAGTAGAATTCCGATGCTTGATCTTGAATTGCTGACACAAATTTGTTACTTCTTTGTTGTTCAAATTCGTACCATTATCAGTGATGATACTTTCCGGAGTTCCATATCTAGTGATGATGTCTCTTTTGATAAACCGCACAACCACGGACTTCGTTACACTTGCATAGGAAGCGGCTTCTACCCATTTAGTGAAGTAATCGATTGCAACCAATATGAACCGATGACCGTTTGAAGCTTTAGGTGAAATTGGCCCAATAACATCTATCCCCCATGTTGAGAAAGGCCATGGGGTTGACATTAACTGTAATTCTTTTGGAGGGGCACTTATCTTGTTTGCATAGATCTGGCATAAATGACAAGATCTCACATGTTTGATACAGTCTGATTCCATAGTTAACCAAAAGTATCCTAATCTCATAATCTTTTTGGCTAACATGTAACCACTCATATGAGGACCACAAATTCCTTCGTGAACTTCTTCCATGAGCTTCTGGGCCTCTTTTTCATCTACACATCTTAACAAAGTCGTGTCGAATGATCTTCTGTATAACGTATTTCCACTTAGCAAAAAATGACTGGCCAAACGCCTCAGTGACTTCTGATCTTTCTTGGTAGCACCTTCAGGATAATTACCCGTTTGCAAAAGAACTTTAATATCTTGGAACCAGGGTTCATCTGATTCATCATGGCAGAATGCGGGTTCACTTCTCACCCGGACTTGCAAAGGTTGGATTCTTGCTCCTTCAGTAAACTGAATTAATGAGGCCAAAGTAGCCAGAGCATCAGCAAACTGATTTTGAGTTCTTGGCACATATACAAAGGAGATTTCCTGAATCTTTCTATCAATTCTGCCAAGTGATTATGATAAGGAATCAACTTGGGATCCTTTGTTTTAAAATCTCCTCGAGTTTGAAAAATAATAAGTGATGAATCTCCAAAAACTTCGAGTTCTTGAATTTCCATTTGGATTGCCATCTCTAAACCCAAAATGCATGCTTCATATTCTGCTATATTATTTGTATAAGGGAACATTAATCTGGCCGCTGTTGGGTATTGGTTTCCTTCAGGTGAAATTAGGACTGCCCCTATTCCACATCCATATACATTAGCTGCTCCATCAAAATACAATTTCCAATTCGGCATTCTTTCATCTTCCGTTTGTGTTACCCGAATCCCTTCATCGGGGAATTGATCTTGTTCCTTTAGTTCCTCATCAACCGGGCTTTCAGCGAGTTGATCAGCCAAGGCTTGTCCTTTAATTGAATTTTGTCTAACATAGGTAATATCAAACTCAGACAAACATTTGCCATTTTGAAATTCGACCGACCAAGGCGGGCTTATTTGCCAGATACTCAAAGGATCATGCTTTGTAATTAACTCGATTGAGTAGAAGAGCGTGTATTGCCTGAGTCTATGCATAGTCCATACTAATGCACAGCAAGTTCTTTCTATCTCTGAGTACTTTTGCTCTCCATTTGAGAATTTTTTGCTCAAGTAATAAATAGCTCTTTCTTTTCCATTTTCATCTTTTTGCCCGAGTACACAACCCATGGATTCCGAAAAAATTGTCAAGTATAAGAACAAAGGCTTTTCGGGTACTGGAGTGATCAAAACTGGGGGATTTGTCAGATACTGTTTAATTCGGTTAAAGGCTTCTTCACATTCTTCATTCCATTCAATTTGGGCATTTTTTCTCAATAATTAAATAGTGGTTGACATTTATCCGTCAACTGGGAAATGAATCGAGCAATGTAATTTAGTCTCCCCAAAAGACCTCTAATTTCTTTCAAAGTTGTTGGGGGAGGTAATTCTGAATTGCTTTGACCTTATCAGGATCAATTTCTATTCCTCTTTGACTGATCACAAATCCCAATAGTTTCCCAGAAGTTACTCCAAAAATGCATTTTTCTGGGTTTAATTTTAATTGAAACTTTCTCAATCTTTCAAAAAGTTTCCTTAATACTTCTACATGATCTTCTCCTTCTTTTGATTTGGCAATCATGTCATCAACATATACTTCCACCTCTCTATGCATCATGTCATGCAATATGGTCTGCATTGCTCGCTGATAAGTTGCTCCGGCATTCTTGAGACCAAATGGCATGACCTTATAGCAAAAAGTTCCCCAGGCTGTGACAAATGTGGTTTTGACTTTGTCCTCTTCGGCCATCAATATTTGATTGTATCCCGAAAATCCATCCATAAATGAGAATAGATGGTTTCCAGCTGTATTGTCTACCAAGACATCAATATGTGGCAACGGGAAATTATCTTTTGGGGTCGCTTGATTCAAGTCTCTAAAGTCCACACAGATTCTAAGTTTCCCATTTTTCTTAAGTACTGGTACTATGTTTGATACCCAATCTGAGTAATCCGAAACTTCAATGAATCCAACTTCGAGTAATTCTTGACCTCATCTTTAATTTTAAGTAGCAAATCGGGTCTAAATCGCCTTAGTTTTTGCTTCTTAGGCTTAATGCCTTCTTTGGTTGGCAATTTATGGACCACAATTGACGGATCTAAACCGGGCATATCACTATATGACCATGCAAAAACATCCAAATACTCTGCTAGTAACTTAATCAAGCCCTGTGTTGTGTCTTCTGGCAATTTACCCCCAATTCTCAAATTCCTAGGATCTTCACTTGTTCCCAAATTAACCAATTTAGTGGGTTCAGGGTTTCAATCCTTTCATGATCAAAGTTTTGCCAATTTTCTTGTGTTTTCAATTGATAATCGATATCATCTTCAACGACTAACCCAGTAGGGTTGGAGGTGATATCGATATTTTCAGTATTTACAGACGCGAGATATCCCGGAATCTCATTACAAAAGTCATCTGGTAGAATATGAATGGGGAAAGAATAAGAATATGGAAAAACACAAAAGAATTTTATTAAATTTGAAATGGTGTTTAAGTACACTTATTTGAGCAACACATAAAGCAGAAAAATACAAAACGCAATCTAATATCGGTCCTTACTTAAAACTAGCACAAGGTATGGAAAACCAATTCTTCAAAATTCTTCTTGGGTGGATCATCTTCCTTGGAGTCATCTGTCTCCTGGACATGATGAGGCTTTGGAAAGGAGCTTCTGATGTGGGAATCTCGATGTCTGGATCATATTCTTTATTAAGTTTCCTTGTTCTCATCTTATTCTTCATGTCTGCTACCTCTGTTTGAGTAGGAGAATATCCTAGCCAAAAGTTCCTATCTGAGCTTCTTTTCTTCATTTATTACACAGACTTCTTCAAAAATTTGGAGCCGAAGTCTTCTTCTTCCCTTTTCCAATATATGGAATAGCCGTTTCTTGATAGATGGCATAATCTTGTTCTCCCATAACGGTAACAAGTTGGCCATTTGATACAAATTTAACCCTCTGGTGCAAGCTTGAGGGTATTGCTCTTGCTGCATGAATCCATGGCCTTCCAAGCAACAAATTAAATGTTCTTGGGATATCTATCACTTGAAAAGGAATTAGGAAAGTTTGAGGCCCAATAGTGACCTCTAATTCCACTTCTCCAATTATTTCCTTCTTTGATCCATCAAATGCTCGTACTACAGTAGGACTTGGCTTGATATTTGACGGGTCTACTTCCAACAAATTCAGAGTAGCCAGGGGGCATACATTTAGAGAAGATCCATTGTCAATAAGCACTCGGGAGAATTCTACCCATTGCTTTTGACAACAATAAAAAGAGCTTTATTATGTTGGCCACCTTCCTCTTCTAATTCTTCAGATGAGAAGCTAATTTGCTCATTTGCAAAGACAGAATTAATGATTTGTTCCAAGGTTTTTTCTGTCACATTCTCTGGAACTTTTACTTCTTTGAGAACCTTGAACAAGGCCTCACGGTGAATATCAGAGCTAATTAACAAACCCATGAGTGATATTTGGGCTGGTGTCTTGACTAGTTGTTCAACTACTTTGAATTCACTTGCCTTCATGAGTTTAGCCAATATTGCTTTCTCATCTTCCTTCTTTTCTTCATCATTCGGCGGCGGCGATGAATCCATGGTCACCTTCTTTGCAGTTGGTTCATAAAGTCTTCCCGAACGTAAGCCCAATCATAGAAGCGTGATTAACTGTCTGGTAATCAAATGGGGCAGCTTTGTAATCCTTTACAGCAATTGGGATTTGAAAAGTATAACTTCTAGGCTTCGAGACAGTTGCCTCTTCTTTATGTTGTTCATCTCAAATTTGATTAACTTCGGTTCACATGTGATCATGCCAACAAATTTTTCTTCTTTCTCTGGTACAGGCTTTTCTTCATCTTCAGGTACAGGCTTTCTTCATCTTCAGGTACAGGCTTTTCTTCATCTTCAGGTACAGGCTTTTCTTCATCTTCAGACTCTGATCCCCATCCAGTGGGAGGAGCATCGGCATATACGCGTGGTTCAAACCAATAGTCAACCAGATATTGGTACTTTCCATCATCTCCTAGAGTTCCGACAGTTGGGTCTCCAGCTTGGTATCTTGCCCATAATTCTGCCTGTGTGCTTGACTTTCTTGGTTTGGGACCAGCATTTCCATGATATCTTCTTTCTTTATGATTCCATTTTGCAACAAGTTGTAAATGGCTGGTCTGGTTTTGTGCGATCTCTCAGATTGATATAGGGTAAATGCCCATTTGGCGGAGATTCCATGCCACTTGTTCTATGGTGATAGGCAATTCATCCAAGTTGACTTCTGGGTCCGGCGCTTCGGCAGTGATCATATTAATAACCGACCCATGATTTGGCAATGGATTAGTAGAAACATTTGGAGGCTCACAAAGTCTAATTGGATGGTCTTTGCATCAATAAGATCTTGAATCTTATGTTTGAGTCTCCAACAATAATCAGTGGAGTGCCCGATTTGCCCCATGTGATATTCACATTTTAAATCAGGGTTGTAGTTCTTGGGCTTATAATCATCTCTGGGTACTTCAAAGCCAATCAGATTATCGGCTCTCAATTTAGCCCACACTTGGCTGAGTGGAACCGGTATTGGAGTAAAATTGCGTCGGTTAGGCCTTGATTGTTGATTCGAAACAACCCTTTGTTGACTTTGACCTTGATTGGTCGGCAGGACTATGGATTTAGTAGGGTTTGCTGACTTGAGATATTGACCATACCGACAGTCGAATCCTTTCCTTTGTACGTGACATTTTTAGGTGCTGTATATTTCTTTTCTACTTGTAGCTTTCCGGCTGAGATAGCATTCTCAATTCTGCATCCGGCTACTACCACTCTGAAAAACTTGCTGACGCATGCCCTATGAGATGAGAAAAGAATGGCTCTTCTAGTGTGTTGATGAAAGTAAAAGTGAGATCCTTTTCAGGCATTGGATTGGTGATTCTTGCAGCTAAAGCTCTCCATCGCTGAGCATATTCCTTAAAGCTTCGTCTTTCTTCTTCTTCATAGTACTCAAATCCCAGACCGAGGGTGCCATTTCGATATTGAACTTGTATTGGTTGAAAAATGCCCTGGCTAATTTATCCCAAGTATCAATTTCTTGTGAGTCCAATTGGGCATACCAGGCTAATGCTGGACCAGTAAGGCTATCTTGAAAGGTCTGTACCATCAGTTTATCAAATTTGGCATACTGCCCCATACGTCGTACATATAATCTTGTATGCATGTTAGGACAGCCAGTTCCATCGTATTTTTCGAACTCGGGTGCCTTAAATTTTTCAGGAAAAGCACCTTCCTCAAATTGTGGCAGCTTAAAATCGCAGTCTGATCAAAGCCGTCAAATGCCTTCATCTTTTCAAACAGTTTCTTCTCCATGTCTCTGGCTTGGGCTTCAAGTTCTTTCTTTAGCTCGGACATATTGAACTCAGTGTGGGAATCATCAACGTTGACTGGTTGCTGCATGACTTCTTTTCCTTTCTGTTCCCCGGAAGATTCTTCAGATGCTATAGGGGTCTTGGACTGGGTAACATTCTGAGTAAGGGTCTGCATTTGTTCGGTAATTCTAAGCAGGGTTTGTTCCATGGCATTGAGTCTCTGTTCAGTGGTCTGATCAGGGGTAGTGTTCCCGGTACTAGCCATCTTTGCTCGTGATCTAGTATAAATGGGACTTCTAACTGGTTTGGAAGCTATCTTTCAGGATTTTGGATTCGCTAGACTTGATTCGTAACTGGACTGGAAGAAGTAAGAAGATAAGAATACTAACATACAAACACAAGGATGCAAATGCAAATGGGGATAATGACCATCAAATTTTGATAAACACATTTATTGGAGTTGTAATAATTCAAAAACAATCTTTCATACAAAGTTAAATTACTATACTAAAAGTTCAAGAACCTTAATTGCTAAAACTAAACTCAGACTTCTAAACTAGTCTTCTAGTCTTGGCAGGGCAGATGATTTGATCCTCAAGTAGTTGAGTCCTTTTTCGAGCTTTCTTCAATTCATCCTCTAACAGTGCAATCCTATTGTGAGCTTTTTCCAAGCGGTCAATCATCTCTCTATCTCTTTGCATGTAATCCCGATGACAGACTTCAAGCCGAGCTGAAACCATTTCCATATAAGCAATCATTTCAGGATCAGGTTCAGGTGGTGCTGGTTCAAGAATGTTAGGAGCTTCATATTGGATGTCCTTATTCTTCTTCATTTGATTGGCTATGTACCACCTGGTTGCTCTATAATCCCGAGTCACTTTATTTTCTGGCTCGACTTCGAAAACTGGCTTGATTTCTCTATCATCCCAGATGGCTTTTATTTGGTTTACCTTGGACTGCTTGCTATCTGAGTCATGGTTGGATCCATATAGTCGAGAATAACTCGTCCCAACTCTGGCTTGACAGTAATGTCTTGTAGCATGCCATATTGCGGATAACACTTGAGGGGTAATAGCCTGTACAGCCAGTGATTCCAATGAGAGGCACAGTTAGGTATTTCTTGCAACTTAAGATAGCAACGGGACACTTAAACCAACGGGCTTGCCACATAAAGTCTTCAGGTCTCATGTCTTCAAATATTGCAAGTATAGACCAGAAAGGCTCATTCTTCCATATGGACCCGTTCAGCAAAAGACTGGATGAGATCATAATTCGGGCGAATAAGGGACCCATTAGCTAGATCTTTTCCGTAGTACTTGGTGTGACTAGCAACCAAACCATCAACAGATGCATGCTTGCCTTGAAACTGCCCCTGCCCTTAGACTTGATGTGATTCAACTTCTGATTTGTTCTGCTAGAAGGGCGGGAACATATGACTTGCCAGTTAGATATTGTGCTACAAGCTCGATGACTCGGAAGTGAATGAACAGGTTCCCATGTGGAAAGAGTATGGTAGCAAAAGCAGCCACTATGAAAGCATTAACCCGATTTTCATTCCAGGTCACAACTGATACTGTAAAGGAATCTCGGTTGCTTATGTAATTGTCAAAGTTTCCAAACCAATCCATCAAAGTAGTTAATCGGATGGAGAATTCATTGCAACCCTTCATGGCTTCAATTACTGCTTCTCTTTTTAATCCCAAAAATTCTGAAATGATGCGGATCGGACTTTGAGTAAGGCTTGGTACATAGATCCCTTCGGAAGTGGGTGGGGTTGAAGCAACCTAGCATATTCTTCAATGGTAGGACTTAGCACGTGTTGACCTAGACGGAATGCCACTTCATTGGGTTCCCAAGATGAACAAGGGCTCGAAACATGGTAAATGGAACTTGGACTTAGGTAAATTGAGGATCGGGCCCAACCTATCCTTAATGAATGATTGTTGATCGGGGTCAAAACTGACCAACCATCGGTCCAGTAACAGCATTGGATCCTTGAAAGTCTCTACTCGGGGTTCCTTGATGAGACGAGCCCATAGGCTATCGCTACTGTCCGAACTCGAGGAAATCATTTCCTGAGGATTTATAAAGACCCTATTAGGAGACAAATCCTAAATTTTTAAAAATTTTTTTTAAAAAAATTTACAACTCCATTTTTTTTGAAAAAAATTGGTCAAATCCCATGAATGAATGCATGATTTGGTAAGGTTCTATAGGTTCCCCGGTCTAGCAAATCATAAGGCTAAACCGGAGTGGGAGTCTTTTCTTGATCTAGAGGGTGGAAACCACAGCCCCCGGACCTTACTTCGAACTCCTCGCTCCTCGCTTAGGCTCTTAAGACGGCCGGTTGGTTCGACCGTATCTAGCACACATTGTGTGCATACATGCAAATGCATATGCAAGTGAAATGAACTAATTTAAAATCTAATTACAGACAATATACAAGAACACATACACATATTATACAATATACAAAAATAAAGGATAAATTTTAAATTTTAAACTTAAGTGGCTAGCCCTCTTTTTTTTTAAAAAATAAGCGAGTCCCCAGTGGAGTCGCCAAGCTGTCGAGCCTGGATTTTGAAAATCATCCGGTTCATTTCTCCTAACCGATTCATATTAAACCCTAACCCATTTAACATGAATCCTCGACTAGGGGTTAAAAGAAATTTTAATTTTTGAAAACTTTTTAGAGTCGCCACCCGATATAAATCGGGAAAAAATGAAAGCCAGGATTAATGGGTCGGTTAATCCAAACTTAGCCACTAGTCTGCGAAAAGTTTGATTTAAAAATCAAATTTTTTAAAAATACCATATATCTGAGTTCGGGGGCTAACCTATTAAAACCTAAGCGGTTACCACTTTAAATTTAAAATTTAGAATTTATCCTTTTCTAAAAACTTGCAAAAAGAATACATAAAAAAAATAATATCAATATTAATAAGTCATAAATCATTTTTAATAATTTTATATTTAATTTTTAGAAAACATATAACAATTACAAAGAAAAGCAAAACATTCAAAGATTATACATATATAAAAAAAACTTATAACTACATATATATTTAAATTTTTAGAAAAATAACAAACTAATAGTATTTAAACTTGTAATATCTAATTAACTAAATAATAAACAAAATAAATAAATAAATAATTTTTATTTTTTAATGTCGCCCCGAAGGTGCCTACGTACTCGCTAATCGAGATCAAACAAAATGTAGTTCTTTTTAAAGAACTTAGTTTGTTGATCAATTTTATATTTTTAAACTATTCTCACTTTAAGTTTATTAAATTTTGAATTTTTATGAAAAACAATTTTGATGATCCTATGATCTAATCAATTGAATTTTATTTCATAAAAAGAAAAATATTTTTCTAAGTTCAAAAATCATTAATTTATGATAATTCATGGCTAATTTAATGCTACATGAAAATCAATTTTGAAAACTTTGAGTATTATCTTTATAGCAAATTTATAAAGATAATTTTGATAAAAACTTAATTAATATCATGATTTTAAAAAAAACAATTTTTTATCTTTATTATTCAACAACAATTTTGGTTTAAAAAATCTATTAACAATTTATTATTGTTCAAAATTCAATAATCATCACATATATCATTAACATAATCAAATATATCATAACAAAATTAAAATACAAAAAACAAAACATCTCATGCATCAAATATATATTTAAAGATCAAACTATATGCAAATACATATTCAAAAATATCAAAAGATATCAAAAATTACTAAAACATAAAATTTATATTAAAAATAATTATCTAATTTTTCTGGATTTTCTTTCTGAATTTTTCTGGATTTTTACGAATTTTTATTAATTTTTTACTATTTTTCTTATTTTCCGAAATTAAATATATAATAAAAAATAATTTAATAATACAACTAACCTGGACCGTTGGATCTTCTCGGATCAGATCTGGAGCGTCTAATCTGTAGACTAAAACTGGACCGCAGGATCTGATGACTTTCGATCTGGAGCGTTGATTGCTTTGATCGAATCTGGACCGTCTGATCCTCTGATGAATCTGGACCGTGGATTGCTTTGATCATCTGACCGTCTGATCCTCTGATTTAAATCTGGACCGCAGGATCTGCTGACTTTTGACCGACGACCGTTTGACCGTTGACCGACCACCGTTGACCGACGACCGACCGGGTTGGATTCGGATTTCGGGTCGATCTCGGAGCTCGTCGGGTGAAAGAAGATACGGTGGTTTTTTCGAGCGTTCCTCGGCCGTTCCTGTGGTTTTCCGAAGGCTGCAACCTTGTCGGCCCGACGTAGATGGGCTGCTGCGTCCGTTGGTGGTGGTGGTTTCACTCCCAAACCACCAGAAGTGGCGGTTTGTGTGGTGTTGACGGCGGCGAGGATTTAAAAAAAATTCGAAAATTTGCAGAACTTCCCAATGCAAATTCGAGCAATTCTAAACACTATAATCAATCAAAAACACTTCCTAGATGATCCTAACACACTTTAATTGGATCGAAATCCTCCCGATCACTTCGAATTTGCAAATTTTGCAATTCGAAACACTTTCTATTCTATTTCAGATCTCGATCGTGTAGTGTGTTTCGTGAAATTGAATTGTGGTTTCTGCTTGTGGGTGATCCTATTTATAGATTTCGAAACAACCTGTTGTTTCGAAGCTTTGTAATTGTTCAATTTTAGATTCACGAATCGTTATATTTTTTAAATAAAAACGATTCAAAATTGGGACTCGATTCGTGATTGTTGGTTCAAATTGATCACGAATCTTATGTTTATACATCACAACTCTTCGATTAAGTGTGTTAATTTGATTAAAGAACACAATTCGGCCAATTTAAGATTTGAAAAATCATGTCCATTCGAATTTTTTCCCAATTTTCATGCCTTAATTAATGTGTCTTTTGGAATGAAATAATGCACGAAATATGTACAATGTGATGTATCCCATGCCTAGTTTGTGTCTGTACAATTAATTTCGAAAAAACCACAAAGATTCGTTGCTCAAATGAGGTCTCAAATGGATGAACCGATGTGTCTTTTGGAAAAAAAATGAACAAAAAAGAGGCAAAATCTGCCTTAGGCTAAGATTCGAACTTGGTCCCTTTGCTCTGTGTCCATGTCTGAACCGAGGCCGTTGGCCTGTGCTTGGTCATATAGCTAACCCATAATACTTAAGACTAATAAAATATGTATTATATTAAGCTAAATAATTATAATATTTTAATTTTTCTTACATATATTTTATTTATATTACTATTATTCATTTAATTATTTTATTATACATATTTTATTCCTCTATATTTTTATTTTTCTATTTTCTCTTTTTTTATTATACTATTGTTTATTATTTTTAATTATTATATTTTATATTTTTAATGAACTCAATCATGGACATTAATTATTCTAAACTTAAGCCTAATTTTAATTGGGCAAAAATTGGGTGTCTACAAGAGGCAACTGCTCGTTGGGTACTAATCATGAGAATCCCTTCTCAATTGCGAAGAGGAAGGATTTAATATGATGCAAAGAAGAAGGAAGCCTCAATGGGAAAGGATTTCTCATGTTACTATTTGGAAGGATTACTTCAATGTTATGAATTAGAGAAAAAAAGATTGAACTCATTGCTTGAAAGTATAAGTAAAATTAGTTTGACTACTCATTATGGAATTCAAAAAATCAAAGATTGAGTAAATGGTCTTGGTAGGGCATTTCATTGACCCAAAGTGAATTACAGAAGCGGGTTCTTAATTTTGCTCATATTCCTCCTCATTTTCAAGATTGATATTGCTAATGCAATTTATAAATGTTTGAAAGAGTGGAGAATAAAAACAAGGTCCATGCAATAACAATTATAATGCTTTAGAAAAATGATAGTGCAATAAGGTCATTAAAGGATACCTTTTATAGAAAAGAAAGTTATTACGTGGAGGTGTCACGCCTCAAGTGGTACCTTAAATGCCATAGCACGCTATACATAATATTGAAGTGTAGAAATAACTACCTTAGTTATGCAAAGACTTCCATATCATGCACAAGGTTTACTTTACAATAGAGGGGACGCTGGAGAAGTTGTGTAGTTTATAGTGGCGATCAATAAAAGCATGCGAAAAAACTAACCAAAGTAAACTTAAATTATGATAAGTTACAATTCCTAAGGCATTCCCCCACTAAAACCACAAAAGCCCCCAAAAGTAACTAAGTGCTAAAGCTCCATATATTTATAGTCTTTAATAGCATCCACTAACAAAAGAGATTTTGAAAGAAATCTACTTCAACTCTTCTACGATATTTCTTCATAAAGCTCCCTAATCTACCCTCATCACCTTAGGCTTCACCATCCTAGGATAAAGCCATTAGTAGTCCTGGGATAACAAAAATCTATATGGGTGTAAGCAACAACAAGTTTAATGAGTATATTCTCACAAACTTATCATGAAACAAATAAAGCAATTCTGTTAAGCAATCATATGCTATGCACTCAAACATATGATTTCAACAAACTATACACGAGTATCTGGAAACCACGTATAACATGGATTTATACCCTCCATGACAATGGTTAGGAATACTCTTGTAGGTCTATGTGACCTTTACTGCTAGTCCGCGCCCATAGCGATCGATCTAGCACGGCTCCCCGGTGAGGTTATATCCTTGAATGAAGTAGTTCCTCAAGAAGAAGCAGGACTCGCATATTTATGTGTGGTTTGTAGTCCACTTGATCCCACACATAAGAATAGCAGCCTTCAATGTTACTAGATATCATGCAATGCATGATTGGTTCTTAGTTCGCACCAACCATATTAAGTTCATTAAAAGTGATCAAGCAATTTATCACATACTAACAACATATCGAAACACAATATCAACACATTATTACAATCAAATAATGTTTCGATATGCTTATAAGCCGTTGATCATGAAACATCAATCATAAGCATAATTCCCATATCTTCCCAAAATAAGTCCAATTTTTATCTTTTTCCTATCAATTAGTGCACTATATTACATAAAAAGTTAGATAATCAAGCATGCCATCTCAGGAATCCTTTAATTAAAGTAACCTTCTAGAAAAAAGGTATTGACCTCTTCATCACCTGAACAAAGAAAATTCCCAAAATGAGTATTTCCCATCGACGTTGCTAAAATTTCTAACTCTATAAACTTAGTTATCAGTAGATTTTTTGGTTATCTAATTTTGACCTTAAAATGGTCGTATCTTACTCATTTTAACTCCTATTTTTGCGCATGAGTAGTTGATTTCTACCTATTTCAGACGCTCTATCCATTTTCAAGGTTATTTCAAACATTTACTGTCATTTAGGTCTCATAATCTATGGGGTCAGATTGCATCCAAATCTATATCTAAATCTATTTTGACGCTTTTTGTCAAGTTTTACCTTAAGTAAAGTTTCTAAGACAAGTTTATAATTTACTCCTATGCTTAAATACATAAAGATTTTAGAAGTAGTTCATAACACATGCATGATCTTAATGATGTTGCCTAAAGGAATGATCTTTCATTGACTCGTCTCATGAGAATTGAAAATTCTTAAGTTTAAAAAACTTCAACCTTAAAAACTTGTAGTGACTTCTTATCTCCTATTATTTATAGATAGACTAGTTGATTTTTTTTTTTAAAATAAAGTGCCATTCTTTATTTTATTCTTTGAAATTCTAGTTCAATATTTTTATTGAAAACGTGTTGTCAAAGCACTGGTTTTTCATATGTTTTTAAGAAAAGAACTTCATGTTGTAAAATTTTCGATATAAATGTAAGGTCACAACATTTGTGGAAATATTGGGTTGGTTTTGTTTTTAAAATTTTCTTTTGTTCAAGAAATTCTAAGGCTTTGAAAAATAAGTTTTGGAAAATTATTTGCATAATAAAGAATTATTAACATTAAAATTTAAGGATTCATTTTACTAATGATGACAACATCATTGTGAGCATTTATGTACCTAAACACAAAATTAAACTCGTAAATATTTTTCTAGTAAGGCAGACTTGAAGTAAAAAGATGATAGGGTTAAGAATAAAATATAAGCACAATAAACATGAGAGTCTTAACTCATGATCAAGGCTCCTAGGACTTGAAATATTTCGGTTACCATATATAAATAAAATCAAAGCGTAATGAAATGAAATAGAATGGAAGTCTTAGATTTTTATCTAGGCTACTTGAGACTTGAAATAATCTAGTCTAGCAATCCCATTCGGACTGATTTTTAAACCAATTTAAGATTAGAAATTGACTAGTCTTATTAGCAAATAAATGAACAAGAAAAGTGCATGAAATAAAGAAAAGCTATATTAGTTGCAACCATATTTTTTGTCTCATATTTAGCTCATTTTGAGTAAGCAGGTATTTGAGGCTCTTGCGATTGGTGAATATCTCATGCTTTTGTCTATAAAGGTAATGCCTCCATAGTTTTAGAGCAAAAACCACAGCAACTGACTCTAGGTCATGCGTGGGGCAGTTTTGCTCATAAGGTCAAAGCTGTCACGAGGCATAAGCGATTACTTTGCCTTCTTGCATCAAGACACATTCTAAACCATTCCTTAAAGCATCATTATAAATGGTATAAGGCCTATCAATATTAGGCAGAATAAGTACTGGCACTGAGACAAGTCGTCGCTTAGGTTCCTGGAAACTTTTTTTTGTCTTATTTGTCCACTTATACTTCTCATTTTTCTAAGTGAGTGAGCGGTTTGGCTATTGTAGAGAAGTTCTTAACAAACTTTCGATAATAGCCTGCTAGTCCTAGAAAGCTCCATACTTCTATCACTGTTATTTGTTGCTTCCATTCCATCATAGCCTTAACTTTTTTTCAGGATCTACTGAGATTCCTTGTCCTAAAACCACATGTCCAAGAAAAGATATCTCATTCAACCAAAAATCACACTTGGATATCTTAGCATACAACTTATGTTCCCGTAACGTTTGTAATGCCATCCTTAAGTGCTCCTTGTGTTGTTCCTGATTTGCCGAGTATATAAGGATGTTATCAATGAAAATGATGACACATTTGTCTAATAGAGGCTTGTAGATGCGATTCATCGGATCCATGAATGCGGTTAGTGCATTAGTTAGACCAAAAGACATTACCAGGAACTCATAATGTCCATAGTGAGTTCTGAATGCTGTTTTTGAGACATCTTCAGGTTTAATTCTTAGCTGGTAATATCTTGATCTCAAGTCTATACGAAAACACGTTAGCTTTTGTAGTTGATCAAACAGGTCATCAATCCTCGAAAGGGGATACTTATTCTTTATTGTCACTTTACTGAGATCTTGATAATCGATGCATAAACTCATTGACCCATCCTTCTTTTTTATGAACATAATTGGTGCTCCTTAAGGGATACACTCAATCTATAAAAAGCTTTGTCCAATAGTTCTTGCAATTGGTTCTTCATTTCCTTCAACTTAACTAGGGCCCCATGACAAAGGGATTAAGATATCAGTTCTGTTCCAGGTATCGTATCGATAACAAAGTCGATCTCTAGCTTTGGGGGTAACCGGGGTAACTTGTCAGAAAAAACATTTGAAAACTCGTTTACTATTGGGAATTCTTCTAACTTTGGCTTCTCACCTTCATCCTCCATAACCTAAAAGTGACTCACTTCTTTTACATTAACTAGTTCAAAAGAACTTGATTCCTTTATCCTCTCCATTACTGTCTCACCGACGAATGTTGCTAACTTTTCTCTTATATCCTAAAAGGTTATCTCCTTTCCTTGACAATCCATAACAGCTTTTGTCAAGGTCATCCAATTCATCCCTAATATTACTTCATATATATTCATGCCAAGCATGATTAAATCACATGTCAATGGATGCCCTTGTATTCCAAGAGGGCAACTCTTCAATATCTCCTTAGTCATCGCTATACCACCAGTAAGGGTTTTCACTTTGAAACTAGTTGTTGTCGTCATGATGGGTAATTCAGTCTTTTTAGCCAAACTAATGGTAACAAATGAGTGGGTAGCTCTGGTGTCTCGAACATAATGCCGGTAGATTGATTAGCTACTTGGATGGTTCCTATATTCGACACACATTAGTTACTACCTTGTGTTGTTTTACCCTTGGCTATCGAGTTAAGCTTCCTACTTATTTAGTTGTAACTAAAGATACCATCGTCAGACTGTACTAGATACACCAAGAGCTTTAAAAGTGAAAATAATCTAAAATTTAATATACTAAACTAATTTGCTTTTATATGATTAATGGATGATTTGTGAATTTGATTATTATAGTTAAGTTAGTATAATTTAATTGGATGATATGAGAAATTCTCTATAAGATAAATTCTTGTCGTTGAAGTATATGTTTGTTAGTAGAATTGTAATATATATATATATATATATACACACACACATGTTTGTGGAATTTCATTAAATTATATGTATGTGGTTTAATTCAAGATATAGTAGTTTTTTTTTTTTAATTTGAAGCCCAAATTCCAAGCCTAACATAATAAAATTCAATTAAACCAAGCCCACACATAACCTAAAGCCTAAACCCATGTTCTAATACATTATCTATATGCCCCAAAAGTTGAAGAGAGGGTAGCAAATATCACAATCCAAACTAGACCCTACTTCCATTTTCTCTCTCTCTCTCCAACTTCATTATCTTTTCAATTTTAACAAGCTCGAATTTCTCTCTTAAATCTTCATCTTCCCAAGATCCTTAGTAAAGAACTAGCTTGAGAATAAGTAGGAACAAAAATTTAACCTAGGAAATGGAAGAAAAGTTTGATTTAATTCGAATAGCCATAAGAATAAGTAAAGTTATAAATCTTGTTTGTTTTGGTTTAATTACGGTTTTGATTGAGGTTAATGTAGATAGGAGTAGGAAATTGATGTTTTATGAATAGACGATATACCAACATGTATGTTGAACTATGTAAATGGATATATGTACCTTAGGTGTTTGATAAAATAATATATATATATATATATATTATGATGAGTTGATGTATGTATTGATGTTGATAGTGATATACGAGTAAGATTTGAATGATTGGAGTGATGATAAGGTTCTACAAGCATAAATGATAGATTTACATTTTTAGATTAATTGTTGTACATATTTATGTGAAATAAACACAAGAGTACAAGAGAGTTTGATGGTGTTTGATATAGTGTTAATAAGTTAGTTTTGATATATTTTTACAAATGCATAAAGGTTAGTAAAGAGTTAGAGGATATAAGACTTCAAAAATTTCGAAACAAATACCAAAGAATAGTGCCTTGTTCATTATGGCGTAATGGAGGCCGTATCCCCTCAGACTTGTATTTCCCTATTAAACATGGCTGTTACATGACCTGTTATCTCCTTGGAGTCTTTTAAATAGCTTGACATGGCCTAGATTACAGTCGTAATAAGGGTCGTTATCTCCTTTGTATGGTTTTTAAGGAAGATTACGGCTGTAATGGAGATCCTTATCTCCGCATGATGTTTTGAAATTTTTTTATAAAGCTTATTATGGCATAATCATCATCACGATCTATATCACGGCCATGAAAGGAGCGTTATCTCTTATTACGGGCGCGATAAGGTCAATTATTTTTATTACAACCCAAGATCACAGGCGTGATGGTGCCTGTAATATCCACCATGACCTTTATCACGGGCGTGACAGACCCTATAGTAATGTTCATAAAAAAATAATAAATAAATAACATAAATAGAGCAATGATGATAAAGATGGATGATCAAGGCAACGTGATAGGTGTAATTTAATTATTAGTAAATTGCTTGATGATTTGCGTGTTGTTAAAGTTTAATAAGTATTAGTGTGTTAGTATATATTATTGTGAATTAATTATATTTTATGAAATGGTTTCCTTTGATAGATTCATATACTCGATTGAGTCCGAATACCGATCTTTTACCTTATAAACATATTTATCAAGGTACGCAATAACATGGATATTGTTTGCTTAGGATAGACATATTCTAAATTTATCTTAACTAAAGAAGGCTTAAAAAGTATTTGTATTGGTTGTGTTTTTCACCGTTGAATCTGGTTCGAGGAGTGACAACCTATTAACAAGGTTAACATTGTTTTTCATTGTTGAACCGGTGTAGCATTTGCTTATTCTTAAAAAAATATAATATGATTTAGTTCATGTCTTATGGGGACAATTGAACTAGGTGATATTATCGATTAAGTTAAGTAAAGTTGAGTAATGACTATAAACCCTATATGAAATTACTTTTACCTTATGAGATTATATCGGAGATATAAGTATTCGGGCTACTTATATCAACGCTCTGAGCAGCTGCGGTTACTCAGGAGCCCTAGATTCTCCATGATTGAAATCGGAGTTTGAATACTCCAGTGTTATTTCATTGACTTGAATAAGGAAAAGTAATTCATGATTTTTGCCTTGCATTTGTTAGGAGTGTATGCCATATCATATTTGTTTTTGTTACTATATACTGAGCCTCTGGCTCACTTTTATCTATTTCAGGTATTGATGAAGATAAGTTTTATGATTCCTTGGGCTATAGGACGAGCTTTGAGGACTTTTTGAATGAGTGCCATGATTAAGACTCCTGAACCAACCTTGTTGTTTTCTTTGCAAGAGAGACCAAACCAAGCTTCATTTTAAAAATGTAATAGTATAGACATGGCTTGCTTATAAGCCTAAGTTTGTAATATAAAGTGTATTTTTAAGTTTCCCCATCATGTATGTAATTTATGGTTTTGTAAACATGGAGATACGAAGTTAATGGTACCTATGTAATGTTATATCAAGTATCTACTTTCTTGATGAGTAGTCTTTATGATAAAAGCTTTGTATCTAAACAGGTTAAACAATCAATCCACATAAACACCTCCCTTTTTCAGACCACCTTGTGTGTAAACCCCCAAAGTTTTGTGACCGGTTTAGCTTAAACCTTAATTGGAAAGTCAACAGGAAACCCTAAAGTTAACAAAACTCTAGTTAAACAAAATGGTTTAAGTTCGGCAATCCCGAATAAGCGACCCTGAGAAAGAAAGTAAGATATTAGTATGTAGAATAGTTCGTAATTACATAAGGAAGATTAAAAAGATCAGATTAGTAAAACCGCGACTCTTTTGAAACCCGGACGAATACAGTCCTTGAAAAATATATCCCGGGGCTCGAAATAGTAAAAATATTTCGGATATACTGTTAGACTCGTAAAAATGTAAGGTTTTCAAAAATATTAGTTTTATAATTTTTCGGTGAGTAAAAATATCAAATATCGCAATTATACATATATTTTCTTACTACCAGTACTTTATTATTCATATCTACTTTACATTACACTATTCACTACTATTCTACGCTATTCTTTTACCTCTACTTTTTCTAACACCTACTCTTACAACACTATAACCTATTACCTTTACTTTTTACCTTTCTCATAACTTTATTCACTTCTACTTTATTTATTATTACATTTAATCAACAAAAATACAAAATAAAACAAATCTCTAATTCCCTCTCTTCATGTGGCCGGAGCCCCCCCCCGCGCCCCCCTCCCCAATCTTTCTCTCATTTTTTGTTTTTTTTTTATTTTAAATCACACAAAAATTCACTCCTCATTTCTATAAATACCCCTTCCTCTTTCGCTTCTTTCACACAATTACTACCCATAAATTTACTACCAATCTCTCTCAAATACTCCTCTCAACACTCTCTTCAAATACTCTCTCAAAATAATGTCAAACCACTTCTACATACACAAAACCCATTCCCATATAATACTTCAAAAACCCTCTTTAGGTAAACTTTTCTTTACAAGTTCTTTCTCCAGTCATGTAACTTTACATGACCATGATATGAGTTTCCAAAATGCTAAATGTTATGGAAGCTATACTATGTTCATGTATTGTTCTAGTTTATGAATCTTTATTTATTTATTTATGTTGTTACTTTACTTTGTTCATATTATCATCATCATCATCATCATTATTATTATATCTAATTAAGTATTATTATATATATATATATATATATATTCTTTAGAACATATAAGCTCACTTGCAATTTTTTATTTCCATGCAATGTTAATTTATTTCTTTCTTTGCAATTTATTTATTTCATGTTGTTGTAAGACTGGTGTCTAGTCTTAGACTTGTCTCTATCAAGTCAAAACAATTTTCTTTCTTTATTTTTTTTTCTTTCTTTTTGGGACTATTCTACTTCTTAGTCTCGAGAACTTTGAAGAAGCTAAGACTCCCAATACTTGACTTATTTATTATTTGTGTTATTTTTGCTTGTTATTATTTATCATAATCATGCCTATTAAGATTGTTGTCCAAATCTTTAAAGCTTCAATAATACTTGACAAAAAGGAGATTTTATCACCTAAGAATGGTTTTATATAAAATATAAATTCTATGGTTTAACAAAAATAAAGTTATTCTTTTCCAAGTTTTAAGAAGAACTCACTACAATTTAAAAATTTTCTTTTGTCTTGAAAAAGCTTTTTGAATCATTTTTATATTACTTTGTTTTCTTAAAAAAAGATGAGTTTGGTACTAAAATATTTTCATAAAAACATAATTTAAGGAAACCCCTTAAAACGAAAATGAGAATTTCCAAAACCAAGATTTTTTAAATAAATAGTCAAAGAAAACAAATAGGAAAAGTAGCACTAATATTGAGAATTTAGAAAAGAAGAAATTTATATTATCAAAAAGTTATTTAGAAAAATAGTAAGACAAACATAAAGTAACTCTTTGAAAACAAATGAATCAAAATATTCATTTTAAAGGATTAATAAAATGGATTTCTTGTAAACTATAGTTTTCTAAACTCTTAATTAACATTGTTTTACCCGAGAAACATGGTTGGATAACAAACACTTGAGCATGGATAAAATATGAGCTAAGTATCTATGAAAAAGGAAATTTTCAACTATATATATGACTAAGTATTTATCAAAGCAATTTTTGAATGGTTTAAATGTTTGAAACAAATTGCTTTTGGGTCAGTAAAAATTCATGGTGAATCTGATCACCACTGTTTCGAAGCCTAAATAATCTAATTTGATAAAAATAATTTTAGAAATGGATAGATCTTTTTGAGTAGGTAGAAATCGGTATATTATATGCGTAATTCCGAGTTAAAATGATCAAGTTATGGCCATTTTAAATTGGAATCATCCTTTATACGAACTTTGACGTTCTTATGACATTATTTTGTCAAAATTTAAGAAAGTCATCAAGAAATACTCATTTTGGGTATTTTCCTTGACTAGGTGATTCCAAGGAAGGATACTCATACCCCGATGATTATTTAGATTAAGTGGATTGTGTGAACGACTCATCCGTTTAGAGAAGTGTCGATATGGCATTGTGAGTTTATTTCCTTAAAGTGTTTTACTTGATTGTGCTTGTAGTTTAGTCGTATTAAAATTAAGAAAAGACAAATTGATATGTATGAAGCAAAAAATTTATTGAAAGGATCTTAAGAAATCGGCCGAAATTGAATAAATGTTTGTTTTAGTATAGCATTTGATTTGTATGAAATCTATGATCACCTTATATTTGATAATAATGATGCTATGATATCATAAATAAATTGATCCATACATACCACGAAGTAGTTACATTGCATTGGGTTATTATCCTTGGGCAAGAAGGATAGTAGCTCAGGTCGAAAGCAACACTTAGCAGTTATGATCGAAAGTGATTGCTTGCGACAGAGAATCAAACGCTTGGCGGAAAGTGCGGAAGCATGGCCCAAATCAAGTAGACTTGATATGCTTGGCGTATTGATCGAAAGCATAATTTTAACTAAAACTACTTGTTTTGAGGTTAAGTTTCACCAAACCCCGAATGGAGGGCATAAATCCATTTAACATATAGTTTTTAGAAAACTATATGCCTTGTTTGCCCACGTGCATGTTGCATTTCATTTATCTGCTTAAATAACTTATTTGAATTTCATTATACAAGAATTTTATTTATGGAAATAGTTCTCACAAGCCTATTAGCTTATACCCTTATAGATATCTTTTGCAGTTTACCTATTTATGGTTGAGGCCATGTGGACCCTGCAGCCAGGTATTTTCCTTTTTGGTTAAGGAATTTCTAGATGAAGTTTAGCATTGGATAAGATGTAAACTTCATAAAAATATTCTTGTAATATATTATAGTTATTTGTGGTTGCGGAATGCCCCTAAGATTTGTAAGACTATTATTATGAACAAATGAATATTATGAATCATCTTTTCTTAATTTGTTATCATGTCTTCTTAAGCTTCATAATTCTATGTATGGTCCTCTAAATTTGTGAGAGCACGTCTTACACTTAATATCAAAGCTTCTGGGAATGACTAAGGTTGTCATACTTAAGCTTTAATATTGAGTGTGACGGACTGTTACGTTTAGGGTACCACTTGGGGCATGACATTGTGTGTAATATATCTTTATATTACATGTAGTTGGGGACCTGACATGTCATATTTTATTATTATACATGTTGGGTCTTCACAAAAAGTTAAGGTTTAAGGTTAACCTATGACTAAGCCAAAATCCGGGCCGTCATCTTCCTCTAACACTGCAAACTCCACTTCTTCATCATTTGCTTCCTCGCATATCCATTATCTTTCTAGATTGTATATGTGGAGTCCTTGCATTAAGGCTTTTGAGCGTTCTCATTTCCATTGCCATTCTTATGGGAATTAGATCCTCCTCCAAGTTGTGGCATTGTTTTGTCAGTGGGATCTAGAGCTTGGGGTACTTGTTGGTCAAGTGTCCGGGTTATCTACAAACATAGTAGCTAGTGTGCCTTCTTAAGACAGTTAAAGATCTCATGATTCAGGTTTCTACAAAGTAGCACCTTTTCTATAGCTGTCGACACTCTTTAAGGTAGTGCTTTTCCTTGCACTTCCAACATCTTACATCTACGGTGCCTTTCTTTCCATTACCACCGAAGTTGTCTGCCATGTTAAGCTACTTGAACTTGGAACTTGAGCAGGAGCTATCAATAGTTTTCTTCCTAAAAACCACAGTCTTCTTTCTATAGCTTGTACTTTCGCTTCTTTGCTCTTTCTACTGCCTATGTTCTTTCTACTAACTTGCGATAGCTCCGCATATCGAACTCTTCCATCTTAGTTCATAGCTCCTCATCTACCACTTAGGAATACTTGTCTCTTTAACTCATCACCGTGTTTGTAGGAGTCTGGGGCATACTATAATAATCTATTGAACTCTATTTCATATTGCTCCAGTTTATCCTCCTTGGGATATGTGTAAGGAATCTACACTGTAGCGAACCCTTAAGCTACCTGAGAAGTAGTTCTCCAAGAATTCACGTCTGAATGTCTCCTAGGTAATTAGGGTGGTAGCTCTCTACTTTTGGACTCCCACCAAACTCTTGCATTAAATCTTAGCATGTAAGTACCATTGTCCAGCCTGAGATGATGGGGTATTTCGAACGCGACAAAGATCGCTTGATTTAGACTAACTAATCTTCTGCTTCCTTTGTTTTTTAGAAGCTCCATCAAAATAGCGATTGCTTTTGATGAAGTCAGGTAAGGTGCTCTTACAAGGTTTAGGTAATGGTGGTGGTAGTTGGTGCCGGAGCAACTGGGACTTCTTATGGAGCTACGGCTAATATGGAGCTGGAGTAGGCACTTTGCGAGCTTGTTGTAGAAAGGTTCTAGCATATCTACTAGCCTTCCAGTTACTGCTAAAACATCTCCTTGTTGATTTTATTGGGGCTAATTCCTTAGGTTTTCTTGTTTAGGAGTTGGGGCATTAGGTTCACGTCAAAGGCGACCCTTTCCTCTTCAAACTTGGTTGTTTTATGATTAACCGGGTAAATCGTTATTTAAATTTTCTTGCAAATCTACACATTTATAATTAAGATTATAGTTTGATGTGGATCTGACTATGGTTTTCAATAAGATCTGATCTTGATCAATTTAGGTTTTCTGGTGGATATGAAATTAAATAAATTAAAGGGATATGGATGAAATCGTCGCTCAATAGGATCCATGAACAACAAAAATCAATCTGGTTTGTGTTTGTATTATATATCGATAGAACCATAATCTACAAAGCACTCATGGTATCAATGAATTAAGAGGTTCAAAAACGATAATCGCCACAAATCTATATAACACAAGATTTAATAAGAACAAATGATTAAAGAGTAGCAATAATCTCAATAATCAAATAAACCACAAGAGGGTTCTCACACACAAATGTGCTCTCAATATCAAATGATAAAAAAACTATTGAAAACAAATAACAAAAGACTATATATACTAACCTTAAAGAGACTTAAAAGACATAAATTCTCGTATAAAAGAAAGTTGGCGGCCTTTATTATACTTAAGTGGCCTAAACATAACAAAACGAAAATAGAATAAGACTTGTCAAAAGTAGGCCGGCAAGTAGGCTGATGGCATAGAAACTTAGGCCGACGGCTTAGGAGTCTGCCTATCTCCCCTGCACTGCCCATTTCGCTTCTTGACTTGCTCCTTGTTGCTTTTCCATTTTGTGTTCCCTTTTTTCATGACTTAGGGCAACTGGATTCCTATCATTACCTCCCGGTTGAAGAAGATTCATCCTCAAATCATGATTCTTCTTTTTCTGAACATTCGGGGTAATCTTCTTGCTAGTCCAAGCAAACAAACTTTTCAAACCCTTGGTCTTCTTAACATGGATCAACTTGGCCTGCTACAACTCTTCAGAACGCCTGGCCATCAGCTTGAAAGTCTTCCCCTAGTGCTGAATTATGTACTAATTTTTGTACCCATCATATAAAGCTCGGATGTCATATTGCCATAGTCTTCCAAGAATCATATGTGTAGTATCCATGGGTACTACATCACATCCAACTTCATCAGAATAATCACCAATTGAGATAGGAACATGAACCTGTTTATGAACATGAATAACTCTTTGGTGATTTAGCCAATGAAGAGCATAAGGATTTGAATGTTGCTGCAATTGTAAGCCCAGTTTAGAGACTATTCCCGCAGATATAAGATTGGCACAGTTGCCTGTATCAACCATAGTCAGATAAGTTTTCCCCTTCACTAAGCTCTGAATATAAAATAGATTTGTCCTGTGTTCCGGATTGCCTTCTCCTACTTAAGCAATAATGTCAATGGACCGTTAGGTGCTTCTTACTCAATCACACCTTCCTCACTACTCTCTTGCTTCTCTTCCTCACTTTCAATCTTATCATCTTTTAGAAACATCACTTGCTTGTTAGGACATTAAGAAGCAATAAGTCCATTGCCCAAACACTTAAAACACTTGATCTCTCTACTTTTTTTTGTGGAGCCTGATTTGGAGTCCTTTCTTCAACCTCCTTCCCCTTATTCTTTTCTTTCCTGTCCTCTTTCCTTTCCTCCTCATCAGATTTGTTGTGATAATGGGACTTGTGAGACCTCCTGTGTTGTTGTCTTTTAAGCCTGCTAGCCAATTTGATGACATCCTCAAGAGTTTGATATTGTTGAAGTTCGACAACATTAGCTATATCCATCTTCAGCTTATTGATAAACCTAGCAATAGATTCAAAAGTGGATTCTTGAATATTACATCTAGTCATCAGGGTTTCGAATTCCTTAACATATTCCTCAACACTCCTGTTCATCAGTCTCTTCATTAGTGCCAAAGAATGCACCTTTTCTTCATTTTCCCTTCTTCTCTCAGTTTGTAACTTGTCCCACCACAAGCTAGCATAATCTGAAAAGGCTAGTGATGCCATTTTAACCTTCATGCGGTCATCCCATCCGTAACATTCAAACACTTTTTCTACCCTGGGGCACCCAATCCAAGAATTCTTCAGGCTACTTCCTATAAACGGAGGAATCTTCAATTTTATATTCTCTATTCCCTATTGCCTATCATCTCTTCTCTCATGCCTCCTTTGTCTACCACTATTGCCATTGATTCATTACTGGAGTGTCTTCTTTGGCTAGATCTGCTCTGATTTTGTCTTTCTCTAACTCCAATCTCTCTAAAATCCTCTTGACATCCTCTTGCATCCGATTCACTCCAGTTCGCAATTGAGTGAATTCTTGCCTTGTCACAACATCTCCTTCACCACTACCATCCCTTCTAGCCCTAGGGTTATTTTCATTAATACTGTTGCTTCCATTCGACGACTTCTCCACAATTCAATAACACAAAATACAACAAAAACCCCAACAACAACCACAACAGAAATTCCCAAAACAAGAGAAATAAACATTTTTTTTTACCAACCTATATGTAATCCACGCCGAATAATAATCTCTGTGTAACCTTTGCTCTGATACCAAACAGATGTGGATTCCGCTATGGTCTTCAATAAGACCTGATATTAATTAATTTAGGGTTATTTGGTTGATATGAAATTAAATAAATTAAAGGGGTATGGATGAAATTGTCGTTCGATAGGATACACGAACAACAAAAATCAAACTGGATTATGTTTGGATTATAGATCGATAGAACCATGATCTACAAAGCACTCACGGTGTTAATGAATCAAGAGATTTAAAAACTATGTTTGCCATAAATCTATATAGCACAAGATTTGATAAGAATAAATGATTAAAGAGTAGCAATAATCTCAATAATATCAACAATCAAACAAACCACAAGAGGGTTCTCACACACAAATGTGCTCTCAATATCAAGTGACCAAAAAACTATTGAAAACAAATAACAAAAAGACTATATATACTAACCTAAAGAGACCTAAAAGACATAAATTCTCATATAAAAGAAAGCTGATGGCCTTTATTATACTCGGACGACCTAAACATAACAAAATGAAAATAGAAAAAAACTCGTCAAAAGTAGGTCGGCGGCTTAGACACTTAAGCCGGCGGCTTAGGAGTCGGCCTATTTCCCCTGCATTGCCCATTTCACTTCTTAACTTGCTCCTTGCTGCTCTTCCTTTTGTTTCCTTTTTTCACGACTTAGGGCAACTAGATTCCTATCATAGTTTGTAATAGTTTATCTTCAACGGAAAACATGAAAAAGTTGGAAGAAAGTTTATCAAATACTCAATATGAAATTCAAAAAGAGGTAAAATTTCAAGGATCTTAATTGTTAAAGTAAAGGATAAAATGGAAAACATCATAGAAGAAAACAGAGAAATCCATTCATAAAGAAGCGGTTACATAGAAAACAAAGATTTAAAAGATTACATAGACGAGTCTTAACTACTAGTTAGTTACTAAGTTCACTTCCTACAACTCATTGACTTTACTTAGACATTGCATAAACACAAAGCAACATTACACAAGATAGCATTACTATGATTAATAGAAGAAACATTCTTCATCGCTTTGTAAGAGTTTCACTTCTTTTCATTCTTGCAATGATCCTTTAAGGAGAGGATGATTGATTCGAGTGGTTAGCACTGCTTGATCCATGATGCCTCTTCTTGCTTTTCATGAAAGTCTTATCGTTGAATAATAAGTCTCTTCCTTTTTTCCTTTTGGCTTGAGTTTGGCTCATCTGTTCCTTCCTTGCCCGATTGTACATCAGATGATCTTCTTCTGGATTGGATTCAACTATGACTTCATTCTCTTTGAGTGGCATAACTGTGATGGTTAGCTATTGCATCCAAACATATGGTCAGTTCTAATTAGAGGGTCGTCTTCTAGGAACGGGATAGGCTTCCAATCAGAGGTATCTGGTTCTTCTTTGGGATCCTCTTCTTCTTTAGCTTCTTCAATGGCTTCCTCCATTACATTCTCACCAAAGTCTCTATCCTATCCCATGGTGGAGAGTTAAAGTCCAGGGTGGCACTGTGTTGGAGGAGGGAAAATCTTACGATAAATACCATACCAGTGGAATCATTCTTTGTGGTCTGCTTTCAACCATTGGGTATGATCTCTAAGGTGGTCCTCAGCATATACATACATTGGTCCAAGCTCTCTCCAAGTCCTAAAGTCAGGGACGATAGGGGTCCTTTCATTCCTGACTACAAAGATCATTGCCTGAAGCATAGTTTCACCATTCATGTAAACCGCAAACCTCTCGATAGCATATATTAACTTCATATCCGTCTATTTCGCATTCCTAGAAACATCATAGCTAAATCCTTCAACATGGTCCTCCTATATGGTGTACCTCAGTCATCTTTTCTAGATGCCCATTACTTCCTTTATAGTATGTAGTCGTCCTATAAGATTGAACTCCTCACACAATAGTCTCAACCTTTGCTTATATTCTCGGAGGATCTCCATGAATTCTAGTTGAAATTGTCTAGCCTTGTTTTTGAGTTCTCCAAAGGTGGTCTAAACATAAAACAAATGAAGTCATGTCATTAGGCCATAATATACCTTCTTATCTAATTTATTCTAGTTTTACAATTTTTCCTTATTACTCAGGCTTTTCTGATTCCAAACTTATCGTTTAGCTTATGATTCTAATTCCCTATCCTAGTTGCTCTAATACCAACTTTAATTGTCATATCCCAAGGGGTATCCTAAACATGACAACTTATTGTACATAATATTAAAGCTTAAGAATTACTACATTAGTCATGCAAAGGCTTCCATATCATGCACAAAACGTACTTCACAATAGAGGGATGCAGAAGAAGTTACTTAGTTTGTAGTGGCGATCGAATAAAAGCAAGCGAAGTAACTAAACAAAGTAAACTGAATCATGATAAGTAACAATTCTTAAGGCATTCCCCTACCAAAACCACAAAGGCTCCAAAAGTAACCAGTGCTTAAATCTCCATATAAATTTACAGTCTTCGATAGAATACACTAACAAAAGAGATTTTGAAGAAATATACTTCAAGTCTTTTAGCAAATTTCTTCAAAAAGCTCCCCATATCTACCTTCATGACCTTGAGCTTCACCATTTTAGGGTAGAGCCACAGGTAGTCATGGGATAACAAAAATCTATATAGTGTAAGCAATAACAGGCTTAGTGAGTATATTCCTACAAAATTATCATAAAACATAGCAAGCAAGTTGGTTAAACAAGCATATGCTATGCACTCAAGCATAAGATTTTCAACAAAATATACACGAGTATCCAAAAACTGTGTATTGCATGGATTTACACCTTTTGCCACAAGGTTAAGGATGCTCTTGCAGATCTCCATGACCTTTACTACAAGTCCCCACGCACAGCGATCGATCTGGCGCAGCTCCCCAGTAAGGCTATATTCCCGAACAAAAGTAGTTCCTCAAGAGGGAACACGACTTACATATTTATGTGCAGTTGCAGTCCACCCCATCACATGCATAGGGATAGCAGCCTTCAAATGTGACTCGACAGCATGCAATATATGATTGGTTCTTAGTTCACACCAACCTATCAAGTTCATTAAAAGTGATCAAGCAATTTATCACATACTAACAACATATCAAAACACAATGTCAACACATTATTACAATCAAATAATGTTTCGATATGCTTACAAGTCGTTGATCATGCAACTTCAATCACAAACATAATTCCCATATCTTCATTAAAAAAGTCCAATTTTTATCTTTTTCTAATCGGCTAGTGTAGTATATTACATAAAAAATTAGATAAGGAAGCAGGGAAATAAAACTTACTCGGTTATCTGAGGAATCATTCAATAAAAATAATCTTTTAGAAGAGGAGTATTGACCTCTTCGTCACTTGAACAAAGAAAATTCCTAAATGAGTATTTTCTGTTGACTTTGCTTAAATTTCTAGCTTTATAAACTTAGTTTTCGTTAGATTTTCCTATTATTTAATTTTGACTTTAAAACGGCTGTATCTAAGTCATTTTAAACTCCAATTTTCACGTATAAGAGTCGATTTCTACCTATTTTGGACGCCCTATCCATTTTTAAGGTTATTTCAAACATTTAAGTCATCTAGGTCTTGGAATCTAAAGGTTAGATTGTGTATAGATCCATATCTAAATCTATTTTGACACTTCTTGCAAGTTTTACCTTAAGTAGACTTCTAAGACAAGTTTATAATTTACCTATATGCCCAAACACATAAAGATCTTAAAAGTAGTTCATAACACATGCATGATCCTAGTGATTTGCTTAAAGGAATGATTTTTCATTAACTCGTCTCATGAGAATTGAAAATTCTTAAGTTTAAAAACTTCAACCTTGAAAACTTGTAGTGACTTCTTATCTCCTATTATTTATAAATAGATGAGTTGATTTTATTTTTTAAATAAAGTGCCATTCTTTATTTTATTCTTTGAAATTCTTGTTTAAAATTTATGAAAACGTGCTTGTCAAAGCATTGGTTTTTCATGTGTTTTCTAAAAAAGAACTTCATATTGTAAAATTTTCAAAATACAATGTAAGGTCACGACATTTGAGGAAATATTGGGTTGGTTTTGTTTTCAAAATTTTCTTTTGTTCAAGAATTTCTAAAATTTAGGGATTCATTATTACTATTATGACAACATCACTATGAGCATTTATGTACCTGAACATAAAAATTAAATCATAAATATTTTTCTAGCAAGGTGGACTCAAAAAAAAGATGATACGGTTGAATATAAATATTAGCATAATAAAAACATGAGGTCTTAACTTATGATCAAGGCTCCCAGGACTTGAAATATTCCAGTTATCATATATAAATAAAATCAAAGCATAATGAAATAAATAGAATGGAAGTCTTAGATTTTTTATCAGGTTTCTTAGACTTGAAATATCTAGTCTAGCAATCTCATTTAGCTAATTTTTAAACCATTAAGAGTTAGAAATTGATTAGTTTTATTAGCAAATAAATAAACAGTAAAGTGCATGAAATAAAGAACGCTATTGTTAGTGATCAAAATGCTCTAAACATATACATACTTACATATACATATTTGCATATCAAAAGTTAGATTAGTAAACACGAATAACATGAACATAACATAAACATAAATATAAACATATATGGTGTGACATGAACTTGATATGTTGTCTTATATTTCTATTCCCTAGCATTATGCATTATTAGGATTTTTATGGAAATCATTTAAAGACATACACACACACATCATAGAACATAACGATGAAGGGTGTTTACCTAAATTAAAGATGGAAGAAAAATCGAAAGTGGCAAATAGACAGAGGTGGCATGGGGAAGAGGGGGAAAGGGGGAGAGTTTTGAGAGAATTTAGAGAGTTTTATAATGAAAAAGAAGTTATGTAAGTGTAAGGAAAAATGAAGGTGAGAATGGGTATTTATAAAAGTAAAAGTGAGGAATCACTATGTGTTAAAAAAATGAACAAGAAAATAAATTGGAGAAATACGAGAGGAGGAGGGG
>JAMXBD010002320.1:0-211156 GCA_024138025.1 Combretum micranthum | reverse complement strand
ATTAAAGCCTAAGAATGAACCACCTCAGTCACGCGAAGGCTTCCATACCAGTACAAGGCGTCTAAACACATGGAGGAGACATCGGAGAGATACATTTTATATTGATACACTTGAGTAACAATGCAAAGGAAATACAATCTCACTATACTGTAGATAAAAATCGCTATACTTCAAAATACAAAGTTTAAACTTCATTATTATCTCACGAGCTTCCTTACCATAAACTATTACAGACAAATCATAAAACTAGCTAATAACTTCAAACATTCTTATTCTGCTGAAATTCGGAGTCATTCCCGGCTCCAACCAATTCGGTCCCCACTTTGCATTCTTGAGATAACCTTTCATTTATAACAACTATTGGGGTATAAGCTACACTAGCTTAGTGAGAATTCCCTTGGTTCCGTACCATAACAAGCAAGTTATAATCAATCATATGCTATGCATGAACAAACACGTGAGCAAGCAATTATGCATGGGTATCCGGAACCCACACACAGAACGGATTTACGCCCTCCGTATCTTGGGTTAGGAATGGTATTGAGTCTACACGACGCATCTAGTCCCCAAGCCCTCGGCTCTTAGCACTCGACTCGGCTAGGCTCATCCAAGGAATGCATCCACATGCGCCTTAGTACCCTGAATGAGCTCTGGCACCGGGCTCGTTATCCAAACGAGGCATCGACGGACCATACCGATCGACCTGCGTAGGAGTAGCATGCTACCAAATGCAATATGTCCGATGCGATGCATGACCAATTTTTTCTTAGGTCAAAAATATTTATACATTCTTTAGAGTGACCAACCAATATCACACATATAACAGAAATAATATGAATAGTGCAGTTATCCAATCGAATCATGGTTTCGATATGCTTTAGTTCTTTGGCATACATTCATCACAGTCTCATCATATATCCCATCCCCATTCATATCGATTTTTATCTTGTGCCTATAATTCTAATGCAACTAGCTACAGCACAAACAAGGTAACAAAATAAGGAGAAAACTCACTCGGCCATTGGATCACCGGTCTTCTAGTACAAGTAATCCGGTGGTAGGGAATCGTCGATATCGGGTCACCTAAAAAGGAAGAAATACTCTAATAAGTATTTCAACTCTAACTAATCCAAACGATTTTATACGAACTATCAAATTCGTAATTCTCGTCCTAAGCGGGAATTCCAACTTAAAACGGCCATAACTTGGTCATTTTAACTCGGAATCTCGCAAATTATATTCGATTTCTATCTACTTCGAAAGATCTATCTAATTCTAATATTATTTTCAAGTTTTGAAAACATTTAGGTCTCGAACAGAGGGATCAGATCTGATCAGTAACGGTTTCCGATTCCGAAAAATAGTTTTGTAAATGTTTGTAATGTTCCTACTATATAAATTAGCTATACATGCAATATGAGTGATTCCCTAACATGAATGACATGAGATGAGCTTAATGTATGCATGATCTTGATGATTCTTGCTAAAAGAAAATTTTATAACTCCTTATATTACAAGACTTCAAGGATAACTACTTTTAAGAATACTAGTTTCCTAACTTTGATTATTTCCATTTGTTTTGGATTTATTACTTAAGAAAATATAATTATTTTTGTTAAAATTGAGTCTTCATTATATCTATTACTTATGACCTTCATTTCTACATAAAAATTTTCATTTTGCACTTTGTAAACATGTTTTCAAGTGGGGTTGATTCCAAAATCCGAATTTGGTAAAAATTGGTTCTTGAGTGATTCCTTTAAGTAAAAATCATTTGATATTTAGAAAATTAGGGCTCAATCATACATAACCACTAAGGACTTCATTTTTACACAAAAATTTGCATTTTACACTTTGCAAATATGTTTTACAATATGATTTACTCAAAATCCGAATTTTAGAAAATCCACTTTTTGAATGATTCTTTGGGAAAAACTTGTTTAAAGCATTAAAATTTAAGGCTTTACTATATCAATTACCTAAGGACTTCATTTAACACATAAAACTTGCAATTTGAGCTCAAATACTAAGTGATTACATATGCATCATCTCAAATTACGAATTTGACAATTTGATCACTAACTCAAAATTTTCCATTTTAATTCCATTACTTGTTTTACACATCACTCATGCCTAAACTCATTTTAACTTGTAAAAATCATTCCTTAAAGATACCTATTACTTATACCCTTCATTTTTCACTAAAAACATGAGTTTTGGAGTTGATAAATGGGTTTTAAAAATTGGTCTTGGTTGGGATCCGAATTTACAAAATTTATTTTTGGTCATATCTTTTGATAAAATCTATCCAAGCTTATGAAAATCCATTCCTTACATATCATATCTTAAGAGCCTTTCATTTCTTAAATAAAAACTCCATTTTTGAGTTGGAAAACATGTTTTTAAAATATGCCTTGGCCAAAATCCGAAAATAGAATTTTTATTTTGAAAATCACCTTTGATTCTTGTAGAAAGAAGTCTTGATGATATACATATATTAAGCCTTCATTTTCTTAAGTAAAAATTACATTTTGACACTTGGAAAGTGGTTTTCAAATAGGGGTTTTGCCAAAATACGAATTTCACAATTTTTGTCTAAGTTCAAATCTAAGATCTACACATAATATGAACATACACCTAAATGAAACCCATGAAAATAAACTTTAAACTTCATAGATCTAAACTTTGCTCATCAAAATCTTTCATTTATGTTATCTATACCCTAAGCCCTTCATTTTAAATGAAAAATACACATTTTGAAGTTGAAAAACAACTTTTCTAATTATGATTCCATTTTCATCCGAATTTTCAAAAATGATTTTTGATGAAAATAAAATAGATCTTGAGTTTTCTAAAACATCCCTACTATCATCATGCCACTACAAGTCATCCATGAACATAAAACAAAGTCTAATGCATGTATGGACCTAAAACAACTAGATCTAGTCTTCTAAACTAGTTTTGAATGCATGAACACATGTGAATGAGAAATATATGCATAAATCATAAGTAATAACAAGAATAATAACTTAAATAGCAAGATCTATGGCATAAACAAAAATCAAAGCTACAAAAAGTTAGATCTACAATATATATCAACTTTAAACAAGAAAATAATTGTAATACAAGATAATAAAAGTGGAGAAAAGGAGTGTTTCATTATTGGCATCATCATCCTAAGCTTTTAAGCTTATGGAAGGTCATTTGATGCATGAAACCTTCATTACACTTTACCTATATCACCTATGGAGGCTTTGAGATGAAGATTTGCTTAGAAATCTTCAAGAAATATGAGTGGAAGCTAATGGAAGAGATGGGGGCAGCTTGTGTTCTTGAAGAAACAAGAACAAAAAGAAGAAAGAAAGAGAGGAAAATGAGAGAGAAAAGGCTAAGGAATGAAAGAGGGAAAGTGAGTAAATGAAGGAGAGAGAGAAAATGAGTGTTTTAATTGAATAAAAGAAGAAAAAAAAAACAAAGGCAGAAAATGAGGGGGGGGGGGGGGGGGGGGGGGGGGGGGGGCTGCGTGAATTGGGAGAGAGAGAGTGTGTGTTTTGTTGAATTTTGACTTGAAATTAAATTGTGTAATAAATGTGTATGTGTAGCTTCTTTAAGAAGGATTGAAAGAAGGTTATTTTAATTAATTTTTGGAGTAATTCAAGAGTCAAGGCAGCCATAAAGAGGGTCAAAATCTGCCATGAAGTGTGGAATAATGTGTAGAAAGATTGAAGTGAAAAGGAAGTGATATGTGTAAGGTGTACTTGAAGTATGGGTTGTAAAAGTACTTTCTTAATAAAATAAAAATAAAATTAGAAAAATTATTCCAAATATTTGTAGCAGATTTTTCATAATTAAAATTAAATAATTATTTGAATTATTTTAGTATTTTAACAATTATGTTACCGGTATGATCAAAATACGCGAATATGGGCTATAAATAATATTTTTATAACCCGAAAAATTCTAAAAAATTATTTTATGAAAATAAAAATATTTTTAAAATATTTTTCAATTATTAAATTAATTTATTTTATTTTAGTATCGGGTCTTAAACAGAATCTGATCCCGTAAAGACCCGAAACAAACTAAATTTTAGAAAAACAAAATTTTCTATAACATATAAAATATTTATCTAAAAATATAAGGCTTTAAAAGAATAATAAAATTTTGTAATGAAATAAAAATGAATAGTGCAAAAGACTAATCAATTACCGGTAATAATGGAAATACGATAAAAAGGTTATAACTGTAACTTTTATAACCCGAAAAATTCTATAACTGATATATTTGGAAATCTTATGAAATTACGAGTCTAACATACTATTGGTATATTTTTTATATCTCGAGCCCGGAGCTTTTCGAAGTCTGTATCCGAACGGGTTCGAATTAGGTCAAAAATTTACCAACCTGATATTTTTAAACAAACTTATATTACTACGAGCTATTCTACACATTTAAACTACATCTCGGCCTCTAGGGTTAAGAGCGCTAGGTCGGACTTAGACTATTGTATTCCACTTAGGGTTTCCGGGTGATTTTCCGGTTTAGATCTTTGCCAAATTGGAAACTGATATTTTATGTTTATACAACATATTTAATTTGAGAAATTTATTTTACATTAATGTTTTCGGAATTCTTGAATTGAGTTATATTTTCGAAAGTCAATCGTTATTTGCTTTTTAATAATTTTTTTTGGCTTTATATTACGTTTTTATAAGCCGGAGTTAAATATGGAATTTTTCGTACGTAGTGGTTTTGAATTTGAAGACCACTGAGTTTTATTTTATTTTTAAGGATTTTCATTTTCTCATGATTAAGAAATTTTTGGATTCATTCATGATTTAGGACTTGTCGAAATTCGGTTTTAATTTGGAGTGATTTTTAGAGTTTATTTTCGAAGTTCATCTTGGAATTATTTACTGAAATTTTTCAGGGCTTACATATTACTTAAGGACTCCATTCATTACATAAAACTTTCATTTTGAGCTTGGAAAATAGGTCTTCTTATGATCTTCATTCAAAATTACGAATTTCACAAATTGACTACTAACTCAAAATTTTCCATCTTGATTCTATTTCTTGTTTTATACATTAATCTCATCAAAACTCATTTCAACTTATAAAAATCACTACTTAGTGATATCTATGACCTAAACTCTTCATTTTTCATATAAAACACAAGTTTCGAAGTTGATAAATGGGTATTCAAAATTGGTCTTGGTTGACATCCGAATTTACCAAATTTATTTTTGGACATATCTTTTTGATAAATTCTATCTAAACTTATGAAAACCCATTCCTTACATATCATATCTTAAGAGCCTTTCATATCTTGAATAAAAACTTTATTTTTGAGTTGGAAAACATGTTTTTAAACTAGGCCTTGGCAAAATCCGAAAATAGAACTTTGTTTGAAAATTAATCTTTGAAAATCACCTTTGATTCTTATAAAAAGAAGCCTTCATTATCTTAAGTAAAAATTACATTTTGACACTTGGAAAGTGGTTTTTAAATAGGAGTCTTGCCAAAATACAAATTTCACTATTTTCTTTGAGTTCAAAACCAAGATCTACACTTAATATGATCATAAATCTAAAAGAAACCCATGGTAGTAATTATACACTCATAGATCTAAATTTTACTCATCAAAATCTTTCATTTATGTTATTTATCCCTAAGCCCTTCATTTTAAATGAAAAATACACATCTTGAAGTTGAAAAATAACTTTTCTAAATATGGTTCCATTTTCATCCGAATTTTCAAAAATGATTTTTGTTTGAAAATAAATTATATTTTGAGTTTTCTAAAACTTTCCTACTATCATCATGCTACTACAAGTTGTTTATGAGCATAAAACAAAAGTCTAATGCATTTTATGAACTCAAAACACTAGATCTAATCTACTACACTAGTTATAAATGCATGAACACATGTGAATGAGGAATATATGCGTAAATCATGAGCAATAACAAAAATAATAACTCAAATAATAAGATCTATGGCATAAATGAAAATCAAAGCTACAAAAAGTTAGATCTATAAAATATAACTACTTTTATCAAGAAAATAATAATGATACAAGATAATAATAATGGAGAAGAGGAGTGTTTCATTTTTGGCATCATCATCCTTAGCTTTTAAGCTTATGGAAGGTAATTTGATGCATGAAATTCTCATTACACTTTACATATATCACCTATGGAAGCTTTAAGAAGGATGTTTACTTAAAAATATTCAAGAAATAAGTGTGGGGGCTCAAAAATGGAATGGGGGCAGCTTGTGTTCTTGAAGAAACAAGAACAAAATGAAGAAGAAAAGAGAGAAAAAGTTAAGGAAAGAAAAAGGGTAAATGAGTAAATGAAAAGAGAGAGAAAATGAGTGTATTAATTGTAAGAAAGAAAGAAAGAAAGAAAAAAAATAAAACAAGGGCAGCCAAGATGTGGAGGAGCTACACGTGAATGAGGGGAGAGAGAGAGGGAGTTTGTTTAAAATTTGACTTGAAATTGAATTATGTAATTAATGGTATGTGTTGCTTTTTGAAGAAGGATTGAAATACATTTATTTTAGTCAAAATAGGAGTAAATTAAAGGACAATGGCAGCCATAAAGGAGAGAAAAATCTGCCATGAAGTGTGGGACAAAGTGTAGAAAGATTGAAGTGAAAAGGAAGTGATATGTGAAAGGTGTACTTGAAAGTATGGGTTGTAAGAGTATTTCTTAATAAAATAAAATAAAAACAGAAAATTTATTTCAAAATATTTGTAGCAGAATTTTTATAATTAAAATAACATAATTAATTAATCTATTTTAGTGAATTACCAAATAAGTTATCGATATGATCAAAAATATGCGAATATATGCTATAAATGATACTTTTATAACTCGAAAAATTTTTAAATTTTATTTTATGAAAATAAAAATATTTTCAATTATTAAATTAATTTATTTTATTTTTAGTATCAGGTCTTAAATAGAATCTGATCCCATAAAAACCTGAAACGAACTAAATTTTGGAAAAAAAAAATTTTTATAATATATAAAATATTTATATAAAAATATAAGGCTTTATAAGAATCATGAAATTGTGTAATGAAATAAAAGTGAATAATGCAAAGACTAATTAATTAGGTAGTAATGAAAATACGATAAAGGTTATAACTGTAACTTTTATAACCGGAAAAATTATGTAACTGATATATTTGGAAATCTTATGAAATTACGAGTCTAATGATACTAATGGTATATTTTTTATATCTCGAGCCTCGGGACACGCTTCTCGAAGTCTGTATCCGAACAAGTTCGAAATAGGTCAAAAATTTACCAATATGATATTTTTAAGAAAACTTATATTACTCCGAGTTATTCTACACATTCAAACTACATCTCGGCCTCTAGGGTTAGGGGCGCTAGATTGCCGGACATAAACTATTGCATTCCATTTAGGGTTTCCGGGTGATTTTCCGATTTAGATCTTTGCCAACTTGGAAACTAATATTTTATGTTTATACAACATATTTGATTTGAGAAATTTATCTTAAATTTTATTTTTGTAAGTATTTAATATCTTTTAACATTTTCAGAATTCTTGAATTGAGTTTTATTTCCGAAGGTTAATCATTATTTACTTTTTAATAATTTATTTTTGGGCTTTATATTACCCGATTTTATAAGTCGGAGTTAAATATGAAATTTTTTTGTACGTCGTGGTTTTGAATTTGAAGACTGTTAAGTTCTTATTTTATTTTTAAGGATTTTCATTTTCTTAAGATTAAGAAATTTCTAGATTTGTTCGTGATTTAGGACTTGTTGAAATTCGGTTTTAATTTGGAGTGATTTTTAGGGTTTATTTTCGCAGTTCATCTTGAAATTATTTACTGAAATTCTCCGGGGCTTACAGCGGTTGTAGTGGCACATGAGTTGTTCCATTCCATAAATAACTTCCATGTCAGTCCAATTGGTGCGTCTTATGGCATCATATCTTAACCCATCTATCACATGATCCCAAATAGAGTCACGGAGTCCTCTCCTCCACATGTTATACATCTCCTGAGCGGACCTAGGCCGTCCAACTGGGGCAAACTCCTCATATAAGCTTCTTACTTTCAATTGGTAGTCTACAAGAGTCTCGTCACTCCTCAAGTTCAAACGTTGGGCCTTAGCTCTAACTTCACCAAGAGTAAGCTATAAAAGACAAGGAAGGTCATTAATTTTCCTTTTTGAAAATTCTAAGCTTATCTAACTTATCTAAGCCTTTGTCAACTTAATTTCAATCTATCTACCTTTTTCTTTTCTAGATTCATTCCTATTACCTTTATTCCTTTAAACTTGTTGCTCTGATACCAACTTAAACTGTCACGCCTCGAAGGGTACCCTAAACGTGGCAGCCCACCACATATAATATCAAGACTCAAGAATGACTACCTTAGTCACGCAAAAGTCTTAGTATTATATGTAAGGCGTCTAACACGGTAATAGGAGACGCTTTCGGAAAGTGTGGTCTAAGCAAGTAATAATGAAAATACAAGAATCCAGAAAATAAATAGATCATAATATTAATAATTAAAGATTTATTACATGATTTTTAGGGGCATACCCCCGCTAAAACCCAAAGATCGAAATAACTAATAGTCTTTATAATAATTTAATACTACATCAAAAGATTTCAAAGGAATTCTAATCTAATTCTTCAAATAGATTTCCTTCAAAAGCTCCAAAAGTAAACTTACGCGGATAAGAGGAGACCTCAGGTACAAAAGCAAGCATTCCTGAGAATGCAAATATCTATAGAGGTGTAAGCTTACGGGCTTAGTGAATAAATCCTAAAAAATTCATACTTGAAACAAAATATCAACCAAGTTTGTTAAGCAAGCAAATGAGATACAACAAGTACGTGAGCATACAAGGCATATGATTTTCCTAGAATCATATGTTGAATGAATTATGCCCTTCATTCAGAGTTAGATATTCTGGCCCATTATGGCTACTGCTTCTTTTAAAAATATTTTTATAAATCTTACTGGCTCTTATACGCCATAAAAAACATGTAGTTATTACCGGCTCCTACTAGCCACCAATTTATGTGGTTTTTACAGGCTCCTACTCGCCACATACATGATATACAGGTTATGCCTACCACCACTATCATGCACTTATCTCACCAATTGTATAATAGCGAATGAAATGTGACTCAACATGTGAAGTGTATATGTCAACTTTTGTTTAAAGCCTAGCTGTCATATTTTATGTTCTTACAGGTGATCATCCAATTTCAGACACTTTAATATGCTAATAAACATATAATTTATTACAAGCTTTTTATGCTTCGATATACTTAATATTCTTTCAACAGATTATCATACAACTTCCATTTTTTCTTTCCTTAGATCTAAGGCAACTAAATTTACAAGCACAAACATAAGTATGAGAGATAAAAGGGAGTATACTTACTTGTCCATGATGATACTTCTTTCTTATGGATGAGTCGATCGGTAATTCCACTAATTGAAATAATCTTTCGGGTACGAACACTCCTCTTCGAGATCACCTAATCAAGAAGAATACCTCAAGGAGTATTTCTTATTGATTCTATTATACTTTTCAAAAACTATGTCATAAGATCGTTAAAATTCGTATAGAGGGTAATTCTAACTTAAAATGGCCATAACTTGGTCATTTTAACTCGGAATTGCGCATATGATATACTGTTTTCTACCTGTTCAAAAAGATCTATCCACTTATAAAACTATTTTCATCAAACTAAGTCGTTTGAGCTAGTAAATAGTGGTGATCAGATTCACCACGTATTTTGCAAAACTTACTTTTTTTTTTCTTTTTACAAAAACTTATATCAAAGATATAGATATTATAATGGTTTGAATGACCTTTGAAATGTATATATATATATTCATTTACTCATGTTAAATGCATGAAATTAATGAAGTTGTCTCAACCATGAATTTTTGGTAAAAGTAAAGTCTTCTAAAAATTTTGGAAAAGTAAAACTTTTGAAAATTTCTTCTAAGCTTGCTAGAAAATTTTTCAAGTTATTTTAAATGAGTATTTTCTTTTCCTTAATTCCATTTCCTTAGTCTTTTTTAAATTTCAAAAGAATAATTTTCATTTTTCTAAATTTCTTATGGCTCAGTTTCTAATACTTTTTGAAAGTAGTAATAATTCTATATTTTCTTACATTTAAAGAAATGATTTCCTAAGTTGTTCATTAATCTTATTCCTTAAGATCATTCTATTTTTATAAAAGGAAATTTCTTTGTGTCAGTCAAACTAGACTATTCCTTTATATTCCAAAGTATTGGTGGAAAAATGAAGTTTAATAAAATTTTTATATAAACAAGAATTCTTTTCCATTTTATGATTTTGTATAGTGTATGTATGTATTGTATTGTAAAAAAAATTTCTATGTTCTTTGGTTATTAAAATTTATAATGAATTTCTCTAGATTTATAGAAAAGATTTGTTAAGATAAATTCCTAAGTTTTTACAAAAAATCATTTCCTTCGTGACAACATTTATTTTTGGAGAAGAACTTCTATTTTAAGAAAACTTTTCCTTCTTTATCTTGTTGAGACAAAATCAATATGTTCATGCATGATCATGAGTATAAAATTATGAAAACATGAGATAGACATAATAAGTAATAAGATAAGCAAGTAAAGAAATATGTCAAGTATTGGGAACCTTAACTTCATGAAGGTATCCCGGGGACTAACAATGGACTAGTCTCAAAAAAATAAGGAAAAGAAAGCAAATATTATTTTGACTTGATGAGGACAAGTTTAAGACTAGAGACTAGTCTTAAAATAACATGAAATAAATAAAATGCATAACTTGGAAGTAAATAAATAACAATGAGCTTATATGCTCTAAAGATTATATATATAAGTATCTAGTTACATATATATAAGAGGTTAACATAAAATCAATGATAATATGAGCGAAATAACAACATAGAATTACATAAATACATATTCATGAACAAAAACATTACATGGACATAGTGTAGCTTCCATAACATTAAGTTTAGGAAACTCACACCATGATCATGTAAAGTTACATGACATGGTAAGAGAAATTTAAAGAGAATTCTTACCTAAAGTAAGAATGGTGGTTGTGTTTGTAGTATGAGAGGGTTTTGAGAGGAGATTTTGAGAGAGTTTTGGGAGTATTTGTGGGGAGAGTTTTGAGATGAGAATTTTGGAGAGATTTAGTAGTGATTTTGTGAGTAGTAAATGTGTGAATGAAGTGAAAGATAAGGGGAGTATTTATACAAAAATGGGGAGTGAATTTTGAGTGATTTAATTAAAGAAAATTGAAAAATAATAAGAGGAAGAGAGAGAGGAGGGGCGTCGGCCATGCTTGGTAGAGAGGGAGAGAGATTTTTTTTTTTTTTTTGTAATTTTGTGTATTAAAAGTAATAATATGTAAAGTAGATATGATATAAAGTTATGGGAAAGGTAAAAAATAAAGATAATATATGTATGGTGTTGTAAGAGTAGGTGTTAGAAAAAGTAGAGATAAAAGAATAGTAATGAATAGTGTAATGTAAAGTAGATGTGACTAGTAAAATATCGGTAGTAAAAAATATGCATATAAAGGCGATATCTGTTATTTTAGTTATCGAAAAATTACGAAACTGATATTTTTGAAATCCTTATAATAAATCGGTCCTAATGGTGTTATCAGAATATTTTTATTATTCCGGGCTCCGGGACACGCTTTTCGAGAACTCATCCCATTTGAGATCGAAAGACACTAGAAATTCGCGAATCTGATATTTTTATGTTTCCTCAAGATATTACGAATTATTATTACTAATTAATTCAACTTCATTTTCTAGGACTAAAGAATACGGGAATGCCGGATTTAAATTCTAGGGTTTGTACTAGACTTTCGTTGACCTTTAGGATTCCAGTTGACTTTTAATTCTAGATCAAACTAAAAAAAAAATAACCGAAATTTTAGGGGTTTACGCCTAGGGTATCCTATAAGGGTAAAATCTTTACATAAAATCCTAAAATTTAGCCAGTAATCCACAAAGGTCTAGTCACTTCTCATTGTGAGGCGTTAGGCCTTCGCCTTAACTTCTCCAAGGGTAAGCTATAAAAGACAAGGAAAGTCATTAGCCTTTTTTAGAAAATCTAAGCTTTCCTAACTTATATAAGCGTAAACCCTGACTACTTAATCTTTATCTAGCCATTTCTTTTTCTAAATTAATTCTATTACCTTATTCCTCTAAACTTGCGTCTCTAATACCAGCTTAAATTGTCACGCCCTGAAGGATACCCTAAATGTGGCCATCCACCACATACAATATCAAGACTTAAGAATGACTACCTTAGTCATGTGAAAGTCTCGGAATTATATGTAAGGCATGTAAACCCCAAAAATTTTCATAATTCTTAGAAAATAATCCTAGAAGTCTAAGTATCGAAATTTAAATCCCGAAAATCGACTCAAGATAAAAACCAAATTCTAGACCGAGTCAAAACACCCGAAATGAAACCCTAAAAATCGAATCAAGTTAAAACTTAATTCCAAATAAGATCAAAATCAAGTTTTCTGAATCTTAAGAAAACGAGAACCCTTGAAACAAAATATAAAGTCCAACTACTGGTATAATCAACGTCCGTACGCCAATTAAATCATGTACGCAATTCCTAAAACGCAAATCAAAACAATAGATCCAAATATCGCTTAACAACGAAATGATAAAATCTTAAATCCTTCAGTAAAATTTTAGAATCACAATTTTCAATTTTCACCAAAAGTCAAACTGAGTCAACTCATAACCTAGACTCGGTTAAAACGATCCCGAGAACTAAAAACTATTAAATAATCACAAATAAGATAAGATAAACAATAGATGTCGAGCTAAAAATATAAAAGATCAAAACTCGAAAATTTATACGATCTTACGATATCTCGACGAAACCATAAGTCAAACTGGAACCCTAAAGTCAACAAAGCCTATAACGAAACCTAGTGTTTAAGATCCGGCAATCCCACGTTTTCAAACCCTAGAAAACGAAATTAAGCCAATAGCTTAAAATAGTTCGTACTAATATAGGGTAATATAATAATATCAGATTCGCGAATTTCGAGTGTTCCTCGGACTCAAATGGGATCAGTGCTCGAAAAGCGCATCCCGGAGCTCGAAATATTAAAAATATCTCGTTTATACCAATAGACTCGTAAAAATATAAGGATTCCAAAAATATCAGTTTTAGAATTTTTCGGTTGCTAAAAATTACAGATATCGCATTATTACACGTATTTTTATTACTACCGGTACTTTAATTGCCTAGTCTACTATTCATAGTACTTTTCTACTATTCATTACTATTTCACTATCTCTACTTTTTCTTATACCTATTTCTTACTACCTACATACCTATTTTCTTACTTTTTATATTTCCAATACATCTTATATCAAATCATACCTTATATATTAATTATTTTCTTACAAAATTTACACAAAATCAACTTACTCTCTCTCCTTCTTCATTGTAGCCGGCACTACCCCCCCTTATTTACCTCTCAATTATTTTTTTTTAATTTATTTTATTACATCTAAAATTCACTCCAAAAAATTTTATAAATACCCCTTCCTCTCTCATTCTTTTACACAATTCATTATACTACCAAAACTCTCTCAAATTCACTACACAAACTCTCTCTACAACATTTCCCTCTACCAAAATTCTCTTTCACCAAATGCTCACAAAATTTCTCTCTACAACTACCATTTCTCAATAACCATAACCATACATTCACTACCATCTTCAAACCACATAAATACTTTAGGTAAAGATTTCTTCCAACCATTTATTTACTTATGTCAGGTAACTTAACATGACTATGGTGTTGTTTTGAGACTCATATGGTAGTAAAAGCAACAACATGTTCATGTTTTGTTCTTGTACATAAACTTCTTATTTATTATGTTATGTTATTGTTATAATATCTAACTAAATATATTATGTATTTATATATAATCTTTAGAGAATATAAGCTCACTTGTTATTTATTTAATTTCATGCTTTACAATTTATTTAATTCATGCTTTTCCTTACTAGTCTTTCTAGTCTTAGACTTGTCCATATCATGTCAAAACAATTATTTATTTATTTTCTTTAATCTTTTGGGACTAGTCCATTCTTAGTCCGGGGATGCCTTGATGAAGCTAAGGCTCCAATACTTGACCGGGATACTTGATGAAGCTAAGGTTCCAATACTTGATATTTTATTTTATTGCTCATTATTTGTTTCTAGTATTTCCCTATGCTCTTATTATTTTATATGCTCATAATACTTGCATCTACATAATGTTAATGTCTCAACTAATTCAAAAGTAGAATTTTGTTAAAAGAACTTAAGGCTAAATATTTTATTATGTGACTTGTCACAAAATAATGAAGTTATTATCAAACAACATAGAAATAGATTAATACAAGTTTTCTCAAAGTTTCTTAAGTATCAAAAGATAGTTTTACCAAGAAAACGTAAGAAATAAATATTTTCATTTTACATTATGGGAACCTAAGTTATAGTAACTTAATTGGTTAGTTTTCAAAGTCCTTACAAAAAGCTTAAAGATTAAACTCTTTTAAACTCTATGACCAAAACCAAAAAACAACTAGTTTTCAAAGTTAAGATAAAATCAACTCATAAAGTTATGTACCCATTTAGGAAAATAATGATTTTCAAGTTCTAAAGAAGAGACTTGTTTTCAAATAATATAAGCAATATAAGATTAGAAACAAATGATTTTTGGCAATAAGAGAATTTTTTTAAAGGAAATAAAAGAACAAGTTTAGAAAACAAAAACTTATATTTTAAAATAATAAATATAAGAAGACAAGACTCATTTTCTAAAACCATCTTAAAAACAAAATTATAAAAAAGGTTTTCAACAACCTAAATATACTTTTTGATAAAATTGATCTTTTATCACTAAAGGTGAAATTTATGAAAGACCAAGGTTAAAGGAAACTTTACTTGTTTTGGAAAAAGGAATGAAGGAAATAAAATAAGAATATATTCATTTATAATGAAAATATAAAGTTTCTTTCAAATACTTAAAAAGGAATTTATCAAGATAAGTTTTAACACTTTAAAAAGAATTGTTTTATGAAATAAATTGTTGAGACACTACCATTAGGATTTTTGCATATAAAGTGAGCTTACCTATATATTCAAAGTGTTTATCAAATATATGTTTATATACATATATTGTTACAAAAGGATTTTTCTTTAAAATAAAGTTGAGTTAGAAAATGGATTTGCAAAAGTTTAGAAAAATTCGTTTTAAATTTGTACCAATGTTTTCGAAACCCAAACGAACTTATATGACAAAGATAACCTTAGAAATGGATAGATCTTTTCGAATAGATAGAAAACGGTATATTATATGCGAAATTCCGAGTTAAAATGAGCAAGTTATTGCCATTTTAAGTTGGAATTTCCTCTTATACGATTTTACCGCAATTCTATGAAAAGATTAGGATCTCCAAGAATAGAAATTTCATGAAAGACTTATCCCGGGTATTTCTTTTATCTAGGTGACGAAAGATACGAGATTACCCTACCTGAGGATTACTACGACTAAGAAGATCGCAAAATGGACGAGTGAGTTATTCCTCCTAAATTCGTTACATTGCTTGTGCTTGTAAAGTAGTAACATTAGTATACTAAGAAAATATGAAAATGGATATATTTAGGGAATTCGGGATTATGCGTATATACGTGATTCTATGTTTATGCGTGAAATAAGAAATAAGAATATCGCAACATTGAACTGCTTGTTTAAATAATTTTGTTTACTTATGTGTATGACTGTTTATTGTTTGCTAAATTGATTGATCGCCCCTAATAAACCTTAATAAGGTTTGGCTTGAGAAAACTAAAACGCTCACGCATAGCATCCATCGAGTCACATCTATTTCGGAAGGCCGCTACTCCTACGCGTAGAGTTGGATTAGCTGTGATCGTGCAGTGCCACGAGCCATGTTCCTTCCTGGAGAATCCAAATCGCTCGGGGAAAGCGACTCTAGGTTCGGAGCCGAGCCGACCGAACGTTGTGAGTGAGGACCTGGGGACTAGCAGTAGGAGGTTGAGGACCTTCAATGTAAACCCCTAAATTTTCGGAATCGGTTTAGCACAAAAGCCTAACCGGAAGTCAAACGAAACCCTAAAGGTCAACAAAACCCTAGTTTACCGTATCAAACTAAATCCGGCATTGCCGTTTTCTTTGGCCCTGAAAAAAGAAGTTGGGATAATTAGCTCGAATAGTCCGTAATAACCATAGGTTTTATAAAAGTTTCAGTTTCGCGAAATTCGGGTGTCCTTCGAACCCGATCGGACACAATTCTCGAAAAACGTGTCCGGAAGCCCGGACTAGTAAAAATATTCTGAATACACCGTTAGACTCGTAAAAATATAAGTTTTCAAAAAATATCAGTTTCGTAATTTTTCGATAAGTAAAAATAACAGATATAGCTATTATACGCGTATTTTCTTACTACGGTACTTTAATTGTCATATCTACTTTACATTACACTATTCATTACTATTCTACACTATTCTTTTGTCTCTACTTTTTCTTACACCTACTCTTACACTCTACATAACCTATAATCTTAACTTTTTACCTTTCCCATAACTTTATATCACATCTACTTTACAAATTACATCTTTCATTTATCAAAAAGTCACAAAATTAAATCACTTCTCCCCCTCTACTAAAGTGGCCAGCGCCCCCTCTCTCTCTCATTCACAATTTTGTTTCAATTTTAATTTATTTTAATCACACAAAAATCACTCCTCAAAATCCTATAAATACCCTCCTCCTCTTTCACCTCTTTCACTTCTTTCACACATTTACTACCCACAAATTCTTACCAAAACTCTCTCAAATTTTCCTCTCAAAGCTCTCTCAAATTTTCCTCTCAAAGCTCCCTCAAATTACTATCTCAAAACTCTCTCAAAATAATTTCACAACAACTTCCACCAACAACAAAAACCCATAACCACATAACCATATCAAAATCTTCTTTAGGTAACCCCTCTATAATTCTTTCTTCTTCTTCATGTCATGTAACTTTACATGACCATAGTATGAGTTTCCAAATACTACAAGTTGTGAAACTACATTATGTTCATGTATTGTTCTTGTTCATGCCAACCCATTTAAGTTTATGTTGATTTATTATTGTTTATATATCTATACATATTCTTTAGAGCATATAAGCTCACTTGCAATTTATTTATTTCATGCAAAGCAATTTATTTACTTTTCCATTGCAATTTATTTATTTATTCCAAGTTGTTATTAAGACTAGTCTCTAGTCTTAGACTTGTCCTCATCAAGTCAAAACAAGCTTTTCTTCTTTCATTTTATTTTTTTATAGGACTAGTTTATTTCTTAGTCCCGGGAGCCTTGAAAAAGCTAAGACTCCAATACTTGACTTTATTATTTATGCTTTATGTTATTTCATTATTCTCATAATCATGTTCATTTAGATTGTTGTCCAAAAGTTTTATTTTCTAAAGATAATTAAATAAAAGAAGGCTTTTTGTCACTTAGGAATAAGTTTATGTGAAACATAAAAATATAAGGTAACGAAAATAAATTCATTCATTTTCAAATTACCAAAAAGAATTCACTATGAATTTAGAAACTATTTTTACTTAAAAAGCTACTTAAATCTTTGTTACTTTATCTTGTTTTCAAAAGAAAATATCTTTTTGACAAAACGGTTTTTTTCCTAAAGAAAATAAGATGGAAGACTAAGGAAATTCTTAAAAGACCTTGCAAACAAATAGGCAAAGAAAATTTATGGTTTGAAAAATTATAAAGTTATTTCTTTTCAAGTTACAAAAAGAAGTTAATAAGATTATAGAAATTAGTTTTTCTACAAAAAGTCCTTAATTGCTCCACATTGTTTTTATGAAGAAAAACAAATTTTTATACATGGATAATTATTTTTGAGAAAGAGAAAAAGAATGAGAAGTATCAAGTAAGGAATTTTTGCAAAACAAGTAAACAAAGGAATTCATACAAGAAAAATAAAGAATAACATATTTCCTAGAAAACTTCAAATATAGTATTAATGCAACTTAGAAAGTAGAAAAATTTTATTTTCAAAAGTTACTTAGAAAGAAATAAATAAAATCAACATAAAACGTTTTTAGAAAACAAAGAAAACAAGGTATTCATTTCAAAGAAATTTACAAAAACAATTTCCGAAAAGCTTCAAACCAACATTGTTTTACCTAAGAAAAATAATTTGGACAACAAGACACTTGCGCATGCTTAAATATGAGTTATATAGTTATAAAAGAGAATTTTTCAACTATATAGATAACTAAGTATTTATCAAACAAATTTTGATTTCTTGAACCAAAGTTGTTTTTACTTGGAAATCCGTGGTGAATTTTGTCGCCACTTTTTCGGAGCCTATATGGCTTTGATTGTGCGAAATAATTTTAGAAATGGGTAGATCTTTTCGATTAGATAGAAATCGGTATATTATATGCACGATTCCGAGTTAAAATGACCAAGTTATGGCCATTCTAAGTTGGAACATTCTTCCATACGAACTTTAACGTTCTTTGACATTGTTTTGTCAAAATTCAAGAAAATCTTCAAGAAAAACTCATTGTGGGTATTTTCTTTGGTTAGTTGATCCCGAGGAAGGATTTCTTCACCCCGAGGACTATTACGATTAAGTGGAGTGTGTGAACGACTCATCCGCTTAGAGGAATAGACGACGATGGCATCGTGAGTTACTTCCCGTTAATTTTCCTCATACTCTTGATTGTGCTTGTAAAATTAGTTGCACTAGAATCTAAGCCAAAAATAAAAAAGAAGTGTATGATAATATGTTGAAAGGATACTAAGTATATCGAAACCCGATTTGATTGTAATAAAGTTGTATGTATATTAATGTCTTGAATTGTTTGGAATTGGTTGATCACTCGAAAGAAGTTAAATGTAACTACTAGACTTTAATTAAAGAAATTATTCATGCACTTCATATGTTGAGTCACATTGCATTCACTACTATACAATTGGTGGAACAAGCGTATAATAGTGGTGGTAGACATAACCGGTATATCATGTAAGTGGCGAGTAGGAGCCGGTAAAAACTACAAAAGTGGTGGCTATTAGGAGCCTGTAATCACTACATATTTTTGGTGGCGTATAGGAGCCGGTAAGATCTATAAAAGTGTTTTCAAAAGTTGTGGCTGTAATTGGCCTGAATCCCCAACCCCGAATGAAGGGCGCAAATTCATTCAACATATGATTCCCGGAAAGTCATATGTCTTGTATGCTCACGTGGTTGTTGCATTTCATATGTTTGAATAATAAACTTGATTGATAATTTTACTTCGAGTATGAATTTTGGGATTTACTCACTAAGCCTAGTAGCTTATACCCCGATAGATATATCTTTTGCAGTTCCCTTACTTATGGTTAAGGCCACGTGGACCATGCGGGCAGGTAATCCCTTTTGAACATTAGAAATCTGAATAAAGTATAGCTTAGTATTGGCATGATAATATGTATATAATAGATTAGCAATTCAAGGAGTTGTTCCTAAGAATGTAAAGTCTTTGCCATGAACAATTAATTATTGTGAATCCTCTTTTCTTAATGTATTTTTATATCTCCTTAAGCTTCATAAATTCCATGTATGGTCCTCTAAAGTTGTGAAAGTACGCCTTACACTTAATATAAAAGCTTTTGGGAATGGTTAAGGTTGTCATACTTAAGCTTTAATATTGAGTGTGGCGGGCTGTTACGTTTAGGGTACCCATTGGGGCGTGACATTCAACCCTGATTCCCTAACCTTTGATACGGAGGGATAAATCCATTCTATATATGGTTTCCTGATAACTATATATATTTGCGTAATCATGTGATTGTTGCATTGTTTGCATAGCATATGCGTGAAAATCTAAATGAACTTGTTTGAATATATGGTGCGAATAAAAAGGAATATCTCACTAAGCTAGTTGTAGCTTATACCCCTATAGGTTTGTTGAAACAGGTATACCCGTGGCTTAAATTGAGGATCATGATCTTAAGGAAGTCATGGAAGGATGTTAAGCTTCTATGAAGGAAATGAAATCGTAAGATGAAATAATTTTGTAAGGTCCTTTATATGTAATGGCTTATGTGATTAGTGATGTATTTTTTTTTTTTTTATTTGAAGATAATAGAGGATGTAAATCCCCAAAATTTTTGGATTCGAATTATAGTTTAAAACCTAATCGGAAGACAACCGGATTTCCAGAGTCAACCAAACCCTAGTTTACCGTAACCGCTTAAGTCCGACATTGCCGTTTTCTCAAGCCCTAGAAATGAAGTTGGAAAAATTAGCTATAATAGTTCGTAATAACTATAGGTTTTATAAAAATATCAGTTTTCAAAATTCGAGTGTCCTTTGAATCCGATTGGACACGACTCTTGAAAAACGTGTCTGGGAGCTCGAAATAGGAAAAATATTCCGAATATACCGTTAGGCTCGTAAAAATATAAGATTTCCAAAAATATCAATTTCGTAATTTTTCGGTAGCTAAAAATATCATATATCGTTTTTATATACGCGTATTTTCTTACTACCGGCATATAATTGTCATGTCTACTTTTACATTACACTATTTTCTATTATTCTACACTATTCACCTATCTCTACTTTTCCTTACAACCTACTCTTACAAACCATACACCTATTTCTTACACATTTTCATTTCCAATACAACTTCACATCTTTCATTTCTTACTTTTAATTAACAAAATAACAAAAAAATAAAATTTTCCCTCTCCCCATGCATAAAGAGAACCCCACCCCCCCCCCCCCCCCCCCCCCCCGCTTTATGCCTCAAATTGTTTTATTTTTCAATTATTTAATTAACACAAATTATCTCCTACATTTTCCTATAAAAGACCCCCTCATACCTTTACTTCTTTCACACCTTCTCTAAAGTTACTATACCAAAATCTCTCCCAAATTCTTTCAAGAATTCTCTCCAAGAAGTCTTCTACAAGGAGCTCCTCTCTCCTTTTTTCTTTTAGGTAATATGCCTTCAAGAAATCCACATGTTCATCTACTTAGTATGAACTTGGTGTGTGTTTTCTAAAACCATAAAGGTTAAGAAAGCAACAATAGGTTCATACTTTGTTTTTGTTTATAATATCAATTCCTTTATGTTCCTTTATGTTTCTTTATATTTCCTTTATGCTTATTACTATCTAACATATCTATATAGCTATATATACTATTTAGAGCATATAAGCTCATTGTCTGGCAATTTATTTACTTCATTGCAATTTATTTATTTCAAGTTGTTTTTAAGACTAGTCATTCTAGTCTTAGACTTGTCCTTATCAAGCCAAAACAATTTCTTTTTCTTTTCTTTTCGGGACTAGTCTTTTCTTAGTCCCGGGGTACCTTGATGAAGCTAAGGTCACAATACTTGAATTATTTCTTTATGCTTATTCTTTTAAGTTATTATGTTCTTTTCATATTTTCATAACTTATGATTCATATTCATGCATGAACATAATGGTTTTGTCTAGACAAAATAAATAAAGGAAATATTTTCTTAAGATAAAAAGTTTTCCTCTAGAAATAAAAATATGGAGTTAATGTTTAGAGGAACTTATAAGAGATTTTACAAACATACAAAATACTTATGAAGTAAACAAGAATTTTACAAATAACTTCATCTTTTTCTAAGTAGAACCCATTTTCATTAAAATAAAATAATCCCAAGAAACCAAGGAGTTAAAATATTGTTGTGAGAAAATTGTCATAACTTTTACCAAATTGTTGGAATTTAAGTTTAGAAAATAAAACCACTCCTTAGGAATTTAAAGAAACTAAATTTATCACAAATAACTCAAGGTCTTTCAAAAGTAAAATAAATATTCCAATAAAATCTCAAGTTCAAAGTCTTTTAAAACCTTACTTTCCATAAGTTGAGACAACTTCATTTACTTCATACATTGGTTATGAGTCATTACATATATGTATATACCTTTCAAAAAGTTTACAAAATACTTGAAATATTCATCTCTTCAAATGAGCTTTGTGTACAAGAAGGAAAACAAGTTTTTGCAAATTCATGGCAAATCTAGTCGCTGCCTTTTCGGGACCCAAACGACTTAGTTTTATGAAAATAAGCTTAGAAATGCATATATCTTTTCGAGTAGGTAGAAAACGATATATTATACGCGAAATTTCGAGTTAAAATGAGCAAGTTATGGCCATTTGAAGTTGGAATTTCCCCTTATACGATTTTACCGCGATTTTATGAAAATATTAGAATCTTTAAGAAAAGAAGTTCATGAAATACTCATCTTAGGTATTCTTCTTTCTTTTAGATAATCTCGAGGAGGATTGTTCATATCCCGAAGATTACTACGATTAGTGGAAATCTCGAACGACTCACCCGTTTCAAAAAAGGTGTCATCATGGCTGAGTGAGTTTACTTCCCGTTAATTTTCTCATACTCTTGATTGTGCTTGTAAAATTAGTTGCACTAGAATTTAGGAAAAATCAAAAGGAAGTGTATGATAATATGTTGAAAGAATACTAAGTATATCAAAACTCGATTTGTTTGTAATAAAGTTGTATGTGCATTAATATCTTGAAGTGTTTGAAATTGGTTGATCACTTGAAAAAAGTTAAATGTAACTACTAGACTTTAATTAAGAAATTATCCATGCACTTCACATGTTGAGTCACATTTCATTCACTACTATACAATTGGTGGGACAAGTGTATAATAGTGGTGATAGGCAGAATCGGTATATCATGTAAGTGGCGAGTAGGAGCCTGTAAAAACTAAAATTGGTGGCTAGTAAGAGCCCGTAATAACTACAAGTTTTTGATGGCGTGCTGGTAAGATCTATAAAAGTGTTTTTAAAAGTTAGGGCTGTAATTGGCCTGAATACTCAACCCCGAATGAAGGGCGTAATTCATTCAACATATGATTCCCGGAAAGTCATATGTCTTGTATGCTCACGTAGTTGTTGCATTCCATATGTTTGAATAATAAACTTGGTTGATAAATTTCTTTGAGTATGAATTTTGGGATTTGCTCACTAAGCCCATAAGCTTATACCCCTATAGGTATTTGTATTCTCAGGAACACCTATTTTGTGCCCGAGGCCCTATCCGTGTAAGTTTTATATATTGAAGTTTTTGGAGGAAATCTACTCGAAGACTTAGATTAAATTCCTTTGAAATCTTTATAGTATTTTGGTTGTTGTAAAGATTATCACGATCCTTGGGATTAGCGGGGGTATGCCCCTAAGAAATCAGTGATATACTTTTGGATATTAATGATATAATATGTTTTATTTAGATTCTTGTATGTTCATTTTTACTTGCTTAAACTATACTTCCCAAAAGCGTCTCCTATTACCGTGCTAGACGCTTTACATGTAATACTAAGCTTTCGCATGACTAGGTAGTCATTCTTGAGCCTTGATATTATATGTGGCGGCTGCCACGTTTAGGACCCTTCGGGGCGTGACAGAGGATATGCCCCTAAATTATAATTTGATATGTTTATGATTTACAATAAGTATTCTCTTTGCCTTGCTACTTAATTATTATCAATATAAATTGCGCTACTCGATGCGTTCCCTTGGTTGTGATGTATGCCTCGTACATAATATGGAAGCTTTTGCATGACTGAGGGAATCATTCCTAGGCTTTAATATTGTGTACGGCGGACTGCCACGTTTAGGGTACCCCTCGGGACGTGACAGTTTAAGTTGGTATCAAGCAACAAGGTTTTGGGTATTAGGAAAAAGAAGAGTAGAAGGATAGATTGATAGGATTTGATCTTATGTTTAAGAATGCTTATGCCTAAGGGTAGAACTCTATCTTGGAAAATTATGAGAAGAAGGAGGAAATACTTATACAAGAATCGGAGGATATTTAGTAAGATATGGAATGGAAGTATCACATGAAGAGGATTTACCCTAGGATGTTGACCCATGATTGAGAAAGGTAGAAATGACTTGGAGATAGAACATAGCACAACAATATGGAGAAAACATGAAGGAGACTTAGAATTTAGATATAGAATGAATATGGTAAGCTTACCTTAGTAAAATCAATAAGCCTTAATGCATAGTATTCCTATTCAAAACCGATTAAAGTGTAATGCCTCTTTTATAGGTAACACCCCTTTAATTAAGTACCTACGTTAACCTTTAATCAGATGAACAAAAATCAACAACGCTCCTCTTTTCCTTAAAAACAAATAACATGTGCGTAAAAACCCGAAATGAAAAGAATATCTAATACGACCGTTTCGTTTGATTCTAGGAAGCTACCCGAGGAAGTTATGCCACGATCAAGCATCCCTCTCGAAGCACAACAACAACATGGAGCACCCCTACCACAAGATCTAACTCAAGAACTCTTGGCCACCATAAGACATCTAGAAGAGATGATAAGAGCATACATACAAAAAGCACCCATAACCTCTGCACCTGCTCTAGTTATAAGACCCCAACTCAAAGCAAACCCAGTATTGCAAGTGCCTTCCTTCATGGCCAATCCAGAACCCCAGGCTAAGAAGCAAAAACAACTTAACCTCTTAAGAATTTCGTAACCCCTAAGGTCAAATGCTGGAAGTGTGAAGGAGACATTTCCTCAAAAGTTACCCATGACTGCAGCACAGGTGTTACTTCTGTGGAAACAAAGATCACAAAATCCTTAATTGTCCTAAGAAGAATGGCACTATCTGTTCTGGTTATGCAAAGGGAAGACACAGTGCCAACAATTACCCAACGACAATAAGGAAATGCTACGTATGCAGCCATCTCATCTGTAGGACCAGGAATTACCCCACAAATTCCAAAGAAACATGCTACATGTGCAAGGTGTGGTACCTCTAAGTACGTGAAGATCTAAAGACGCAAGGTTTATGGGACGACCCCATCCCAGTCCCCGAAGGAGATGACACATCCAAGAGAGAATGTGGGACTTCGTCTAGAGATCCTACCATCAAATCTCACCGTAAAGGAAAAGAAAAAGCTCTTGATGATGAAGACGAGGGATAAGTAATCAAGAAAATGTTCCTAACCTGGGAAGAGCAATCCAAAACAAGAACGGACGCTAAACCTCCCGTAAAAGTTTTAATATACCGATAGGAGTAATGCTCTTATAGAAGGATAAACGATGATGTGAACTTTGTCTATGTAATGATTTGAAATTTTAATCATATTTTGCATCCTTTCTTTGAACTTTTGTAAAGGAAGTATTTAAGTCTTCTTCTGTTTCCATGTATTTGTTTTAATGATATGAATTTCCTTTTCCATTATTATGATTTCAGTCAATTTTCAATGTTTCTTCTATATATTTGCTCATTTCCATACTCGATTTCTATTAGCATGTTTCTTGATTGTTTTTCCGAAAAACGTCTAAAACTTAATAAAGTTCAAAGAATCTCACACTAGCTTAATAAAACTTGTAGAACAAATAGGAGACGTACTCGTACACAATGTAACCGAGAAATACCCCCTGAAGAACCTAAGAACCCGGAAGGACCTCAAGCCAAATCCACCAAGAATGGACGCCTTGTACATAATATGGAAGTTTTTGCATGACTGAGGGAGTCATTCTTAGGCTTTAATATTGTGTACGGCGGACTGCCACGTTTAGGGTATCCCTCGGGGCATGACAAGGCATATAATACGGTAATAGGAGACATCATTGGGAAGTATGGTTTAAGCAAGTAATAATGAACATACAAGAATCTAGAATTAAATTTAACCCATATTAATAGTTAAGAGTCTATTACAAAAGTCTTAGGGGCATTCCCCTGCTAATCTCCAAAGATCATATAAAAGTTACTAATCATTACAAGGACTAACATACTTTCATCAAAAGATTTTAAAAGAAGTTTATTCTAATCTTCGAGTAGATTTAGCTCCAAAAAAGAATACTACTCAGATATGCGAAGACCTTGGATAAATGAACAAATGGTCCTGCATATACAAAAATCTATAGGGGTGTAAGCTTTACGAGCTTTTAGTGAGAATACTCCCGATTAACATGCTCGAAACAAAGCTATCAACAAAGTTTATTATACACGCAAGTGAAATGCAACAAATACGTGAGCATACAAGACATATGGTTTTTCGGGAACAAAATGTTGAATGAATTTACACCATTCTTTTGGGGTTAGGTATTCCAGCTAATTATAGCAAACAATTCTTAACAAAACCATATTTTTTATAGTTCTTACTGGCTACTATTCGCCATCATAAACATGTATATCTTACCGGCTTCTACTCGTCATCAATTTTTATAGGTCTTATTGGCTCTTACTCGCAACATGCAGATACTAATGGTTATGCCAACTACCACTATTATACACTTGTCTCACTAATTGTGTAATAACGAATGCAATGAGACTCAACTCATGAAGTGCATGCATCAAATTTTATTTAAGGCCTAGCCATTTATATTCATTTCTCGCAAGTGATCAATTAATTTTAGACATTTCAACATGCTAGTAGAACATACAATTTATTATAAGCAATTCATGACTAGATATGCTTAAAGTTCTTTCACCAATATTATAAGTCAAATGCACTTTCTATTTTATCTTTTCTTATTTCTAGTGCTACTATACTACAAGCATAATCATAAGTATGAAAAATAAGGGAAGTATACTCACTCGGCCGTGGCTTGACAGTACTTTCTTAATCGAAATAGTCTTTGGGATAGTAGATGTCGTTCTTCTCATGTCCTAAACAAATGAAATAACAAAAATGAGTATTCCATGGAATTTCTAATCAATTTTTCTAATTCTATCTTCTAGTTGCAATAAAATTTTTATTTATGGAAATTCCAACTTAAAATGACCATAACTTGCTCATTTTAATTCGAAATTCTACATATTATATTACATTTTTTACTTACTTGAAAAGATCTATCAATTTCTAAGGTTATTTTCGTCATAAAAATTCTTTTGGGTCTTGAAATAATGAGGTACAGATTCATCACGAAAATCTAACTTTCAAAACACAAGTTTTCAAACTTTTTTTTACTCAAAAATTCTTGTACAAAAATATAGATATTTGTATAGTAAAAAAAAAAAAATCCTTTGAATACATATATATATAGACTCATATTGTATGCATGACTTTAGTGAGGTTGTCTTAATAGTGATTTTTGTAAAACAATGCGTCCTAAAAGTTGGAAAAAGCAATGACTTGATAATTCACTTAAGTTTGTTGGAAAAAATTCTTGAGTTATTATAAATGAATGTTTCCTTCTTCTAATTTTATTTCTTAATCTTTGAGAATAATTTAATTTTCTAAAAATAATTTTTGTCTTTTTAAGATTCCTACAACTTTATTTCTAGTAGTTGAAAAATATAGTTTTTCTAAGTATTTCTTGTAGAGACTAAAATTTCTTAAAGTAGTTACTTGTTTATATGTTCTCAATGTTTCCAAAGTTAGGTTCATTTAAAAATGATTGATGATGATCTTTTAAGTTATTTACTAATTTTATTTCCTAAGTAAGATTTGTTTCTAGAAAGCTAATTTTTAATGATCTTATAAAACATGTCTAAGCCTTAGTATTTTAGAGTGTTGGTGAGAACATCACAAATAAGTTTAAGAAAAACTTTTGTTAGCAATATTGAGTTTTTAAGAAAACTTCTTATTTTATTGGTTTAAAAAGAGTATGTGTAATAAATCTACTTTATATTATTTGATGAAGTCTAATGTACCATTATTACTAAAAAATTATGATGAACTTATCTAAATTTTGAAAAGATTTGTTAAGATAAAACTTCAAGTTTTTATGGAAAAATCATTTCCTAAGTGACAAAAATTTATCTTTAAAGAGAGTTCTTATTTTCCTTTATTTAAAAAACTTCTTTTTATATTTGTTGAGACAATATTAACATGTTCATGCATATTTTGAATATGTAGTTATGAGAAAGAGAATAATATCACATAATAAAATAAGGATATATAAAAACAACATAAGCATAATAATAAGGTCAAGTATTGGAAGCTTTATCTTTATCAAGACAACTCATGACTAAAATTAGACTAGTCCCAAAAGAGAGAAAAAGAAAGAATGAAAAAGAATAATAATAATAATAATAATAATAATAACAACAACATAATGCATAAACAAGAACAAAACATGAATATAATGTTGCTTTCTTAACCTCTATGGGTCTTTAGAAAACACACGCTATGTTCATGCTAAGTTACATAAATATAATGAATAATCTATTAATAATATAGAAACATAAGAATGGATGTATGAATAAGAACAAAGTATCAACCTATTATTACTTTCTTAACATGTTATGGGTTTTAGAAAACACACACTAAGCTCATACTAAGTTACATAAACATGAAGGAAGTTTAAGATAATTACCTAGTGTATAGAAAAAGATGAAAAATGGTAGAGAGAAATTTTGTAGAGAGGATTTTGTGAAGTGATTTTGAGAGAGTTTTGGTATGTAAAATAAGTGTGTGAAAGAAATTGAGGGAGAGAGGATATTTATAGAATTTTGTGGAGGAAAATTACATATAATAAAATAAATAAAAAATAAAATAAATAGATAGAAAGGAGAGAAAGGGGTTGGCCATAGAGGAATGGAGGAGAAAAATTGATTAAATTTGTATTTTTGTAATGAAAAGTAGTTAAGATGTGAAATATGATAGATGTGAAGTTGTATTAGAAAAGAAAAAAAAGTAAGAAATAGGTGTATAAATAGTAAAAGTATATATAGATAAATAGTAATAAATAGTAGAATAAGATAATGAATAGTAAATAAGACTAATAATATACCGTAGTAAAGAAAATATGCATATAAATGTGATATTTGTTATTTTTAACTATCGAAAATTGTAAAACTGATATTTTTGAAATTCTTGTATTATTACGAATCTAACGGTATCATCATAATATTTTTACTATTTCGAGCCCTGAGACACGCTTTTCGAGAGCTGATCTTGTTTGAATCCGAAATATACTAAAATTTACAAATCTGATATTTTTAAGTTTCCCTCTATTATTACGAACTATTATCCATAGTTATCTCAGCTCCATTATTTAAGGTTTAAGAGCGCGAGATTGCCGGAACTAAACGCTAGGTTTTGTTGTAGTCTTTTTTTGACTTTTAGGGTTTCCAGTTGACTTCTAATTCTAAGATTTAAGCATAAACTTAGCAAAAATTTAAGGGTTTAGGGTTTACAGATAATCTAAACATTTATTCATTCACTATTACTTGTAGAAATGCTTGATATATTCAAAGTCAATCTTTCATTCCTTGACTTGCTTATTTCACCAAAAGTCAACATTTGATCCTAATGATCTCCAACGAACGCATTCAAAGCTTGTTTCATTCGTTTTATCCTTACCCTCGTCATCGATCCTCTTATTTCTTGTAATGGATCCTTATAATGGTTAGAAGTAGGAGCTGGTGCAAGCTGATGTCCATCATTTGTTCATCTAGTGGTAGTCGTTATGGTTATTTCAGTGGTGAGGAGGCCAATCGAAGCACACATGATCGCAAGAGTGGTATACATGAGATCACTGTAGAAACTATATATTTATCTTAGGTAAACATTGAGTAGAATTTATCAAAAGATTTGTTATGGAGATGAATTTTCTTGAAAGAAAGATGAGAATTTCTATTTGTTAGATTATGGAATCATTGAATTAATTATTTAATTAATAAAATATTAAATATTTTAGTATTACGATTGATTAGGTGTAAAACAAAGCTATTAAAGAGGCCACATAACTGCCAATGACATTATAGTCTATTGACATCTCTCTAGTCTCTTAAGTGAGAAGTTTCAAGTTCAAATTCTCCTCCCGTTATAATGGCAAATTAAAAAAAAAAAAGGCTACATAATTTGGATATGGATTAAAACTATCTCGTGAGTTAAATTGGCTTTCTCATGGTTATTGGATAATATTTTTCTTTTAAATTTCTAACATATATCAAATATATGCCGCATGTTATCTATACTAATAAAATTTTAATATACATATATATAATGTATATAATGAGAAGACCTCCTGCTATTAAAGGAACAATTTGTACAAAATTTAAAAAAAAAAAGAATGATAAGCGAATTTGAGAAAGCATTATGGTGGTTATTGTATATATACGGAGAATCACTATATTACAAAAAAATTTACATATTGACAAAATTATATTAAATTAAAGAAATAAAAGTCTGAGATGAAATAGAGAGCTCGTGCTGCTAAGGCGTAGTGTTCAGCGAAAGCATACATCATGTGTTAGCCCATTGTGTTACTTTTTCTTATGTAGTTATGCTTTAACCACAAAGAAAGAACCTCTCTTTCTTCCTTTCACATTCGAAACGAAAAAGACTTTTCCTGTTTGAGTTTGACCCGCTGCCAGCCATCGGCATCCCTTTCTCCACCCCAATCATAGACCCCACCCCCTTTGTCCAGTCTTTTCAGTAGTGCGAAGCGGTTGTTGGAGCAACCCGCCCCACCTCTGTCTTCTCTCTCTTCCCCCGACCAAAACTCCACCTTAAATAACCTTTACTTTCTTCTTTTTTCCCTTTTCCACTTCTTTCGATCAATACCTCCATTCACTTCAACCCTAGTTTTCTCCCCTTTCCTTCTTATAGAGTTTAAAAAGAAGAAGAAAAGGTAGAAAGAAGTTCTTTCACTATTCACCATCCACCTCTACCCTTTCTCCATTCTTCATCGTTTTTCACGTACTTAATTACATACACAGATAATAACAGTACTTTGTGTGTGTCCATGCTCTCTTCTTTTTATGCATATGTCTCTGAAGGGTCTCTTCTAGAAGATAAATATTATTATTCTTATTCTTCTTTTCCTTTTGTGGAAGTTTGTGTCGTCTAATTAGTACAATCTTTTTTCAGGCGGATTATTATTCGACAAGTTCCTTGATCCATGGCGTCTGGTAATAGTGACAGCTTGCAAACATCAAGTGGAGGTGATGAAGAATATGATTCGAGATCCACCGAATCATTTCCTACTTTTCTAAACGATCCCTCTTTCCCTTTTGGCGGTGGAAGTGGCGGCGCGGCGGCGGTCCTGAGCAATTATCAATCCTCGTCTCTCTCACTTCATCACACCCAAAACCACCAACCATCGTCTTTCTTTGATCCTTCCACAACTTATAACCTCCATTCAAATAATCCAACACTGCTAATAACGCTTTGTTGCTTAATCTCGATGCATCAAGATCAATGGGAACCAGATCTGATATCAACAGTAATTCCAACTTTCGAACTCCACATGCTCCACCTGATGGTCTAAACTCCATCCAGTCGGCTCCTGCCACCGTCCAATCATTGCCTGAGGAAAACAGTGTACCGCGGAATCCGAGAAAGAGAACTAGAGCTTCCAGGCGAGCACCTACCACTGTTCTGACAACGGACACCACAAACTTCCGAGCTATGGTACAGGAGTTTACGGGGATACCCATGGCCCCATTCTCCGGTGGCTCTTACTCGCGCCGGTTCGATCTATTGGGGCCTGGCTCGTCCCTACGTTCGAGTCATTTGGACCCACTGCGTCCTCTTTTCCCCATCCGTCCAGCGGCTCAAAAATTCCAACCCATCACGTCCTCATCCTCATCACCATCGACATCACTGCTGAATAACATCATGCTTGATCCTAGTAATGACATGAGCAATCCTCGTACTAGCAATGCTTCTTCAGTTGGGGACACTAGAATCGATGCTTCTCATCAGATTCCCTTCCCCAGGCAACCCCAAGACATGCTTAACGTACCCAATAACTCATTTGTCACTTTTCAATCATTACTACAGCCTCCTCTTGCGACTCCGAATAATGTGTCCAATTTCGGTGCAAGGTCACAAGGGAGTCTGAATTTGTCTTCCTTTGAACAGTTTAGTTCACTAGACCATGGACGTCAGTTGGACGCAAACCTAGGCGTTCTCGCTTCCGGTGATCAAGGAAGACAAGAAGATCATCTTGGTAGGCCTAGGTTTGGTGAAGGAAATCATGGGGAGATTCAGAAAGGGCAAATGGAGGTGTAAGTTGAATTTCTCGGGAGTGGCTTTGCCGGAGTTCCGTGGCGAAAAGGGTTTGGAAGATCACGCTACAGTTGGAAGAGAAGGTACGGTTGATTCTTGGATTTGTCCATCCGATTAAGGATAGGATATGTCTGACGCGTAAAAGAGGTATAATATGCAAAAATTTTCAATAATATTACGACATGGCGATTGGAAGAGGTATGAAGATACAAGTAGTTATGATGGTGATGATGATGGGGCCTAAGTTATTGTGTCCTGAGCTTCATTCATTGTTCCATGTATCATATTAGCCTTCTATTTTCCTTTTCTACAATTTTATATAGTTTTAAGTAGTGGATTTGACAGAAAATGTGAGGTCTTAGTTTTGTTTTTAATCTTCTGTGCATAGAAAATGTAGATATAGTCTACCTTTCCTGAAATATCGAGGCTCAATATTCAAAATCAAGGATACCCAGGCCAAAGGAGAGCATTATTTTCATACATAAGTTCTATTGTTTTGTTTTGATTGAAAAAATATTTTTGCTGCAAGCGAGATATTCTAGCAAGATTCCATTTTTTTATCTATTTCCGTTCTATATGCATGGAATTGGGAAGAATTTGACTAAATGAAAATTTAAAATATTTTTATTTGTTTATTTATTTATTTTGTTTTGTCGCTTGTTGGACTTTCCATTATCAACAAATTTGGTCAGTAATCATGCTTCTCTTACATGTATGATTTCGGGAGTCATTTGTATCCTGATCATCGCCCCCAAGCCCCCAAGAGACATGACTATTTGTCTTCTAGATGACATTGTCTTCACATGTCCTTTTATCAAATGACTCCAGCCCTTGAAATTTCATAATTATCACATTTCTATTACACATCGTTATATATGTGAGTAGAATAATTATCTAATTATCATATAAAATACATATATAATACATATTATATATAGTAGTATTTACACTCAGTTCTTTAACAACATATTATCATAGTTGTTAATATATTAGGGGTCTGTTTGTTTGATTTTTTCGGCAGATGCAGACACTTTTTTTAAACTTTTTTTTAAAAAATTATTTATAAGATATAGATATAGATAAAAAAAAATTTGGCAGTTTTCATCAAAAGATCAAATAGATCCAATATAGATAAAATATATATGCAAATCGAATATATTTATACATATCATTTTAAAAAAACTACATATACAAATAAAAAACAGATCATTTAATAAATTTTATATGCTTTCAATAAATTTGTTACATTCATTGACAGGTAAATGTACATTGAGCAATGCGATATGAGCTTGGGCTTAAGCGTGGTTTACCAAGTCAATAAGATAGCTGACATGCTAATATTGCTTTTCTTCTTACTTATCGTTGCTATACTAATGAAAAAATTATACTTATATATTTTATCCATATATAATGTATCGATGGTTCGATATATATATATATATATATCTATATGCATATATTAGAGATTAGAGATGGATTGCATAACTTAGCTAGATGCTACATTTGTACTCATAATATTATATTAAAAACTATAAAAAAAAAAGGAAAAGAAAGAAAAACCTGCCTCCAATGTAAGTTGTGTTGCAGAATATTGGCTAGTGTAGGGAAAGTCCTGGTAATAATTTCGTATGCGATATTATTCTCTCTTTATGTTGATCTGAAATGTGAAAGCGTATCACTTTATTTGGATTTGATTAGATGTATGTATTGTCGTCTCCTATAATACCAGCGGCCTTGCTGTGTACCTGCTTATGTGAATTAGGTTCAGTTTGGATGGTCTGACAATCAACCGAATCTTATTTTTATCTTATTTATCTCTTTATTTATTCGTATTTGATTTTTATCTTGTATGTTTGATATGTTTATAAATGTTTTTTATATGTATTTATTTTTTAACAAACAGCTTGTTTGAAAATGATTAAAATAAAATGTCAAAACGATCGAAAAAAAAAAGTATCCAAATACTACAATAAGTGCTTTAATAGATAGATTTGTGCGTTCTATTTCTCTTTTTTCTTTTTTCTTACACTAGAGTCATATTAATAACAATTATATATATGCACACACATACTTACGGAAGAGCTACAATTAGGTTTATGGTTAATCCTTTAAACCCAACTGTATATAATATATAATATTAATGGTGACAAAGAAGAATTACATCCTTAAAAAAAAAAAAAAAAAAGGATAAAAAATCTTCATTTTGTCCATCATTCTCTGTTTCACAACACATTGGTTTCATCATTCTAAACCCATTGCTCTATTTGAGAATCTACAACTAGTGCGTACCTCAGCTATATACTCCTAAGGTGGTGGTTCCTTATCTATGACTTTATTTCATTCATGATGTTTGCAACCTTTTACGCAATTGATAAAAGATAAGAGTCATTAGTGGCGACGGATTAGACGAATCCAAATTACCTGCCGTAATCATGAACTAGCTAGAAAACTAATCAAAATTGTCCGCACATAATAAGTATGTGTTTGCTTTCCCACTCCTCTTTTTTCCTTTCTTTCCTGTTAGTTGAGCTGCCGCCAACAAAAATAAATGATACATCACAAGTCATTTATTACCATCCGAATAAGTACAATAGAAATTTAATTTTAAGGATATGTTAGTGCTAAAATTTGATCTATGTTCTATATGACTAAATTAATTATTTAGAATGAGTCATTCAATTTCTTTATATTTTTATTGCTTTTTCAAGAAAGTATGTTCATGACTGTACATCATAGGGTATATTAATCAAGTGATTATTTGGTGCTTAGCACAAATATAGATGATATAAATGACATATTTAGATTTTATTGGTTTATAATATAAGTATAAGTATCTCACATAAAAATATCAACTGTTAAATTTGATTTTGACTTGAATATCAATGACTTTTAAGATACTTATTAGTGAAAGTAATGATTATCAAATGAAATAAGCAGAAAGTTTAGTTGGTATATTGTTGAGAATATTTGCTCTCTCAGCTATATATGTAAGCTAAGGTTTTGTTGCAAAAAAAATCCTTGATGCAGTAGCCTTATAGGATTCTTGCCACACTTTTGGAAAAGTGATGCAAGATTGTCCGTAACGTTCAAATCTTATGGGGGCAAAAAGTAGCATAGGAGAAAATTAGCACTTGCCTCTTATTGTTCTTAAGAGAAACAAAATTTGTTTAATGGAAAAGCGCTCATCAATCCACACTATTGGCGTTGTATGATTATTGATAATGCAGTTTTCACTAGTTCCTACGAATGTAGACATGACAAGAAAGGATTACGAATCTCCAAATAATAATCTTAGCTTGTGAGTTTTGTAGAACTTTTAGACATGACTTCTCTAGTGTGGTTAGATTTAGTTTACACAGGGAATGGATTTTTAAGACCAATGTTAAATTAGATAGATAATCAACCAAGCCAGCTTACTCGGGCCGTTATATTGTAGCAAGTAACAGTTCAGTGGTTTAAAATTTAATGCCAAGTGTTGAATCCACAAGGAAATTGATGAACAATTACTAAGCCATGACGAGCTTAAATTTATTTCTCCAGATAAATTAAGATTGCAGTGACTTAATTCTAAACTACTTTTTTCCTTCTTTCTTTTGTCAGTTAAAAAAAAATCAAAATTAGTTACTAAACTATAAAACTACGTAAATCATCTAAGAAACAATATCAAACTAACAAAAAGAATTGTTAATGAAGCCACACTATGTGATCGGCTGTGGATACTGAATTTTAATAAATATTTATAGTGGTGGGATCTGAGTGTTAGTGATGATGTACGTGCAACATATGTCTTGCACTACATTAGTCTTAAAGGAACAATATATAGAAGTACATAAAAGAAATAACTAAAAATGAGAAAACAAATAAGAGAATATGTAAACCCCCAAAAATTTTCGTAATCCTTAAAAATAATTTTAGAAGTATAAATATCAAAGACCCGAAAAAATCAACTTGAGATTAAAACTCAATTCTAGACCGAGTCAAATACCGGAAACGAAACCCTAAAAGTTGAACCAAGTTAAAAATTTTAATAAGAACAAAAACGAGTTCTCTCAATCTTGAGAAAACGAGAACCCCTGAAATAAAATATAAAGTCCAATTACCAATATAATCAACGTCCGTACGTCGATTAAATAATCTACCCAAATTCCTAAAACGCAAAACGAAACAATAGATCCAAATACCGCTTAACAACGAGATAATAAAATTCTAATTCCTTCAGTAAAATTTTAGAATCACAAAATCCAAATTTTCCACAAAAGTCAAATCGAGTCAACTCATAAACCTAGACGGTTCGTTAAACGATTCCGAGAACTAAAAACTATTAAATAATCACAAATAAAATAAAATAAAACATAAATTTCGAGCTAAAATTCTAAAACGATCAAGACTCGAAAATTATACGATCTTACGAATATCTCGACGGAATCGGAAATCAAAACGGAACCCTAAAAGTCAACAAGCCTATAACGAACCCTAGTGTTTAAGATCCGGCAATCCCGCGTTTCCAAACCCTAGAAAACGAAATTAAGTTAATGACCTAGAATAGTTCGTAATAATATAGGGTAACATAAAAATATCAGATTCGCGAATTTCGAGTGACCTTCGGACCCAAACGGGATCAGTTCTCGAAAAGCGTGCCCGGAGCTCGGAATATTAAAAATATTCCGTTTATACCAATAGACTCGTAAAAATACAAGGATTCCAAAAATATCAGTTTTGGAATTTTTCGGTAGATAAAAATTACAGATATCGCATTATTACGCGTATTTTTATTACTACCGGTACTTTAATTGTCTAGTCTACTATTCATAGTACTTTTCTACTATTCATTACTATTCACCCATCTCTACTTTTTCTTACACCTATTTCTTACACCTACATATCTATTTTCTTACTTTTTTCATTTCCAATACACCTTTAATCACATCAAACTTTACACATTACTTCTTTATTACACAAACAAATAAAATAAAACAAATTCCCCCTCTCACAAAGCCAAAACCGGCGCCATCTCTCCCCTCTCCATATCCATTTTATTTCTTTTCCAATTTATTTTATTACATCCAAAAATCTCTCCAAAAATTCTATAAATACCCCCTTCCTCTTCCATTCTTTCACACAATTCATTTCACTACCAAAACTCTCTCAAAATCTCTCCACAAATTCTCTCATCAAGAATTCTCTCTACCAAAACTCTCTTTCACCAAATATCCACAAGAATTTCTCTTCATACAATACAACTACCACCTTTCTATAACCACATAACCATACATTCACTACCATCTTCATACCACACAAATAACTTAGGTAAAAACTTCTTTCAACCATTTATCTATTCATGTCATGTAACTTAGCATGACTATGGTGTTGTTTTGAAACTCACATGAGTAGTAAAAGCAACAACATGTTCATGTTTTGTTCTTGTACATAAGCTTCCTATTTTATTATGTTGTTATTATTATTGTTATTATTTGCTTCTAATCTAACTTATATTATGTATATTATGTATATAAATTTATTTAGAGCATATAAGCTCATTTGGTTATTTATTTACATTCAAAGTTATGCAATTTATTTATTTTATTAAGACTAGTCTTTCTAGTCTTAGACTTGTCCATATCAAGTCAAAACAACCTTTTGATTATTTATTTTAATCTTTCGGGACTAGTCCATTCTTAGTCCCGGGATGCCTTGATAAAGCTAAGGCTCCAATTCTTGATCGGGATTCCTTGATGAAGCTAAGGTTCCCAATGCTTGATATTTTATTTTCTTACTCATTATTTGTTTCTAGTATTTTCTTATGTTCTTACTATTTTATATGCTCATTATACTTGCATTTGCGTAATGTTAATGTCTCGACTAATCAAAAAATAGAATTTTGTTTTACTAAGTGAACTCAAAACTAGATTTTCTATCATATGGTTTATCACAAAATGATGAAGTTTTATCAAACAACATAAAAATAAAGCACTACAAGCTTCCCAAGATTTTCCTAAAATAACGAAGATAGTTTTATAAGAAATAAATATCTCCTTTATATTTCATGGTAATTTAAGTTTTAAGAAAAATAAATCGTTAATGTTGAAAACTTAAATTCTTTTCTAAACTAAGGAACAAACTAGTTTTCAAAGTTAATATAAAAATCAACTCATGAAGAACCCACTTAGGAAAAGTAATGATTTTTTTAAAAGAAAGAACTTGTTTTCAAAAGAATATAAAGTAAGCAATAATGTATTTTATCAATAAAAATGATTCTTTTCAAAAGAAATGAAAGAACAAGTTTTAGAAAGCAAAAGCTTATATTTTAGAAATAGATATAAGAAAACAAGACTCATTTTCTAAGATCATCTTAAATAAACAAATTATGAAAAGGTTTTTGACAACTTAATATAGTTTGATAAATTAACCTTTTATCACTAGAAATGAAATATATGAAAGACTAGAGTTAAAGGGAATTTTCTTGTTTTGGAAAAGAGGAATGAAGAAAAATAAAATAAGATTATACTCACTTATAACAAACCTAAGAAAACTATAAAGTTTCTTTAAATACTTGAAAGGAAGTTTTCAAAGCTAAAGTTTAAATGAATTGTCTTATGAAATAAATTATTGAGACACTACCATTGGATTTTTGCATGTAAATTGAGCATACCTATATATTCAAAAGTGTTTATCAAATGTATATTTATATATATTACAAAAGGATTTTCTTTAAATGAAGTTGAGATAGAAAGTGGATTTTTGCAAAAGTTTAGAAAATTCGTTTCAAATCTGTACCTGACGTTTTCGGAACCCAAATGACCTTTTATGACCAAGATAAGTTTAGAAATGGATAGAACTTTTCAATAGGTAGAAAACGGTATATCGTATGCGAAATTCCGAGTTAAAATGAGCAAGTTATGGCCATTTTAAGTTGGAATTTCTTCTTATACGATTTTACCACGAATTTTAAGTAAAGATTAGAATCTCCAAGAATAGAAATTCATGGAAGACTTATCCCGGGTATTTCTTTTGTCTAGGTGACAAAGGACACGAGGATACCCTACCCGAGGATTTCTACGACTAAGAAGATAGCGAAATGGACGAGTGAGTTATTCCTCCTAAATTCATTACTTTGCTTGTGCTTGTAAAGTAGTAGCATTAGTATACTAGGAAAAGATAAAATGGATATATATTTGGGGAATTCGGGATTTATATATGCTTCTATGCTTATGCGTGAAATGAGAATTAAGAATATCGCAACTTCGATCTGCTTGTTTAAGTGATTTTATTTACTACTTGTATGATTGTTTATTGTTGCTAAATGGATTGATCGCCCCTAATAAACCTTAATAAGGTTTGACCTAAGAACAATAAAACGTTCACGCATAGCATCCATCGAGTCACATCTATTTCTGAAGGCTGCTACTCCTACGCGTAGAGTTGGATTGGCTGTGATCGTGCGGTGCCACGGGCCATGTTCCTTCCTGGAGAATCCAAATCGCTCGGGGAAAGCGACTCTAGGTTCGGAGCCGAGCCAACCGAACGCTGTGGGTGAGGACCTGGGGACTAGCAGTAGAAGGTCGAGACCTTCAACCCCGATTCCTAACCTTTGATACGGAGGGGTAAATCCGTTCTATATATGGTTTCCGGACGACTATATATATTCGTGTAATCATGTGATTGGTTCATTGTATGCATAGCATATGTGTGGTTAAATAAATGAACTTGTTTGAAAATGTGGTGCGAATGAAAAGGAATATCTCACTAAGCTAGTTGTAGCTTATACCCCTATAGATTTTGTTGAAACAGGTATATTCGTGGATTAAATTTGAGGATCATGACATTAAGGAAGTCATGGACGGATGATTAAGGATATGGAATCATACGATGAAGAGATTTTGTAAGGTTCTTTATATGTGCTAACCTTTATGATTAGTGAGGTACATTTAGTTAAAGATAATAGAAGAATATGCCCTTAAGAATTGAAATGTGATATGTTTATGTTCTATATCCTCTTTACCTTGTTACTTATTATCGATATAAATTGCGCTACTCCGATGCGTTCCCTTGGTTGTGATGTACGCCTTGTACATGATATGGAAGCCTTTGCGTGACTAAGGTAGTCATTCCTAGGCTTTAGTATTGTGTACGGCGGACTGCCACGTTTAGGGTACCCCTCGGGGCGTGACAGAATAACCTTAGTGAATTCAAATACACTAATGACAAGTAGAATGTCATGAAAGAACAACCAATAGACCTTGGTAAGAGGTAAAGTATTCTTCGTTAAAACCCCTATTTGATATTTTTGTGAAAGTATTCTAGCAGCGTAATGACCATGGTCCCAATTTGTTAACACCCTAGATGAAAAGGGACTTTAGGTATTTATAAAACTTAATCATTGGTGATTTCTATCAAATTGCACTGACGATTGACATTCGAGATGAGTCCTTCTATTAACTCACCTGCTATGTTGCTTAGCCTAACTAGTCAATCTCACGCCATTACTAGGCTTAAAATATATAATCTAAATTTAGTCCTTCATATTTTATCTTGTAATGAAAGTCTTTTGAACAAACTCAAAGGGTTTATACATCACATATGTCTTTTAATTTATGGAGTGCTCTACCTAGGGCTTGTGTGTTCATAAAATAACTACATAGCTATCAACACACTCAAATAGTCAAGAAGCCTAGTGCCAACGTTGTGAGATTATTCTTTTATTAACTTTATTATTAATTTTTTTTTAGTGTATGAGGTCCTAACATAGTTCACTTGCGTACATCGTTTTAAGTTGATTGAAATTATATTACCCATAAGACATATATATACATGTAGCTTAGTTGAATTTATAGTGTGATCAAAAGGGGAAAGACATTTGTTATTTTCTCTATGCACTAAGGATCACAACCCATGGGATAGAAACCTAGTGTAAGCCTCGGAAAATTTCAGTAAATAATTCCAAGATGAACTTCGAAAATAAACCCTAAAAATCACTCCAAATTAAAACCGAACTTCAACTAGTCCAAAAACACGAGCGAATCTAGAAATTTCCGCATCTTGAGAAAAATAAGAATTCTTAAAAACAAAATAAGAACTCTATAGACACCCAATTTTTGCCCAATTAAAAAATAGGCTTAAGTTTACAATAAATTAATGTCATGTTGAGTTCATAAAATATATAATAATAATAATAAATAAATAATAATAAATAGTATAATAAAAAAGAGAGAATATAAAAAATAGAAAAATAAAAAAAATAGAGGAATAAAATAAGTATAATAAAATAATTAAATGAATAATAGTAATGTAAATAAAATATATGTAAGAAAAAATTAAAATATATAAAAAATCATTTGAGCTCAATATAACATATATTTTATTAGCCTTAAGTACTAGTGGTTTAACTATATGACCAAGGCACAGGCCAATGGCCTAACGGTTCAAACCATGGACATAGGAGCAAGGGGACCCGAGTTCGATCCTAGCCTAAGGCAGATTTTGCCTCCTTTTTGTTCATTTTTTTCCCAAAAGACGCATTGATTCATCCACTTTGAGACACCATTTGATCAATGAATCTTTGTGTTTTTTCGAAATTAAGTGTACAGACACAAACTAGGCATGGGATACATCACATCTATACACAATTCATGTATTATTTCATCCCAAAAGGCACCTCAATTGAGTCATGAACATTGGGGGAAAATGCGAAATAATGCGTTTTTTTTCAAATTTCAAAATTGGCCGAATTGTATCAATTGATCAAATTAAATACACTAAATCAAGGAGTCATGATCTGTAAACACAAGATTCGTGATCAATTTGAACCAACAATCACAAATCGAATCCTAATTTTGAATCGTTCTTATTTAAAAAATCATAAAGCTTCAAAACGACAAATTGATTCGAACTCTATAAATAGGATCACCATACAAGCCAAAGGCACAATTCAATTTCGAAAAATACACATTAGGAGATCGGGATCTGAAAATAGGAGTGAAAGTGTTCGAATTGCAAAAATTGCAAATTCGAAGTGATTGGGAGGATTTCGATCCAATTAAAGAGTGTTAGGATCATTAAGGAAGTGTTTTTGATTGATTATAGTGTTTAGAATTGCTCGAATTTGCAATTGGGAGTTCTGAAAATTTTTGGGAATTTTTTTTACTTTGCGCCGCCGTTGGGTCATCACCGAACCACACTTCCGGCCGATCTGGGTGTAAACCATCACTTCTACGAGATCTACCGCTTCAAGGTACGTCGGGCCGACAAAGATTCGGAGGTCGAGCACCACCACAGCCGCCGGAATCCGCCTCGAAAAAGGACGCCATCGTCTTCTTCACCGACTGGGAGGTTCCGACCCGACTCCAACTCCAACCCGGATCCAAGTCTGCTCCACAGATCTAACGGTCCGCGTTCAATCTTCAGATCTAACGGTTGTGATCAAATCATCAAATCAACGTCCTAGATTCAGTCAATCCGATCGGACGTTCCTGATTCAATCAACGCGATCAACGATCCAGATTTCATCCGAGTTAATCCAACGGTCCAAGTTAGTCCGTAATTTATTTATTTTATAAATATTGTTTTTTAATTATAAAAATTATAAAAAAAATTATTAAAAAATCCAGAAAAATTTCCAAATATCAGAAAAAATATTTTATTTATTTTTTTAGCAAATTTGATATTTTTTGAATTTTTCTTAAAAAATATGTTAATATATACATGCATGCTTTGATATTTTTGAATTTTTTCTATATGTATGAACGTGTTAATATGCATATGTATGTTTAGATATAAAAAAAATGCATTAATGTGTATATGTGTGTCTTGATATCTATTGAATAATTTTCATGAATAGGTTAATATATGTATGCTTGTTTTGATTATAAAAAAAAATTGTTTTCAAAATTAATAAAAAGACTTAGAAAAATCTTATTTTTATAAAATAATTAAAGTGATTAGATCTTAGGAATCAGAATTAAAAATGTTTTTTTTTTAAGATAAATTCAAAATTTATAAAAACTTAAAGTGGAAAAAGTTCTTAAAAATCAAAATCAATCAACAAATTTAAAGTTTTTTACACCAAGCGAACTACGTTTTGTCTGATCTCGATTAGCGAGTACGTAGGCACCTTCGGGGCGACATTAAAAAATATAAGGTTATATATTTGCTTATTTATTTATTTTTTGTTTAGTTAATTAGATATTATAAATTTAAATACTATTAGTTTGTTATTTTTTCCAAAAATTTAAATATGGTAAAAATGGATTTGATATATTATTTCTTATTAATTAATTTTTCTTTATAAATATTTAACTTTTGCAATTATTTCTAGATGTAATTATAAGTTTTATATATATATATATATAATTTCCGAATGTTTTGCTTTTCTTTGTAAATATTATAAGTTTTCTAAAAATTAAATAGAAAAATTATTAAAATGATTTCTGACTTATAAATATTGTTATTATTTTTATATTCTTTCTGCAAGTTTTTTTTTTAGAAAAGGATAAATTCTAAATTGTAAACTTAAAGTGGTAACCGCTTAGGTTTTAATAGGTTAGCCCCTGGACTCAGATATCTGGTACTTTTTTAAAAGTTTGGTTTTAAAATCAAATTTTTCGCAGACTAGTAGCTAAGTTAGGATTAATCGACCCATTAATCCTAACTTTTCATTTTTTTCCAATTTTTATCGGTTGGCGACTCCAAAATATTTTCAAAATTAAATTTCTTTTAATCCCTAGTCGAGGATTTCATGTTAAATGGGTTAGGGTTTAATATGAATCGGGTTAAAAGAAATGAACCAGATGATTTTCAAAATTCAAGCTCGACAAACTCAACATACTTCAATTCCAAAACCACTACGTACGATAAATTCTCTACGTAACTTCGACTTATAAAGTCGGGTAATGTAGAACCCAAAAACAAATTATTAAAAAGTAAATAACGACTAACTTTCGGAATGAAACCCAATTCAAGAATTCCGAAAACGTTAAAAGATATTAAATACTTACAAAAATGAAATGTAAAATAAATTTCTCAAATTAAATATGTTGTATAAATATAAAATATCAGTTTCTAAATTGGCAAAGATCTAAACCGGAAAATCACCCGAAAACCCTAAGTGGAATACAATAGTTTTAGTCTGGCAATCTAGCTCCCTTAACCCTAGAGGCCGAGGTGTATTTTAAGTGTATAGAATAGCTCATAGTAATATAAGTTTGCTTAAAAATATCAGATTGGTAAATTTTTTACTTATTTCCAACCAGTTCGTATACAGACTTCGAAAAGCATGTCCTGGGGCTTGAGATATAAAAAATATACCATTAGTACCGTTAGACTTGTAATTTCATAAGATTTTCAAATATATCAGTTATATAATTTTTCGGGTTAAAAAACTTACAGTTATAACCTTTTTATCGTATTTTCATTACTATTAGTAATTAATTGGTCTTTTGCACTATTCACTTCTATTTCATTACACAATTTTATTATTCTTATAAAGCCTTATATTTTTAGATAAATATTTTATATATTATAGAAAATTTTATTTTTCTAAAAGTTAGTTAGTTCAAGCTTTTACGAGATCAGATTCTGTTTAAGACCCGATATTAAAAATAAAATAAATTAATTTAATAATTGAAAAATATTTGAAAAATATTTTTATTTTCATAAAATAATTTTTTTGAATTTTTCGGGTTATAAAAATATCATTTATAGCCCATATTCGCGTATTTTGATCATATTGGTAACATATTTGTTAAAATACTAAAATAATTCAAATAATTATTTAATTTTAATTATGAAAAATCTGCTACAAATATTTGGATTAAATTTTATAATTTTATTTTATTTTATTAAGAAAGTACTTTTACAATCCACACTTTTAAGTACACCTTACACATATCACTTCCTTTTCACTTCAATCTTTCTACACTTTGTCCCACAATTCATGGCAGATTTTGACTCCTTTATGGCTGTCATTGTCCTTTAATTTACTCCATTTTGATCAAATTAATTATATTTCACTCCTTCTTAAAGAAGTTACATTATACATTTATCACACAATTCAATTTTAAGTCAAAAATTCAAACAAACCCTCTCTCTCCTCTCTCTCTTTCACGTGGACAGCCCCCAAATTTCCGCCTTTGTTTTATTTTTTTCTCTTTTTCATTCATTAATACACTCATTTTCTCTCTCTCCTTCATTTACTCATTTTCCTTTTTCATTCCTTATCTCTTTCTCTCTCTTTTTCCTCTCTTTTCTTCTTCATTCTTGCTCTTGTTCTTGCAAGAACCAAGCTGCCTCCAATTCTTTTTTTAGCTTCCACCCATATTTCTTGAAGATTTTTAAGCAAATCTTCTTCTCAAAACTTCCATAGGTGATATAGGTAAAGTGTAATGAGAGTTTCATGCATCAAATGACCTTCCATAAGCTTAAAAGCTTAGGATGATGATGCCAAAAATGAAACACTCCTCTTCTCCATTATTATTATCTTGTATCATTATTATTTTCTTGTTTAAAGTTGTCATATTTTGTAGATCTAACTTTTTGTAGCTTTGATTTTCGTTTATGACATAGATCTTGTTATTTAAGTTATTATTTTTGTTATTTCTTATGATTTATGCATAAATCCATCATCCACATGTCTATCATGGTGTTCATGCACTTATAACTGGTTTAGAAGACTAGATTTAGTTGTTTTAAGTTCATACATGCATTAGACTTTTGTTTTATGTTCATGAACAACTTGTAATAGTATGATGATAGTAGGAATATTTTAGAAAACTCAAGATCTATTTTATTTTCAACAAAAATCATTTTTGAAAATTCGGGTGAAAAATGAACCATATTTAGAAAAATTATTTTTCAACTTCAGAATGTGTATTTTTCATTTAAAATGAAGGGCTTAGGGTATAGATAACATAAATGAGTGATTTTGATGAGTAAAGTTTAGATCTATGAGTTTATAGTTTACTACCATGGGTTTCTTTTAGATTTATGTTCATATTAAGTATAGATCTTGGTTTTGAACTTAAACAAAGATAGTGAAATTCGTGTTTTGGCAAGACCCCTATTTAAAAACCACTTTCCAAAGGTCAAAATGAAGTTTTTACTTGAAATAATGAAAGCTTAATATATGTATATCATCAAGACTTCTTTTTACAAGAATCAAAGGTGATTTTCAAAAGTTATTTTCAAAATAAAAATCTCATTTTTGGATTTTGGCCAAGGCATATTTTTAAAACATGTTTTCCAACTCAAAAATAAAGTTTTTATTCAAGTTATGGAAGGCTCTTAGGATAGGATATGTAAGGAATGGATTTTCATAAGTTTAGATAGATTTTATCAAAAGATATGTCCAAAAATGAATTTTATAAATTCAGATCTCAACAAAGATCAATTTGAAAACCCATTTTTTAACTTCAAAACAAGACTTTTATTAAAGAAATGGAAGCCTTAAGGGGTAGGTTTGATTAGGAAACGGTTTTCGAAAGACTAAATGAGTTTTACTGTAAATCCCTGAAATTTTTATTTATTCGAATTATAGTTTAAACCCTAATCGGAAGTCAACCGGATTTTCCAAAGTCAATAAAACCTTAGTTTACCGTAACCGCTTAAGTCCAGCATTGCTGTTTTCTCTAACCCTAGAAAACGAAGTGAGATTAATTAGCTATAATGGTTCGTAATAGCTATAGGTTGTATAAAAATATCAGTTTGGCAAAATTTAAGTATCCTTTGAATCCGATCGGACGCAGCTCTTGAAAAACGTGTCACGGGCTCGGAATAGTAAACATATTTTCAATATATCGTTAGACTAGTAAAAATATAAGATTTTCAAAAATATCAATTTCATAATTTTTCGGTAGCTAAAAATATCAGATATCGCATTTATACGCATATTTTCTTACTACCAGTATTTAAATTGTCATATCTACTTTACATTACACTATTTACTACTATTCTACACTATTCATCTATCTATGCTTTTTCTTACAACCTACTCTTGCAACCCATATACCTATTTCTTACACATTTTCATTTCCAATACAATTTCACATCTTTCATTTCTTACTTTTAATTAACAAAATAACAAAAAAATAAATTTTCCTCTCTCCCATGCCCAAAAGTAGCACCGGCCACCCCCCATTGATGCCTCAATTTGTTTTATTTTTCACTTATTTAATTAACACAAATTACCTTCCAAATTTTCCTATAAATACCCCTTCACACTTTCACTTCTTTCACACCTCTTCATTTCTAAAGTTACTCTCTCCAAATCTCTCAAGAAAGTTCTTCCAAAAAGCTCTCTCTAGTTTATCTCTTTTAGGTAAAAATTCTTCAAGAAGTTCCTATGTTCATCTACTTAGTATGAACTTAGTGTGTGTTTTCTAAAACCATGAAGGTTAAGAAAGCAATAATAGGTTCATACTTTGTTTTTGTTCATAATCTCTATTCCTTTATGTTCCTTATGTTCCTTTATGTTCTTTTATGTTTATAACTATCGAATATATCTATATAACTATATATATATATATATATATTATTTAGAGCATATAAGCTCATTGTCTTGCAATTTATTTAATTTCAAAGTTGTTTTTAAGACTAGTCTTTCTAGTCTTAAACTTGTCCTCATCAAGTCAAAACATTTTCTTTTTGTTTTGGGGACTAGTCATTTCTTAGTCCCGGGATACCTTGAACAAGCTAAGGTTCCAATACTTGATTTATCTTCTTATTGGCTTATTCTTTCAAGTATTATATTTCTTTATGTTCTCGTAACCTTATGACTCATATTCATGCATGAACATAATGGTTTTATCTCAACAAAACAAATGAAGAAATATTCTCTTAAAAATAAAGATCCTTTTCTAGAAACAAAAATAAGTAGATTAATGTTTTTCTAAAAACTAAGAAGCCATTCAAAACAAACTTAGAGGAGTTCATAATAGATTTTTATAAACATATATAAAAAGGACTTTTTAAGAAAACAATGATTTTTCAACAACTTCATCTTTTCTTCATACAATAGGAATTCCTTTTCATAAAAGTAAGATGATCTCAAGAAGTCAAGAAGTTATTTCTTTATATAGAAGTGTTAAAAACCTTCAAAAAGTGTTGGAAGCTAAGTTTAGAAAATAAAAATCATTTCTCAAAGAATTTAGGAAGATTATGATTTAGGAAAAGAAAAGAAATACTTATTATAAAACAAACTTAAGAATATTTTAAAGCAATTACAAGCAATTAAAATTTAGAAATACTCATTTCAAATCACTCAAAAATCTTTTCAAAGTAAAATGGACACTTCAAAAAATTCTTAAGTTTAAAATTTTTTAAAACTTTACTTGAGACAACTTCATTAACTTCATATATTTGCCATGAGTCAATAAATATATATGAATATACTTTTCAAAAGTTTTGCAAGGTATTATATTATCTATCTTTTCAAGTGAACTTTTGATAAAAGAAGGAAAACAAGTTTTTGCAAATTCGCAATGAATCTGGCCGCTGCTTTTTTGGAACCCAAATGACTTAGTTTAATGAAAATAATTTTAGAAATAGATATCTTTTTGAATAGGTAGAAAATGGTATATTATACGCGAAATTCCGAGTTAAAATGAGCAAGTTATGACCATTTTAAGTTGGAATTTCCCCTTATATGATTTTACCGCGATTTTAAGAAAAGTTTAGAATCTTCAAGAATAGAAGTTCATGAAATACTCATTTTGGGTATTCTTCTTGATTAGATAATCCCGAGGAGGATTGTTCATATCCCGAAGATTACTACGATTAGTGGAAATCCTGAATGACTCATCCATTTCAAGAAAGGTGTCATCATGGTCGAGTGATTTTATTCCCCATTATTTTTCATACTTATGATTGTGCTTATAAAATTAGTTGCACTAGAATTTAGGCAAAAAAATCAAATGGAAGTTGTATGATAACATGTTGAAAGAATATTAAGTATATCGAAACTTGATTTGTTTGTAATAAAGTTGTTTGTACATTACTATCTTGAAGTGTTTGAAATTGGTTGCTCACTTGAAAGAAGATAAATATAACTACTAGACTTTAAATTGAGAAATTATGCATGCACTTCATATGTGAGTCACATTTCATTCACTACTATACAATTGGTGAGACAAGTGTATAATAGTGGTGGTAGACATAACTGGTATATCATGTAAGTGGCGAGTATGAGCCAGTAAGAACTACGTAAATTGGTAGCTAGTAGAAGCCTATAGTAACTACAAGTTTTTGATGGCGTATAGGAGCCGGTAAGATCTATAAAAGTGTTTTAAAAAGTCGTGGCTGTAATTGGCCCGAATACCCAACCCAATGAAGGGCGTAATTCATTCAATATATGATTCCTGAAAAGTCATATGTCTTGTATGCTCAAGTGGTTGTTGCATTCCGTATGTTTAAATAATAAACTTGGTTGGTAATTTACTTTGAGTATGAATTTTGGGATTTGCTCACTAAGCCCATAAGCTTATACCCCTATAGGTATTTGTATTCTCAGGAACACCTATTTTTGTGCCCGAGGCCTCCCCGTATCCGTGTAAGTTTTATATATTGAAGTTTTTGGAGGAAATCTGCTCGAAGACTTAGATTAGAATTCCTTTGAAATCTTTAATGTAGTATTTTGGATGTTGTAAAGACTATCACGATCTTTAGGATTAGCAGAGGTATGCCCATAAGAAATCATATAATAGATTTTTGGTTATTAATGATATAATATATTTTATTTCTGGATTCTTGTATGTTCATCTTTGCTTGCTTAAACTATGCTTCCCAAAAGCGTCTCCTATTACTATGCTAGACGCCTTACTTGTAACACTAAGGCTTTCGCATGACCAAGATAGTCATTCTTAAGTCTTGATATTATGTGTGGCGGATTGCCACGTTTAGGGTACCCTTCGGGGCGTGACATTTATAAAGAAAACAAGCTCAAATGAATTTCTCAAAATTCGGATTTGAAAATAGCCACTATTTAAACACTCATTTCCATATGCCAAAATGATAATTTTTATAGGAAATGAAAGTCCTAGGGAATATATATAACAAAAACCAAGTTTTGACAAGATAAAAGAAGTTTATTAAAATATAATCCTAGAATAACAAATGGTTTCCAAGAATAGATTAAACAATGTTTTCATTCTTCAAAATTTTGTAAAATTCGTACTTAGGTAAACCACCTATTTAAACATCTACTTTCTAACCCCAAAATGAAGGTTTTTATTGAAATAATGAAGGTGATGGTTATATAGGTCATCAAGGTTGAATTTTTCTAAAAGCAAACATGATTTTACAAGAAGAAAAACTATTTTTCTTAAGTCTAGTATAATTCAAAGTTTTGCAAAGTAAAAGTTTTCAAAAAGAATTTTTGATAATATATGTATACATATAGTAGATCATCACATAACCCTCATAACAATAGCTTGTAGGTAATACATATATGCATGATGCATTGTAGAAATAAAGTATGAAAATTGAGTTTATCCAAAACTTGTAAATTCGGATGATTTCAAAGTCATGCCTTAAAAACTCATTTATCAACTCCAAAACTTGTGTTTTATATAAAAAAATGAGGAGTTTTAGGTCATAGGTATCATCAAGAATTGATTTTGACAAATTAAGATAGGATTTGCTAAGAAAAAAATACAGAACAAGGAGTAGAAATGAAGTAGGAAAAATTTGAGTTGTGGTCATTTTAAGAAATTCGTAATAATGGAGTAATGGCATGAAAAACTCATATTTTTCAAATTCAAATTAAAAGGTTTATCAAAGAAATGAAGTCCTTAGTGGCTAGGCATGGTTGAGCCTTAATTTTCTAAGTATCAAATGATTTTTACATAAAGGAATCACCACAAAAACAAGTTTTGCAAAATTCGGATTTTAGAATCAACCCCACTTGAAAACATGTTTACAAAGTGCAAAATGAAAATTTTTATGTAGAAATGAAGGTCATAAGTAATAGATATAATGAAGACTCAATTTTAACAAAGATAATTATATTTTCTTAAGAAATAAATCCAAAACAAATGGAAATGATCAAAGTTAGAAAACTAGATTTTTCATAAGTAGTTGTTATTATGGTCTTGCAAAATAAAAAGTTATAAAATTTTCTTTTAGCAAGAATCATCAAGATCATGCATGCACTAAACTCATCACATGCCATTCATGTTAGGAAATCATTCATGTTTCATGTATTCTTGAATTATCAAATAGGAACACTTCAAGCATTTACAAAACTATTTTTCGGAATTGGAATATGTTACTGTTCTGATCTGATCCGACCATTTCGAAGCTTCAAAGTTTTCAAAACTTAAATATAATATTATAATTAGATAGATCTTTCGAAGTAGATAGAAATCGATATATAATTTGCAAGATTCCGAGTTAAAATGACCAAGTTATGACCGTTTTAAGTTGGAATTCCCGCTTAGGACGAGAATTACGAATTTGATAGTTTGTATAAGATAGTTTGGATTAGTTAAGTGATGAAATACTTATTAAAGTATTTCTTCCTTTTTAGGTGACCTCGATATCGACGATTCCTTACCACCGGGTTACTTGTACTAGAAGACCGGTGATCCAATGGCTGAGTGAGTTTTCTCCTTATTTTGTTACCTTGTTTGTGCTTGTAACTAGTCGCATTGGAAGTATAGGAACAAGATAAAAATCGATATGAATGGGGATGGAATATATGATGAGACTGTGATGAATATATGCCAAAGAATACTTAAGCATATCGAAACCACGATTTGATTGGATAACTGCACTGTTCATATTAATTCTGCTATATGTATGATATTGGTTGATCACTCTTTGACCTAAGCAAAAATTAAATTGGTCATGCATCGCATCGGACATATTGCATTTGGTAGTATGCTACTCCTACGCAGGTCAATCAGTATGGTCCGTTGATGACTCATTTGGATAACGAGACCGGTGCCAAAGCTCATTCTTGGGAACTAAGGCGCATCAGGGATGCATTCCATGTGTGAGCCTAACCAAGTCGAGTGCTATGAGCCGAGGGCTTGGGGACTAGTAGCGGTCGTGTAGACTTCAATATCATCCTTAACCCAAGATACGAAGGGCGTAAATCCGTTCTGTATGTGGGTTCCGGACACCTATACATAATTGTTTGCTCATGTGTTTGTTCATGCATAGCATATGGTTGATTATAACTTGTTTGTTGTGGTATGAAATTAAGGGAATTCTCACTAAGCTAGTGTAGCTTATACCCCAATAGATGTTTGAATGAACAGGTTATTTCAAGAATGCTAAGTGGGGACCAAAATGGTTGGAGCCGAGAATGACTACAAGATTCCGGCAAGGAATAAGAATGCTTGGAGTTATTGGCTAGATTTTATGATTTGCCTTGTAACAGTTTATGTAGGGAAGTTTGTGGATGAATATAATTGAGGTTTAATGATTCGTATTTTGAAGTATAGTGATTCGTATATAAAGTGTAGTGATTTGTATCTGAAGTATAGTGAATTGTATTTCCTTTACATTGTTACTCAAGTGTATCAATATAAAATGTATCTCTCTAATGTGTCTCCTCTATGTTTTAGATGCCTTGTACATAGTATAGAAGTCTTCGCATGACTGAGGCGGTCTTTCTTAGGCTTTAATATTGTGTACGGTGGACTACCACGTTTAGGATACCCTTCGGGACGTGACACCCAGCCTAGCTAGTATTTTGTTAGCGAAAATAATGGGGAACCTACGTAGGAATGAAAATGTTGGTGCCCAAGCACCATCACCATGAAATATGTTTCAATTTCGAACTCTTTAATATGCAGAGTGAGTTTGAAAGAAATCAACTAGTGATAGAGTGTTTTCATGATTTCATCCATACTTCTTCTTGAAACTTTTTGTGAAAGAAAAAAGAAAAAAGAAAGGAATGAAGCAAGTAAAATCCTTTCTTTCCATAGAGATAAAATGGAGAGCGCCTACTTCTTTCTTTCCTTTCATAGAGTTCAATGGAATTATCTTTCCTTTTTTTTTCCCAATGGTATATCATTGTTGTCAAAATTGCGAATTGAAATTTATAGAATCGGTAAAATTATATAAAATTGTACTGTTGTTCCTAGAACAGTAACCGAGGGGGTAGGGTAGGTTGCATTGGTTACTTAAAATTTTAAACTTTTTCTTTTAATTCACAACCTTAATAATTTATTAAAAAAATGTTTGGCTTTTTGAATTCGCTTTGCAATCACAAATACACTTAGCAAATAAATAATGAATGCACAAAAATAAAAGAGTAAGGTAAGAGAAAACTATGCAAGTATTTATAGAGGGTTCGCCTAGTGTATTAGTCCTCTCTTTCAACTCTAACCTAGGGACTCAGTATTCCACACTGGTATGTTCCACTACAATAAAACAAATATAAGATTACAAATAGTAGTCAAAATAATGAACTTAATTCTCTCTGCTCATTCTATCTAGTTCGCTAAGCTAATTACTAAGCTATAGAGCTATTTTTCGCTCCCTCTTAACATTAATCTCACCAAAGTATAAATCAACTTGAGAAATACAATAATATCAAAGTTCCTTTCAAGTAAATTCGATCAAAGAAACAAAGGGAGTTTATATAGAAATTCACAAGTACTAGTTGGATGCTCTATGTTACTCTCTAAATTATCCTCTAAGGTCTACAACAAAAAAATAAATTCTAAACAAGTTTTCTAACTAATAGAAGTATTTAAACTTTTCTCACCTTTTCTTGTTGTGTCTAATCTGTGTATGTGATAAACCTTTTATATAAAGCCTTTCTAACGTTCAAAACCTTTAATATATTTTAAAGTTTGAATCTTTTTTCCATTGGAGATGGATAAGCTTAAGAGACATGCTTCAACAAATTGTCTGATATTTTTTTGATGTTCATCTATTGTAATATGAATTATCTTGCTACTATGAGTTTTAAATATCGTTATTTGAATGCTCAAATTCAATTTTCCCCATCATCTTGAAACTTCTTTTGAAGTATGGAGTATATCATTAAAAAAAAACTTTATCCTTTATTTAAAATTCATCCAAAATAAATCTCTATAATTTTCTCTTGATATTTACTTTTAAATCCATATGAAATCTACATAGTCATCATTCCAAAGTATATCTTTATAACCTCCTTTTAATTTGAAAAATAAATCCCCAAAATATCTTTCATATCCCTTATTTTTAGGAGAATATCTTCTTTTTGAAACTTCAACTTGTATGAGAGCGAATCTTTTGCTAAACACATTCTTGGACCTTCAAACAAATGTAACTTTATCAAAGAAATCATGCTTAAAACATCATAACTTGAAGTAATAAAATTTGGAAGCAAATTGAACCAGCTATCATGAAAATAAACTAGTTGTTATGAGTTATTGAATTTTCCAACAACATAAATATGAAAGTAATTCGAATCCCCAAGATATATTGACCAACTTGAGAACATTTTGAATCTATTAACAAATACATTCAACTTTGGAGCTGAGTCTTCAAATTGATGAAAACTTTGAGAAAAAAATTCATTCTACAACATGTTGTTCGTGTTTCTGCAGTCTTTTGTTCAAATTAATTGTGCAGCAGGTCTACTCTTTGAGTCAGTCTCTAAGTGTTGCAAACTTCTTGACTATCTTTCTCGAAAGTCTTTGAGTCACCCTCTGAATATTACTGCCGTGTTCAAAATTTTTCCAATAGTGCTTTGATAAACCATCTTACACTTCTTTCATATTTACCTTTTCTTAACAATAACTACCCACTTAATAACTTTGTTAGTAATTGTAAATCCCCGAAATTTTGATCCGGATCTAAGATCTAAACCCTAATCGGAAGTCAAAAGGACTCTTAAGTCAAACAAAACCCTAGTTTACCATAACCGTTTAACTCCGGCATTGCCGTTTTCTCAAGCCCTAGAAAACGAAGTTGGAAAAATTAGTTGTAATAGTTCGTAATAGTTCGTAATAGCTATAGGTTTTATAAAAATATCATATTGGAGAATTCCGAGTGTCCGTTGAACCCAATCGGACATGATTCTTGAAAAACGTGTCCGGAAGCCCGGAATAGGAAAAATATTCCGGATATACCGTTAGACTCGTAAAAATATAAGATTTCCAAAAATATCAATTTCGTAATTTTTCGATAACTAAAAATATCAGATATCGCTTTTATACGCGTACTTTCTTACTACCGGTATTTAATTGTCATGTCTACTTTTACATTACACTATTTTCTACTATTCTACACTATTCATCTATCTCTACTTTTTCTTACAACCTACTCTTACAAACCTTACACCTATCTCTTACACTTTTTCATTTCCAATACAAATTCACATCTTTCATTTCTTACTTTAATTAATCAAAAGACAAAAAAATTTATTTTCTCCCTCTCCATGCATGAAATGGCGCCGGCCCCCTCTCTCCATACATCCATGTAATTTGTTTTTCAATTATTTAATTAAACACAAATTTCTCCCCATTTTCCTATAAATACCCCTCATACCTTCACCTTTCACACCTCTTCTTCTCTAAAGTTATTATCAAAATCTCTCTCAAATTCTCTCAAGAGTTCTTCAAGAAAGTCCTCTTAGTTTAGCTTCTTTAGGTAAGAAATTCTCAAGAATTCTTCATGTTCATCTACTTAGTATGAGCTTAGTGTATGTTTTCTAAAACCATGAAGGTTAAGAAAGCAACATTAGATTCATACTTTGTTTTTGTTCATAATATCAATTTCTTTATGTTTCTTTATGTTCTTTATATTCCCTTTATGCTCTTTATACTTCCTTTATGTCCTTTATATTTCCTTTATGTTCTTTACTATCTAATATATCTATATAGCTATATATATTTTAGAGCATATAAGCTCATTGTCTTACAATTTATTTATCCTTCATGCAATTTATTTACTTCATTTCAAGTCATTTAAATTCAAGTTAATTTTAAGACTAGTCATTCTAGTCTTAGACTTGTCCTCATCAAGTCAAAACAATTCTTTCGGGACTAGTCTTTTCTTAGTCCCGGGGTACCTTGAAGAAGCTAAGGTCCCAATACTTGATTTATTCTATTATTTACTTAAGCTTTCAAATTATCATGTTCCTTTATATTTCTATAGTTTATGATTCATATTCATGCATGAACATAATGTTTTTGTCTCAACAAATAAATGAAGAAGTATTTTCTTAGGACTAAAGGTACTTTCCTAAATAAATATAGAAAATGGATTTCTTGAAAACCCATGAACAATGCATGGAAATAATTATTCTTACATAAACAAAGGTTTTTACAAAAACTCATCTTTTATCAAGAAGTAGAAGTTCTTTTGAAAATCATTACAAGAAATAAAAATATCATTTTACTACCTTGAATCCAAGTTTTGAAAAATGAAAACACACCTTAGAAATTTAAAGAAGTTTCAAAAAGAGATTAAAAATTCATCTCAATAACTCAAGAGCTTTCAAAAGTAAAATAAATATCCCATAGAATCCCAAGTTCAAAAGACTTTCAAAACCTTAATTTTACAAGTTGAGACAATTTCATTTACTTCATACGTATGTTATGAGTCATTACAAATATGTATATACCTTTCAAAAAGTTTACAAAAATGATTGAAACATTTATCTTTTCGATAGAGCTTTTCTTATAAAGAAGAAAACAAGTGGTTGCAAATTCGTGGCAAATCTGGTCGCTATCTTTTCGGAACCAAAACGACTTAGTTTTATAAAAATGAGCTTAGAAATGCGTAGATCTTTTCGAGTAGGTAGAAAACGACATATTATACGCGAAATTCCGAGTTAAAATGAGCAAGTTATGACCATTTTAAATTGGAATTTCCCCTTATACGATTTTTCTACGATTTTAAGTAAAGTTTAGGATTTTCAAGAAGAAGAATTTCACGAAATACTCATTTTGGGTATTCTTCTTGATTAGATAATCCCGAGGAGGAGTGTTCGTATCCCGAGGATTACTACGATTAAGAGGAATTTCCGAACGACCCATCCAAATCAAGAAAGGTGTCACCATGGCCGAGTGAGTTACTTCCCGTTGATTTTTCTCATACTCTTGATTGTGCTTGTAAAATTAGTTGCACTAGAATTTAAGAAAAATAAAAAGGAAGTGTATGATAATATGTTGAAAGAATACTAAGTATATCGAAACTCGATTTGTTTGTAATAAAGTTGTATGAGAATTAGTATCTTGAAATGTTTGAAATTGATTGATCACTTGAAAGAAGTTAAATGTAACTACTAGACTTTAATTAAAGAAATTACTCATGCACTTCATATGTTGAGTCACATTGCATTCACTACTATACAATTGGTGGGACAAGTGTATAATAGTGGTGGTAGACAGAACCGGTATATCATGTGAGTGGCTAGTAGGAGCCTGTAATAAACTACAAGTATTTGATGGCTAGTAGGAGCCTGTAATAAACTACAAGTTTTTGATGGCGTATAGGAGCCGGTAAGATCTATAAAAGTGTTTTTAAAGTTGTGGCTGTAATTGGCCTGAATCCCCAACCCCGAATGAAGGGCGTAAATTCATTCAACATATGATTCCCGGAAAGTCATATGTCTTGTATGCTCACGTGGTTGTTCATTTCATATGATTGAATAATAAACTTGATTGTTAAATTTTATCGAGTATGAACTTTGGGATTTACTCACTAAGCCTTAGCTTATACCCTATAGATATCTGTATTCTCAGGAACACCATTTTTGAGCTGAGGCCATCCCGTATCCGAATACGTTTGATGTTAAAGCTTTTGGAGGAAATCTACCGAAGACTTAGATTAGAATTCCTTTGAAATCTTTAGTATTTTGGATGTTAGGAAGTTTATCTCGATCCTTGGATTTCAGGGGAATGCCCCTAAGAAATTATGTATCAGACCTTTGGTTATTTATGATATGACCTTATTTCTGAATTCTTGAATGTTTATCTTTACTTGCTTAAACTATGCTTCCCAAAAGCGTCTCCTATTACCGTGTTAGACGCCTTACATATAATACTAAGGCTTTTGCATGACTAAGGTAGCCATTCCTAAGCCTTGATATTATATGTGGCGGACTGCCACGTTTAGGGTACCCATCGGGGCGTGACAGTAATCACTTATACATATTTTGTTATCATCAAAATTAAATTAGGAGACTTAACACGTGTAAAACCAGTGAAATTATAAATGTGTAGAAAGGTACACATAAATTCATATTTTTACCTAAAGTTTATATATAAAACATTTTGCATCGATTTTAATTAAAAAAATAAAAAATTATAAACTTATAGACTTGTATATTTGACTCGCTATTTTAAAAATGATAGTATCACTTTCAATTTACAGACAGATAAATTAGGGTCTATTTGTTTAGCTTTTTTGCATAGATAGAAACACTTTTTTCAAACTTTTTTATAATAAATTGTTTATTAAAAAATAAATATAGATAAAAAAAGTTGACAATTCTCATGAAAGAATCAAATAGTTCAAATACAGATAAAATATAAATACAAATAGGATATATTTACACATCGTTTCGATATAGATACAAATACATATACGAAAGAAAAACAAACCATCCAAACAGACCCTTAATATAATTATCGAGTCTTGGTTCACAAGGTCAAAATTTTACTAACATAAATAAACTAAATTTAGTCTCATGTATGATATTTTAAGTATAAACAAATAGATGGCCAAAAACATATAAATAAATAAATGCAATCACATTACTTCAACCAAACTCATATAACCCAACTAAACAATAATTCATATCCAACTAAATGAATAGCATCTTAAATAGGACCTAAATCTTCAAATTGTATTACCTTACTTTCTTCCCATTATTTCTTCCTTAAGTCATCAACAAAATCAAGCTAAATCCAAGTAAAATCTTACCATATTTTCCCTTATGTACTACCCCTATCTTTTCCTCTTCTTTCTTAGATTTTTGCTCCGAATGGTTACTTACACAATAAGGAAAAATCAAACACTAAATTTCCTCCCTGTCAAGCCTCAAAGGGTACCCTAAATGTGACAGTCCACCACATACGGTATTAAAACTTAAGAATGACTTTCCGAAGTCAAGCGAAAGTTTTAACACCATATATAAGGCGTCTATTACAACAATAGGAGACACCGGTGGGATATATAGTTCGAGATAGTAAATACAACATACAAGAATTCTAGATAACCATCTCATTTCAATATTATAAGAATATAATATTTACATCATCTTAAGGATTTTCCCCTACAAATCTCCAAACAATCATAATATCAACTTAGTCTTTCACACAATGAAATAATACAAACACTAAAAGGTATTAAGGATATTTAGCCTAAGATCTTCAAAGGATTTCCAGAAGCTTTCCAAAACATAATCCCACTCGAGTATATGAAGTCCTTGAGCATAAAGGTATTGGTTCTGTTACAACAAAAGTCTATCGGAGCATAAGCATAACTAGCTTAGTGAGATTATTCCTAAATTAACATACTCGTATCAATAATTTCAAACAATTATTAAACAAGCATATGAATGCATCAAGTAAATGAATAAGCAATACATATGATCTATTGGAAATCATATATTTGAATGGATTTACCCCTCCTGTCATGCCCCGAAGGGTACCTTAAATGTGGTAGTCCGCCACATACGGTATTAAAACTTAAGAATGACTTCCCGAAGTCATGTGAAAGTTTTCAACACCATATGTAAGGCGTCTATCACAACAATAGGAGACACCGGTGGGATGTATGGTTTGAGATAGTATGTGCAACATATAAGAATCTAAATAATCATCCAATTTATCATTAAGAGAATAAAATCCATACATCATTTTAGGTTTTTTTTTTTTGTTTCCTTATAATTCTCCAAACAATCATAATAACAACTTAGTCTTTCTCACAACCAAATAATACTCACATTATAAGACATTAAAGGATTTATAACCTAAGTTCTTCAAAAGATTTCTAGAAGCTTTTCTAATACATCATCCTTCTCGAGTATATAAAGTCTTCGGCATAAAAGATATAGTCCTGTTACAACAAAGATTTATCGGAGTATAAGCATAACTAGCTTAGTGAGGATATTTCTAAATCAACGCACTTGTATAAATAATTTCAATCAAGTTATTAAACAAGCATATGAATGCATCAAGCAATACATATGATCTACCGGAAATCATATGTTTGAATGGATTTACCCCTCTATTCAGGGTTAGGTGTTCCAGGCTCTTTAAAATCCAACTCATGTAGTTTATTTCAGCGCTTACTCGCCCATCTCAAAATAGTTCTTTCAGGCTCCTAATTGCCTTTCTTACAGATTTCTAGCTATTGCACACCCGGCTACTATACTCTTATCCCATCGAGAATAGCAACTCATGCAATGAAACTAACTACGTGATATGCACGAATCGATTTATATAATTCAAAGTATATGATTAGAGTAATTTAAAGGTGATCACAGACTTTGCATACACTCCAACAAAATAATAGTAAAACATAAGTTAATTAACAACGATTCATGCCTCGGTATGCTTAACATTCTTTCAATCCATATTACCATACATAATTCATTTTCATCTTTTCCTACTTCTAGTGCCTCTAGTTACAAGTGTAAACCCCGGAAATTCTCAGTAGCTAGAAAACCCCAGGAGTTGGAAACGAAACCCTAATCCGATCAGATTGAGTTTAATGAATGGAGCCTAGGGACCCTAAATCCGGCTTTCCTTCGGTTTCATAGTAAAATAAATATTATGAAGTAAATGAATTTGAATTATTGTTCCAAAGTACATTCCAAACCTTTGAAAGTTTTAAATTCGGGAATTTTTCAATTCCGGGCCTTCCCGAGCCCAATTACGGAAAAGCGTGCCCCTGGCCACGAATTCAGAAAAATGTTCCGGAATATTAATTAGAACCGTAATTTTATAAGGATTCCAAAAATATCAATTTCATAATTTTCCGAGCTATAAAGATTACAGTTATAGCTTTTCCCGTGTTTTCGGAACAACCGGTAAAGTAGATGTCTTGTCTACTATTCACAAGTACAACCTACACTATGCACTACCCATACCCTATTCTTACATCCTTACAACTACTCATTTCAATTTTTTTTTTCCAAGAAATTTTGTCCCTTAAACAATTATTACATTTATTACAAATTCATTTACTAAATTACAAATATCAAATTTTTTTTTAACACACACACACCCCCCCTACATGATGGCCGGCGCCCCTTTTGTTCTTTTTCCCCCCATTTAATTATTTTTATCTCATTTTGTAAAGCTAAACCCTAATTTACTTCATATATATACATAATATACTCTCTCTCTTCTCATTTTCTCCTCATTTTAACTTTGTAAAGAACAAAACTCTCCCTCTTCTCTCCCTAAGGATGCCGTGAGCCCCCCTTCCCCATTCCCTCACATTTTCAACTTTGTTTCTTCTCCATTTCACTACAAGACTCCATTGGTATGTGTATGTAAGCCTTGTTTCTTCCTATTCTTGTAATGGCAAAGATATATCTTGTGTGTTTTCACATTTAATCCCAATGAGCTCATGCTAGGGACATGAAAACACATGAACAAGAATATCAAGCCCTCACAAGACATAGATCTAATGTTAGATGTGTTTTTGTTAAGATTTCATAATGTTCATACATATAAAGTAGTGATCTTGTGTTTATATTGTTGTTCATGCCATGAGATCCATGTTATATACATCATATGTAGTAGATCTAAGGTTTAGACATTCACCACTTTATGTACATGCATGATCATAGGTTCATTTTTGTTTATGTGCTTTGTTGATCATAAAAATGAAGTCTTGTTCATGTATAGAGATGTTAGATGGTATATCTCCACCTATAGATGGCAAGAACATTGAAAAAGGGAGGACTTTGTTAGATATGGAAAGTTGAAAATTCGGATGAAATGGAAACCCTACCCTAAAGACCTCCAAAATCAATTTTAAACTCATGTTCCATAAGAAAAATGGAGGGTATGTGTAATAGACATGTTAAAGGAATTATTTTCATGAGTTTAGATGAGTTTAGGCATAATAATAATGAGGAAAACAAGAGGTGAAGTTAGAATGAAAAATGTTGACTTTAAGTGTGTAGTCAAATTCGTAACTTTGTGTAATGCCTAATTAAACACTTAGTATTTAAGTCTAAAATGGATATTTTATAAGCTAAATGAGGTCCTTAGATAATGTATACATTGAAGCTCCAATTTTTAATGCATTAGACTAGATTTCCCTTAAGAAAAATGTAAGAAAAGAAAATTTGGAAAATTCGGATTTTTACAAATTGCTCATTTGAAAATATGTTTACCAAATGAAAAATGTGAACTTTTGTGCATGAATGGAGGCCATGACTAATATAGACTTTGACAACCTATTTTAATTAAATAATAAGTAGATTGCAAGATTAAAAACCAAAGAAACCCTAAGGAGTATAAGGTGGGAAAATAACTTCTTAGAATTAGCCTTTATGAAACTTTCCCCAACACTTAGGAGTTCCTAAAAGTTTATTACTACAAAATCATCATGACCATGCACATGTCGAGTCCATTACATGGCATACACATTAGTAGTTCATTCCCATATCATTCATGCATGAATCATCATTTAGGAATACTTTTTATCAAAGACAAAGCAAATTTTCGAGATTGGGTCAATTGCGGGACAGAACTGATCCCACTGTTCCGTGACCCTATTATTTTCAAAACTTGGAATTAATATTTGAATTAGATAGATCTTTCGAAGTAGATGAAGATCGATATAAAGTTTGCGAAATTCCGAGTTAAAATGACCAAGTTATGGCCATTTTAAGTCGGAACTTCCAAAAATAGCGAGAAATCCGAATTCAACTAGTCTAGATGTATAGCTTGATTTAATTACATGGTGAGAATCTCATAGGGATTATTCTTGATTGGTAGGTGATTCCGAGCAGGACGACACTCTACCTCCCGATTATTATTATTAAGAAGTTTGGTGCCCCATGGCCGAGTGAGTTTACTTCCACTCTCAATTAATGCTTGTGATTGTAATGTAGTGGCACTAGTGATGTAGGCAAAGATAAAAGGAATTGTACAAGCATGATGGGTATGGGAATTAATTATGTTGTTGATTGTTGATATGTGAATGGAGCTTAAGGTATATCGAAACCGGGTGTTAAGATATTGACTGTTTTACTAGAATCTTATGATGAATGTCTGTGAATACTTGTTGGTCACTTAAAAGAATTGAATTAATGACTATTCGACTCCGACTATAAATTGAGTTCATTCATGTCACAATGGGGTTGGCATTTGCATTGGTTGGTTTTTCGTGACCCATAAAACGAATGTGAGGTTAATCGTAATCCATAAAACGAATGTGAGGTTAATCGTGATCCATAAAACGAGCTTTTAATCAGTTGACCGTGAGCTTAAACGGCGTCGTACCGCAGGATTCGTTAATCTGCTAACCCGGGATGGAGGGCGCAAGTCCATCCACATATGATTTCCGGTTGGTCATATGTTTGTTGATCACATTTGTATGGTGCATACACTTGCTTGAATAATCACTTGCTTGAATGATTGTATTTAATTGTGTTATGGAAGTATTACTCACTAAGCTAGTTAGCTTACGCCCTATAGTTTCTATCTTTTGCAGCATGAGTTTATATGGCTTAGGCCAAGACAAGCCACAGCGCAGGTACCGGAGATAGGAGTTTCCTATAGAAGTTTAATTCATTCCTTTTGTATAGACTTCCATTGGAAACTAAGGACTCTGGATGACTGTAATAGACTGTTATTCTTTTGTGGGGGAATGCCCCTTAGTTTTTGTAAACTTTAACATTTCGCGTTTTGATTTATTATCTATGGCTATTGAATGCCTTGTTAAACTGTTTAACTCCATATGTTGAAGTATTCTATTGTCGTAAAGGAACGCTTTACATCTACTTAAGACTTCCGAAGGCCCCCGGGTAGGGAACTCGAGAGTCTTACTTAGTATGTGGCGGGCTGTTACGTTTAGGATACCCTATGGGGCGTGACAACAAGCACAACCAAGTACGAAAAAAGGTAGGAAATAAACTCACTTGGCCATGAGGATCTATCCGTCTTACGGATGAGTCTATCGGTAAATCCTCTAATCAAAATAATCCTCCGGATATGAATACTCCTCCTTGGGATCACCTAATCAAGAAGAATACCCATAATGAGTATTTCTTATTGATTCTGTAAAATAGAGAAATAAAGACGAAAATATAATGAATTATGAATCATGAGGTGACATAAGATGAGTTTAATGTCACGCCCCGCCCCCGCAGGCGACGGCAATGTGATGCCAGGGCAGACAACTGCCACAGGCCCCCTAGTGATAATGGCCGACATCCAACCTCAGGCGAGACCCCAACCAACGCATGCCCCGCAGGGTATCACGAGCACTATAGGTATTGTTACCCGCAGGCAGAGTTGAATCCAGTCTACAGACTCTAGGATTCGAACCCCATACCTGAGGCTTTTGCCTGCCCCAAAGGCAGCACCTTTCACCAGTTGAGCTGCAGACTGGATTCAACTCTGCCTGAGGGTAACAATACCTATAGTGCCCGTGATACCCTGCGGGGCATGCGTTGGTTGTGGTCTCACCTGAGGTTGGATGTCGGCCATTATCACTAGGGGCCTGCGGCAGTTGTCTGCCCTGGCATCACGTTGCCGTCGCCTGCGGGGGCGGGGCGTGACATAAAAAGGCGAATTTTTATGTCACACCTCGCCCCCCAGGCGACAGCGATGTGATGCCAGGGCAGACAACTGCCGCAGGCCCCCTAGTGATAATGGCCGACATCCACCCTCAGTGAGACCCCAACCAACGCATGCCCGCAGGGTATTACGGGTACTATAGGTATTGTTACCCTCAGGATGGATTGACCCCAGTCTGCAGCCTCTAGGGATCGAACCCATGACCTAAGGCTTTTGCCTGCCCCAAAGGTAGCACCTTTCACCAACTGCAGCTCAATTGGTGAAAGGTGCTGCCTTTGGGGCAGGCAAAAGCCTTAGGTCTGGGGTTCGAATCCTAGAGTCTGCAGACTAGATTCAACTCTGCCTAAGGGTAACAATACCTATAGTGCCTGTGGTACCTTGTGGGGCATGTGTTGGTTGGGGTCACCATGATGCAATGGTGGTGTCGGCCATTACCACTAGGAGCCAGCGGTGGGTTTGCCTACCTTGGCATCACGTTGCCGTCGCTTGCGGAGGCGGGCGTGACATAAAAAGGCGCCCCGCCCCCACAGCGACGGCAACGTGATGCCAGGGCAGGCAAACCCACCGCTGGCCCCCTAGTGGTAATGGCCGACACCACCATTGCATCATGGTACCCCAACCAACACATACCCCATAGGGTACCACGGGCACTATAGGTATTGTTACCCTTAGGCAGAGTTGAATCCAGTCTGCAGACTCTAGGATTCGAACCCCAGACCTAAGGCTTTTGCCTGCCCCAAAGGTAGCACCTTTCACCAGTTGATCTGCAGCTCAACTGGTGAAAGGTGCTGCCTTTGGGGTAGGCAAAAGCCTTAGGTCTGGGGTTCGAATCCTAAAGTCTGCAGACTGGATTCAACTCTGTCTAAGGGTAACAATACCTATAGTGCCCGTGGTACCCTATGGGGTATGTTGGTTGGGGTACCATGATGCAATGGTGGTCGGCCATTACCACTAGGGGGCCAGCGGTGGGTTTGCCTGCCCTGGCATCACGTTGTCGTCGCCTGCGGGGGCGGGGCGTGACATTTAAGGTCAAAACAAGTAAATTGTAAAAGTTTAAGATTGGTTGTAGGAAAAATATTAAAGTTCGGATTTCTGTAATTTTTGACAGACTGTACGCCGCCTCCTAGAGAATCTACGCTGCCGGCGTAGAGACGGCATAGGATGGGAATAGTAGTGTTTTTCTTAATGCTGGGAGGAACACTGCCAGCGTTCACTAGGGTTTCTCTCAACACTGGCATGAACGCTGCCGGCGTAGGCCATGGATTTGCCGATGTATGTAATAGGATCGAAGTTTTAAGAATTCAAAGCTTCGATGAACGCTGCCAACGCTCGTGTGAATCTTGCCAGCGTAGGGTGTATGCTGGCAAGATCTACATATACGCCGCCGGCATATGGCCAGCGTATGACTAAATTTCTATAAATACAAGACGCGAAAAATAGTTTCGATAGAAATTCCTTTTATCTTTTTCTTCTTCGTATAAGAGAGTTTTGGAGTGTTCTTGGAATTCTAGGGTTGGAGAATCATCAAAAGGGTGTTTTTGATCTAAAGTAAGTGATATTAACCTTCTCATATGGATTATATACGAATTTATATAAGTCTTAGGGTTTGGTTGGATTTTTGCATGAAGGTTCTTATAAGGAAACCCTAGCACGTGTTGAGATCCTTGATTGGTGAATGCAAGTCAGGTTTTAGCGATTCAAATCAGTAAGTTATATCTCCTCTATGATGGATTCAAACAAAATACGAGTTAAACAATCCTTGTATGTTCTTTATGTTATGCAAATTAGGGTTTTAGTAAAAATATTTGGTGATTATAGAGTTTTGTGCGGTTCATTGTTGTTCTTGAGGATATTTGTGGAGTTTGATCAGAATAGACAGAGTAGATAGCGGAGATTTCTTCTCAAGTTAAGATTTTTGGAGAATTCATATATTTTAGGCTATATATTGATAATGTATTCATATCTGTTGATGTATATATATATTTTGTAACAGGATATTTGGAGTTTATGGAATTGTTGTTGGTGTTGATATAAGAGTTTGTGGAGTTCGGGTTGTCTTTGTTGTTGTTGATATCGGATTTGAGGATTTGATTTGTATTCCTGAAATCGAGAAAGGTACGACCAATCCTTGCTTGTTGCTTTTGCTTGTAAGTTTAGTATTGATTGAATGCTTATAGAAACAGAATTTCGTAATAAACTTAATTATTATTCGGGTTAATAGTTGTTGATTGATTGTGCTTAGCTTTGACCAGTAAAGACCTGGCAGACAGTGATACTGGTGAGGTACCCTGATGATCTTAGTGTAAGGTTGTCCCTAGTGGACTCGTGCCTTGATATGATTCCGGTAGAATTAGGTGTTCTGGATTCAGGGTGTTTAGGGAGTACCCACTCATCCATATATATGATTATTATTTTCAAAAAGTTGTTTGATTTTCAATGGAGTCTGAGTAACTTCGAGTTTAGGATTAGTGTATGCCTAATACTGGACTGTGTTGTTTTGTTGGCTTAAGAAAGATAATAATATGACTGTTTGCATTAGTTTAAGTTGCATGAATTATATGCCTTTTGTATGTGCATATGCATTTGTTTTTGGATTGGAGTTATCGTATTAGGCGTTGCCGCTCATTCTTTTAAATTTTAGGTACAAGTGAAGAAGATATAGTGTATAATCTATCCAGTTATGAATTATTCTTTGATAGCGGGGATGGCGATAGTGGACCCGACTACCCAGCAGAGAGTTAGGCTTCATATACCAAGATTCTGAGAGAAGACATGTTTTGATTATTTGAGATCGTAGTTGGATTCATAATTGGTTTTAAATGAAAAGATTTTAATGTAAACAGTATTTAATTTCTTTTGAATTTCTTGACTGTGAAGTCAACTTGGATTTTATGCTTGAACCATGAGAGTATGTTTTATGAAGTATGAGTTTTTATGTTGAACAGGTTTGGTATCCTATGAGTTACCCTATGAGTGTTTACAGGTGATGATTGTATTAATTTGTGGATAATAGAGCCTTTACGTATTCTATATAAGAGGGGATATATGGCGGGTTGTAATGCCTTATTTTAGGGCGTTACAATTCTATGGTACTTATCAAAATCTATATCATAAGACCGTTAAAATTCGTATAGAAGGTAATTCCAACTTAAAATGGTCATAACTTGGTCATTTTAACTCGGAATTGTAAACTCCCAAAATTTTTCATAATTCATAGAAAATAATTCTAAAAGTTTAAAATTTAAATCCCAAAAATCGACTCAAGTTAAAACCAAATTCTAAATCAAGACAAACACCAGAAACGAAACCCTAAAATGCAAACCAAGTTAAAACCTAATTCTAAATAAAGATAAAAAATGAGATTTCTTAATTTGAGAAATAGGGAACCCTCAAGAACAAAACGGAAAAATTCAACTATCGGTCGAAACAACATTCGTACATCAATCAAATCACCTAACCGTTTCCTAACACGCAAATCAAGACAATATATCCAAGTACCAATCAACAACAAAATCTTAGAACCCTCGATAAATTTTAGAAACAGAAATTTCAATTTTCGCCAAAAGACAAACTGAGTCAACTCATAACCCTAGACTCGGTTAAACAATCCCAAGAACTAAAAACTATTAAATAATCACGAATAAAATAAGATAAACTATAGATGTCAAGCTAGAAATATAAAACGATCAAAACTAAAAAATTATACGATCTTACGAATAACTCAGTAAAATCGGAAATCAAAACGGAACCCTAAAGGTTAACAAAGCCAATAACGATCCCTAGTGTTTAAGACTCGGCAATCCCGCGTTCTCAAACCCTAGAAAACAAAATTAAGCCAATAGCTTAAAATAGTTTGTAGTAATATAAGGAAACATAAAAATATCAGATTCGCGAATTTCAAGTGTCCTTCAGACCAAACGGGGACAGTTCTCGAAAAGCACGTCCCGGAGCTCGGAATATTAAAAATATTCCGTTTATACCAATAGACTCGTCAAAATATAAGGATTCCAAAAATATCAGTTTTAGAATTTTTCGGTAGCTAAAAATTACAGATATCGCCTTAATACGCGTATTTTTATTACTACTGGTACTTTAATTGTCTAGTCTACTATTCATAGTACTTTTCTACTATTTATTACTATTTCACTATCTCTACTTTTTCTTACACCTATTTCTTACTACCTACATACCTATTTTCTTACTTTTTATATTTCCAATACACCTTTTATCAAACCATACCTTACATATTAATTATATTCTTACAAATTTCGCTCAAAAATCAACTCACTCCCCCCTCCATACATCATGGCCGATGCTACACCAACACCCCCCCCCTTTCCCCCTTCCCCCTTCCCCCTTCCCTCTTCCCCCTTCCTTTCCTCCTCTCTTTACTCAATTATTTTTCTTTTTCAATTTATTTTATTACATCAAAAATTCACTCCAAAAATTCTATAAATATCCCATTCCTCTTCCATTCTGTAAAGACCCGTTCCTCTAAATCCCGAGACTTAGAGTACCGAATCCCCAACCACATATAACGTTTTCACAATTATATGTAAGGTTGTCCTAAAACTAACAGTTTATGAAAATTGTTTGATTAAAATCACTATACTTTTAAAGAACTTTTAAACAAAACAAGATTGCTAACAAAAGCAATCTATACATACATTTACATCATATAAACATAGTTTAGTGCCAATACATGACACTACAAAAATTACATGTTTTCTCAAAACATGAGAATCCTAAAGGATCTTAAGGTCATTACAAAAGGAATTTGGCTTAACTAACAAGCCTTCTATACATAACCTTTTCCTTAACAAAAAGTCTTCCAAAAGTCCAGGGTAATCGGATCCTATTCGTCCCACTCATCCAGAAATCTCTCGAAATCGAACCCATAGCCCAAGTCATCATAAAACTCGTCTCCAATACCTGCAAGGCAGCAAAAGTGAGCCAGAGGCCCAGTACACAATAACCAATGCATAACAAGTCATCAAATTGATGTAATGCATCATAGAACAAGTGGTTATCTTTATTACATTTTGATTCACAAATTAACAAGAGGGTATTCAAACCTCGGTCACACTTCGGGAATCCAGGGATCCTGAGTACAGCAGCTGCTCAGGGGTTGATATAAGCAGTCCGAATACTTATATCTCCTATATCTATTTCATGAAGATAATAGCTTCATTTAGGGTTTAAAAGCCGTTACCCGACTCTACTTAAACTCAGTCCATAACATGAGCCTAGTTCACAAGTTCCCATAAACTTTGAACTAAATCATGGTATTTCCCCCTAAGTTTAAGCAAACGTTACTCAGATACTATTCCCCCCTATCGGCTACCCACTTAACAAAAAAGAATCGCTATTGCATCATAGCGTACCATTGCATCATGGTAAAGTCATTGCATCATGACTTGGTTAAGCGCCTAGCTAACATGTCATTGCATCATGACAGGTTTGCTGCTCCTCGGACTAGATTAAACAGCGTAATAGACATCCAATTCATTCAAATGTTAAGCCGAATCAATTTAAGTCAAATTAGAAATGCCTGGTCCTAGCAAACATCAAATAAGTTATCACGTACCTAAACCCGTTAGTATAGAACTAGGATCTCTCGGTGAAGAACTAACCGAAGAATCCTTAACTGTAATAGAAATATCACAATAATCAAGAATTCAATAAATATAGCTTTCATTCTCACAAATATACACATATTATCTCATTAATCAAAGAACTTCATATAGTTGAATACAAAGTCACGAATAAACATTTAAAGGTCCTATTATATCGCAAATCACTTAATAAATACTCAATTGCTCAAATAACAAACTAGAAAAATTTTAGAAAAAGTTTTTAAATTTCAAAAACACAGGGGATACGCCGGTACTCAACGCCGGCGGCATTGAGCCGGTGTTCAATGTTCTAAAAAAAAACACACTGCCAACGCTGGCAGCGTTCAAGGGTACGCCGTCAGCCTTTGCACCTTATGTCGGCGGCCTTGAGCCGGCGTAGAATCCAAAACCAAAGTTTTCAAAAATGTCCAGAGAGGTGTAAGCCGGCCGCTTACATAAGTACGCGGGGCAGCCTTCACATGTACGCCGGCGGCCTTGATTCCCAGTAGCCAGCGTACAATATGGAAGAAAGAACGCCGGCTGACTTTCCTAGCGAAAGCCGGCGGCGTTCAGTCGGCTTTAAGAAATTTGATTCTGTGGACTATCAACACCACCTCTACGCCGGCGGCGTAAAAACTCAAATTGCCGGCGTACGTTCTGAAGAACAGACGCTGGCAAATCCTTAGCATAAAAGCTGACGGCGTAACAAACGGCATTAGGAAAATCGATTATGTGGGCTTTCTACACCACCTCTACGCCGGCGGTGTAGAATCCCTAGATGCCGGCGTACGTTCTAAAAACAGGCTTAAACGAAAATTCAAATCCCCTGTTTTTCCACTTTGTAAAATTCTATGTTAAAACACTTCAAAATCTTTCTCAACTACACTTCCAACTTCATATACTCACTCATTTTTATACTACTCAAACCTAGCAATTCCTAACAAGAAATCAACACAAATAAACACTTCAAAAACCTACTTCCATTCATTCTAAATTTCTCTACACAATTCCTCTTCACATTCTCCCAACACTTCATATTACTTCAACCATGCATGCACAAACTCACATACTCATATAACTCATTCATAACTCATTCCAAGCATAAAAAAACAATTTGGATTACATTAAACTCATTTCATCCAAGACTTTACAAAAACTACAACAAGAAATAAAAATAAAGCATAAGCCACACTTAAAGCAACTCACATTTAAATGCTTTGCCTTGAAGATAACTTGATTTCCAAAGCTTGCTATAGCCCTTAGTTTAGGCTTGGAATTGGAAATGGAAGAAGAAAAGAAAAGGAAGAAAGAAAAGGAAAATTCGGATAAAATTTGAGCTGCCCCAAAAAGTAGTCAAATTAGCTTAATTTTGACTTTAACACATTCCAAATTTACCCCTTAATACATATTAACTTAGGATGCATTTGGCATGAATTTGAACTTCATTTGGGCCTTATATTTGAGCATAAATGCTACTTAATTAAAGAAACAAAATTTCCATCACTAATCTTGTAAAACCAAAGTTGATTTTTATAATCTAACTTAACTAACACCTTAATGCACAAAAGGCACAATTAATAATTTCATTACTCACACATTAATGCATATAAAACAAAAATATTAATGTCAACATATACATATACAAAATCATATATCTTAGACTACTAACAACATAACCATGCTCATTCAATTCAACAATTTAAAATAAATAAATAAACATATGAAATTTGAATAAAATTGAAATCTAGGTCATTTCACATTCTTTCACACAATTCATTTCATTACCAAAACTCTCTCAAAATCTCTCCACAAATTCTCTTTTCAATAATTCTCTCTACCAAAACTCTCTCAAAACAATTTCTCACAAAAATCATCCCTCATACATAAACTATCTACCACATATCACTACTCACATAATACCCATTCCATCTACCATCTTCATACCACTTACACACTTTAGGTAAATATTTCTTCCAACTCTTATTCACTCATGTCATGTAACTTAACATGACTATGATGTTGTTTTGAGGCTCATATGAGTAGTATAAGCAACAACATGTTCATGTTTTGTTCTTGTACATAAGCTTCCCATTTTATTATGTTGTTATTATTATTGTTATTATTTGTTATATAATATTATGTATACTATGTATATATATTTATTTAGAGCATATAAGCTCATTTGTTATTTATTTACTTTCAAGTTATGCAATTTATTTATTTTATGCAATTATTATGACTAGTCTTTCTAGTCTTAGACTTGTCCATATCAAGTCAAAACAATCTTTTGTTTATTTTCTTTAATCTTTCGGGACTAGTCCATTCTTAGTCTCGGGATGCCTTGATGAAGCTAAGGCTCCAATACTTGATCAGGATTTCTTGATGAAGCTAAGGTTCCCAATGCTTGATATTTTATTTCCTTGCTTATTATTTGTTTCTATTATTTTCTTATGTTCTTATTATTTTATATGCTCATGATATTTGCATCTACATAATGTTAATGTCTCAACTAATCTAAAAATAGAATTTTACTTTACTAAAGGAACTCAAAGCTAGAATTTCGATTAGGTGATTTACCACAAAAACATGAAGTTGTTATCAACAACCTAGAAATAGAGTAATACAAGTTTTCCCAAGTTTTCTTAAATAACAAAAATAGTTTTATCAAGAAAACGTAAGAAATAAATATTTTCTTTATATTTTATGGTAATCTAAGTTTTAAGAAAAATAAATCGTTAATATTAAAAGTTTAAGACTTAAACTCCTTTTTAAACTAAGAAACAAACTAGTTTTCAAAGTTAATATAAAAAATAAACTCATAAAGTTATGAACCTACTTAGGAAAAGTAATGATTTTTTTTGTAAAAGAAAGAACTTATTTCAAAAGAATATAAATAAAGTAAGATTAACAATAATGGATTTTATCAATAAAGATGATTCTTTTCAAAAGAAATTAAAAAAAAAACAAGTTTTAGAAAACAAAAGCTTATATTTTAGAAACGAATATAAGAAGATAAGACTCATTTTCTTAAAACCATCCTAAATACAAAATTATGAAAAGGTCTTCATCAACTTAATATAATTGTGATAAATTTGATTTTTAAAGTAAAACTTATGGAAAACTAAGGTTATAAGAAAATTTATTTTTCCTTGGAAAAAGAATGAAGAAAATAAAATTATACTCACTTATAACAACTTAGGAAAATATAAAGATTCTTTAAAATACTTGAAAAGAAATTTTCAAAGTTAAAGTTTAAATGAATTGTTTTATGAAATAAATTGTTGAGACACTACCATTAGGATTTTTGCATACAAAGTGAGCTTACCTATATATTAAAAAATGTTTATGAAATATATATTTATATACTTATATTGTTACAAAAGGATTTTCTTTAAAAAGGAGTTGAGTTAGAAAATGGATTTTTGCAAAAGTTTTGAAAATTCGTTTTAAATTTGTACCTGATGTTTTCGGAACCCAAATGACCTTTTATGACAAAGATAACCTTAGAAATGAATAGATCTTTTCGAATAGGTAGAAAAAACGGTATATTATATGTGAAATTCCGAGTTAAAATGAGCAAGTTATGGCCATTTTAAGTTAGAATTTCCTCTTATACGATTTTATCGTGATTTAAGAAAAGTTTAGAAAATCCAAGAATAGAAATTTTATGAAGGACTTATCCCGGGTATTTCTTTTGTCTAGGTGACGAAAGATACGAGATTACCCTACCGCGGATTACTACGACTGAGAAGATAGCGAAATGGACGAGTTAGTTATTCCTTCTAATTTTGTTACCTTGCTTGTGCTTGTAAAGTAGTGACATTAGTATACTAAGAAAAGATAAAAAAATTGATATATATTTGGAGAATTTGGGATTATGTATATGTGATTCTATGTTTATGTATGAAATGAGAATTAAGAATATCGCAACTTCGAACTGCTTGTTTAAATAATTTTGTTACTTACTGGTATGACTGTTTATTGTTTGCTAAATTGATTGATCGCCTCAATAAACCTTAATAAGGTTTGGCTTAAGAAAACTAAAACGCTCACGCATAGCATCCATCGAGTCACATCTATTTCGGAAGGCTGCTACTCTTACGTGTAGAGTTGGATTGGCTGTGATCGTGCGGTGCCATGGGCCATGTTCCTTCCTGGAGAATCCAAATCGCTCAGGGAAAGCGACTCTAGGCTCGGAGAGTAGAGCCAAACGCTGTGAGTGAGGACCTGGGGACTAGCAGTAGAAGGTCGAGGACCTTCAACCCCGATTCCCTAACCTTTGATACGGAGGGGTAAATCCGTTCTACATATGGTTTCCGGATAACTGTATATATTTGCGTAATCACGTGGTTGTTGCATTGTATGCATAGCATATGTGTGAATAAATAAATAAACTTGTTTGAAAATATGGTGCGAATGAAAAGGAATATCTCACTAAGCTAGTTGTAGCTTATACCCCTATAGATTTTGTTGAAACAGGTATATCCGTGGCTTAAAGTGAGGATCATGACATTGGGGAAATCATGGAAGGATGGTTAAGCCTCTAGGAAGGAAATAGAATCATAAGGTAAGTAATTTTGTAAGGGACTGTACATATAATGACTTATATGAATAGTGATGTATATTTATTTGAAAATAATAGATGGACATGCCCCTAAGAATTGCAATGCAATATGTTTATGTTTTATGATAAGTATTCTCTTTGCCTTATTACTTATTTATTATCAATATAAATTGCGCTACTCCGATGCGTTCCCTTGGTTGTGATGTACGCCTTATACATGATATGGAAGCCTTTGCATGACTAAGGTAGTCATTCCTAGGCTTTAGTATTGTGTACGGCGGACTGCCACGTTTAGGGTACCCCTTGGGGTGTGACAGGAATTATGCATATAATATACCGTTTTCTACCTACTCGAAAAGATCTATCCATTTATAAGGCTATTTTTATCATAAAAAGCCATTTGGGTTGGAAAATACTACGGTATAGAATAGTTACGAATTTATAGCTCACAAAATATGATTTTTCCAAACTTTACTTTACTCAAAAATCCTTTACCAAAATATATGGACATATATATCATTGAAAAATCCTTTGAACATATATTTATACTCATATGTATGCATGATTTGGATAGTGTTGTCTCAATATTGATATTTCATAAATAATTTGTCTTTGATGGTTTTTAAATGATAAAACTTTTGAGAATTTCTCCTTTTTGAATTGTTAGAAGGAAAACAAAATATATTTGAGTTGTTATGAGTAAATGTTTTCCTATTATAATTTTATTTTCTAACTTTTCAAAAGTAAATTCTTTTTCAAAAATTTTTGTTCTTTAAGTTATCTATTAACTTTATTTCTAGTGATTTGAAAAATAAGTTTTTCAAAATATCCTTTAAGTTTTTTATGTGGTCAACTATTTGAAGTTGTGTTAAATGTATGTTTTCCTTTTATTTTTATATCATTTCTCTTCCTTAGAAAATAGATATACCTTTAAAACTTTACTTTCTTGGTAAATTTTATTTTCCTAAGTTGGTTTTCAAATTAGTGAGTTGACTTTATCTCGGTTTGAAAAACTTATTTTATTCTTAATATTAGTTAAATAGTAAAATATTTTTCTTAGACAAGTTTATAAGAAAAGCTCTCTTAATAAAGAATTGTTAACATTATAACTTAGAAAATTTTCATTTTAAATTTTGAAAAGAGAATAAAAATTATGTTTTGAAGAGGCTTTCTTAGTAGGTGGCTTTCAAATTCTATAATGAATCTATTTAAGTTTTAAAAGGTATGGTTGAGTTAAAATCTTTTAATGCTAAAATTCTTCCTTTATGGAGTATTTAGTTTGGTTTATAAAAGAAAAGAATTCCTTTTATTATTTTGAAGACATCTACATTACTAATTCTTTTAGAATTTATGGTTGGCTTATCCTTTAAAAAGAGTTAAAACAAAACTTAGATCTTTTTGTTGAAAATTCCTTTTGTTAAGAAATCTAGTTTACTTTTCTTTATTTAAGAAAGAACCCATTTTTATTTTTATTCAAGACAACAAAATTCTTAATCATGTATGAATATGTAGTAATGTAAAAGTAAAGATAATACATAATAAGATAAAAAGAATTGCTTGTAAGTAAATAAACATAACAAAATAGTCAAGCATTGGGAACCTTAGCTTCATTAAGGTATCCCGATCATGTATTGGGTGCCTTAGCTTCATCAAGGCAACCCGAGACTAAGAATAGGCTAGTCCCGAAAGAAAAGGAAAGAAAGAAAATTGTTTTGACTTGATATGGACAAGTCTAAGACTAGAAAGACTAGTCTTAATAAATTGCATAAAACAAGTAAATAAATAAATTGCAAGATATGAAAATAAATAAATAACAAATAAGCTTGTATGCTCTAAATAAATATATATACATAGTATACGTAATATTATATAAGTTAGATTAGAGAAAAAATAATAACAATAACATAATAACATGATGTAAAATATGAATCATGAACAAAAACAAAACATGAACATATTATTGCTTCTTTAACTCATATGAGCCTAAGAAACATACAGTAAGCTCATGCTAAGTTGTATGAATATGATGAGGAAATTTAAGTAGGATTTTACCTAAGGTTTAATGGAAGGTTTGAAAAGAGATGAATGGGTTTTGTGTTTATTATTTTCTTTTTGAAGTTGTAGGGAATGGTAGAGAGTGTTTTGAGAGAGATTTGTTGGAGAGAGGTTTTAAGAGAGTATTTTGGTAGGGTTTTGTTATGTAAAATGGATGTGTGAAAGAATGAAGGAAGAAGGGGGTATTTATAGAATTTTTAGAGTGAATTTTTGATGTAATAAAATAATTGAAAAAGAAACTAAATGAGAGGGAGAGAGGGAGAAGTGGCATAGGCCATAGGCGGAATGGAAGAGAGAGAGTTGATGTTTGTTTGTTTTTTGTAAGAAAATAATTAATATGTAAGATATGATTTGATATAAGGTGTATTGGAAATATAAAATGTAAGAAAATATGTATGTAGGTAGTAAGAAATAGGTGTAAGAAAAAGTAGAGATAGTGAAATAGTAATAAATAGTAGGAATAATACTATGAATAGTAGACTAGATATATAAAATACCGGTAGTAATAAAAATACGCGTAATCGAGCTATATCTGTTATTTTTAGCTCCCGAAAAATTTTAAAACCGATATTTTTGAAATCCTTGTTTAATTACGTGTCTTTTGGTGTTAATGAAATATTTTTATTATTCTAAGCTCCGGGACATGCTTTTGGAGAACTGATCTCGTTTGAGTCCGAAGGACACTCGAAATTCGCGAATCTGATATTTTTATGTTACCCTATATTATTACGAACTATTTTAAGCCATTAACTTAATTTCATTTTTTAGGGTTTGAGAACGCGGGATTGTCAGAGCTGAAATTGCTTGATTGTCTTGGTCTTTGTTGACTTTTGAATTTCCGGTTAGACTCGGGTTAGGGATTAATCCAACTTTACCCTATAAATTGAGGGATTTAAATCAAGGATCGGATAGGTGGTCTTTTCATGTTCGGCTTTTCAAATCGAATGATTATTGAACTTTCTATTTTCGTTTTTGAAGATTCTTTTATGAAATCCCGTGATTGAAATTGCTTAAGGTTTGATTTCAACTTGGGTCAAACTTTAGGGTTTCGATTTGGCATTTCAAAACCATTCTCGAAGAATACAGGGGCTTACACCTCCATTCAGGGTTAGGTATTTCAAGCTCTTTAAAACCCATCTTTAAAATCCAACTTATGTAGTTTATTTCAGGCTCCTACTTGCCCATATTGAAATAGTTCTTTCAGGCTTTTATTCACCCATCTTGCAGTTTTATGGCTCCTGCAAATTCGGCTACTATACTCTTATCCCATCGAGTACAATAACTCATGAGATGAAAGTAACTATGTAATATGCATGAATCAATTAACATAACTCATAATATATGATTAGAGTAATTTAAAGGTGATTACAAAATTTGCACACACTCCAACATAATAATAGTAAAATACAAGTTAATTAACAGCGATTCATGTCTGGTATGGTTAGCATTCTTTCAACCAATATTATCATACGTAATTCATTTTCATCTTTTCCTACTTCTAGTGCCTCTAGCTATAAGCACAACCAAGTACGTAAAAGATAGAAAATAAACTCATTCGACCATGATGACACTTCTTTCTTATGGATGAGTTGATCGGAATTTTCACTAATTGAAATAATCTTCGGGGTATGAACACTTCTCCTCGGGATCACCTAGTTAAGAAAAATACCCTTAATGAGTATTTCTTGTTGATTCTATGGTACTTATAAAAAACTATATCAAAAGATCGTTAAAATTCGTATTAAGAGTAATTCCAACTTAAAATGGCCATAACTTAGTCATTTTAACTCGAAATTGTGTATATAATATACCGTTTTCTACCTACTAGAAAAGATCTATCCATTTCTAAGGTTATTTTTGTTATAAAAAGCTATTTAGGTTGCAAAAGACTACGGTACAAAATACGTTCGAATTTATAGTTCACAAAATATGATTTTTCTAAACTTTTCTTTACTAAAAAATCTTTAAGCAAAATATATGGATATTTATATAGTTGAAAAATCCTTTGAACATATATATACACTCATATTGTATGCATGATGTAAATCCCCGAAAATTTTGGATCCGAATTATAGTTTAAACCCTAATCGGAAGTCAAACAGATTTTTAGGTCAAACAAAACCCTAGTTTACCGTAACCGTTTAACTCCAACATTGCCGTTTTCTCAGGTCATAGAAAACGAAGTTGGAAAAATTAGCTCGAATAGTTCGTAATAACCATAGGTTTTATAAAAGTTTCAGTTTCGCAATTTACGGATGTCCTTCGAACCCGAACGGACACAGTCTTTGAAAAATGTGTCTGAAAGCCCGGAATAGGAAAAATATTCCGAATACACCGTTAGACTCGTAAAAATATAAGATTTCCAAAAATATCAATTTCGTAATTTTTCGGTAACTAAAAATATCAGATATCGCTTTTATACTCGTATTTTCTTACTACCGGCATTAAATTGTCATGTCTACTTTTACATTTCACTATTTTCTACTATTCTACACTATTCATATCTCTACTTTTCTTACAACCTACTCTTACAAACCATACACCTATTTCTTACATTTTTCATTTCCAATACAACTTCACATCTTTCATTTCTTACTTTTAATTAATCAAAAGACCAAAAAAATAATTTTTCTTCTCCCCATGCACTCAAAATAGCGCCGGCCTCTCTCTCCCCATGCCCAATTTATTTTGATTTCCAATTATTTAATTAACACAATTTATCTCGCACATTTTCCTATAAATACCCCTTCATACCTTCACTTCTTACACACTTCTTTTTCTCTAAAGTTACTCTCTCAAATCTCTCTCAAATTCTCTCAAGAGTTCTTACAAGAAGTCCTCTTAAGTTTAGCTTCTTTAGGTAAGAAATTTCTCAAGATTTCTTCATGTTCATTTACTTAGTATGAGCTTAGTGTGTGTTTTCTAAAACCATGAAGGTTAAGAAAGTAACATTAGATTCATACTTTGTTTTTGTTCATAATATCAATCTCTTTATGTTCCTTTATGTTCCTTATATTCCCTTTATGTTCTTTATATTTCCTTTATGTTACTACTATCTAATATATCTATATAATTATATATATTATTTAGAGCATATAAGCTCATTGTCTTACAATTTATTTATCTTTCATGCAATTTAATTACTTCATTTCAAGTTATTTAAATTCAAGTTGATTTTAAGACTAGTCATTCTAGTCTTAGACTTGTCCTCATCAAGTCAAAACAATTCTTTTCTTTTTCGGGACTAGTCTTTTCTTAGTCCCGGGGTACCTTGATAAAGCTAAGGTTCCAATACTTGATTTACTTTATTATTTAAGCTTTCAAGTTATTATGTTCCTTTGTATTTCTATAGTTTTGATTCATATACATGCATGAACATAATGTTTTTGTCTCAACAAAAACAAATGAGAAATGTTTTCTTGAATTAAAGATTCTTTCTAAAGAAATAGATATGGGAAACGGATTTCTAAAAACTCATGAACATGCATGGGATGATTTTCGTACATAAACAAAAGGCTTTATGACAACTTATCTTTTATCCAGAAGTAGAAATTCTTTTGAAACATTATAAGAAATGAAAATATCATTTTGCTACTTTTGAAATCCCGGTTTAGAAAACAAAACCACACTTTAGGAAAATAAAAGTAATTACAAGAGATTTCATAAAATCTTTATCTTAATGACCAAAAGATCTTTCAAAAGTAAAATAGAATCTCAAATTCAAAGACTTTTAAAACCTTACTTTTAAGTTGAGACAACTTCATTTACTTCATACATTTTGTTATGAGTCATTACAAATTATATACCTTCCAAAAGTTTACAAAACAATTGAAATGTTATCTTTTCAAAATGAGCCTTGTTTACAAAAAGGAAAACAAGTGTTTACAAATTCGTAGCAAATCTGATCGCTACCTTTTCGGAGCCCAAACGACTTAGTTTTATGGAAATAAGCTTAGAAATGCGTAGATCGTTTCGAGTAGGTAGAAAACGGTATATTATACGCAAAATTCCGAGTTAAAATGAGCAAGTTATGGCCATTTTAAGTTGGAATTTCCCTTTATACGGTTTACTACGATTTTTAAGAAAAGATTAGAATTTTCAAAGGATAGAATTTCATGAAATACTCATTTTGGGTATTCATCTTGAATTAGATAATCACGAGGAGGATTGTTCGTATCCTGAGGATTACTACGATTAAGTGGAATTACCGATCGACCCATCCAATTCAAGAACGGTGTCATCATGGCCGAGTGAGTTACTTCCCGTTATTTTTCATACTCTTGATTGTGCTTGTACAGTTAGTTGCACTAGAATTTAAGAAAAACCAAAAGGAAGTGTATGATAATACGTTGAAGGAATACTAAGTATATCGAAACTCGATTTGTTTGTAATAAAGTTGTATGTGAATTTAATATCTTGAAATGTTTGAAATTGATTGATCACTTGAAGGAATTTAAACGTAACTACTAGACTTTAATTGGAGAAATTATTCATGCACTTCATATGTTGAGTCACATTGCATTCGCTACTATACTATTGGTGGGACAAGTGTATATTAGTGGTGGTAGACATAACCGGTATATCATGTAAGTGGCTAGTAGGAGCCTGTAATAAACTACAAGTTTTTGATGGCTAGTAGGAGCCTGTAATAAACTACAAGTTTTGATGGCGTATAGGAGCCGGTAAGATCTATAAAAGTGATTTTTAAAGTTGTGGCTGTAATTGGCCTGAATACCCAACCCCGAATGAAGGGCGTAAATTCATTCAACATATGATTCCCGGAAAGTCATATGTCTTGTATGCTCATGTGGTTGTTGCATTTCATATGTTTGAAGTATAAACTTGATTGATATTTTACTTCGAGTATAAATTTTGGGATCTACTCACTAAGCCTATAAGATTACACCCCTATAGATATTTGTATTCTCAGGAACACCTAATTTTGTGCCCGAGGTCTTCCAGTATTCGTATACATTTTATGTTGAAGCTTTTGGAGGAAATCTACTCGAAGACTTAGACTAGACTTCCTTTGAAATCTTTAATTTTGATTATTATGAAGTTATCTCGATCCTTGGAAATTAACGGAGGTATGCCCCTAAGAATTTATGTATCAGACCTTTGGTTATTTATGATATGATATATTTATTTCTGAATTCTTGTATGTTTAACTTTACTTGCTTAAACTATGCTTCCCAAAAGCGTCTCCTATTACCGTGTTAGATGCCTTACATATAATACTAAGGCTTTCGCATGACTAAGGTAGCCATTCTTAAGCCTTGATATTATATGTGGCGGACTGCCACGTTTAGGGTTCCCTTCGGGGCGTGACACATGATTTTTGTAGTGTTGTCTCAATATTGATATGTCATAAATAATTTGTCTTTAAGGGTTTTAAAAGATAAAACTTTTGAAAATTTCTCCTTTTTGAGTTGTAAGAAGAAAAACTAAAATATATTTGAGTTGTTATGAGTGAGTGCTTTCCTATTATGATTTCATTTTCTCAATTTTCAAAAGTAAATTCATTCCAACAATTTGGTTCTTTAAGTTATCTACTAATTTTATTTCTAGTGATTGAAAACTAGGTTTTTGTGTTAAATGTATGTTTCCTCTTATTTTTATATCCTTTTTCTTCTTTAGAAAATAAGTGTACCTTTAAAACTTTACTTTCTTATCAAATTTTATTTTTCTAAGTTGGTTTCTAAAATAGTGAGTTGATTTTATCTTGGTCTAAAAAACTTGTTTTATTCTTAATATTTGTCAAGTGGTAGAATAATTCATTTAGACAAGTTTATAAGAAAAGCTTTCTTAATAAAGAATTGTTAACATTAGAACTTAGCAAAAATTTCATTTTAATTTTGAAAAGAGAATAACAATATAAAATTTAAGTTTTGAAGAAACTTTCTTAGTATGTGATTTTCAAAGTCTATAGCAAACCTATTTAAGTCTTATGAAAGATATGGTTGAGTTAAAATCTTAAGTTCAATGCTAAAAATTCTATCTTTATAGAGTATTTAGTTTTGATTTATAAAAGAAATGAGTTCCTTTCATTTGAAGAAATCTTAGGCACTAATACTTTAAAACTTATGATTAACTTACTTAAGCTTTTGAAAAGAATTTATTAAAAACAATACTTACACTTTTTGTTGAAAAATCCTTTGTCAAGAAATCTAGTTTACTTTTCCTTTGTTTAAGAAAGAACCCATTTTTATTTTTATTTAAGACAACAACATTCTAACCATGCATGAATATGATTATGTAGCAATGTAAAAGTAAGGATAATACATAATAAGATAAAAAGAAATACTCATAATCAAATAAACGTAATAAAAATATGGTCAAGCATTGGGAACCTTAGCTTCATCAAGGTATCTCGATCATGTATTGGGAGCCTCAGCTTCATCAAGGCAACTCAAGACTAAGAATAGACTAGTCCCAAAAGAAAAGAAAAGAAAAGAAAGAAAATTGTTTTGACTTGATATGGATAAGTCTAAGACTAGAAAGACTAGTCTTAATAAATTGCATGAAATAAATAAATTACAAAGCATGAAAATAAATAAATAACAAGTGAGCTTATATGCTCTAAAGAAATATATATACATATTATACATAATACTATATAGAAGTTAGATTAGAGCAAATAATAATAACAATAATAACAACAACATAATAACATAATGTAAAATAGGAACATGAACATATTGTTGCTTCTTTAACTCTCATGAGTCTAAGAAACATACACTAAGCTCATGCTATGTTGTATGAACATGATAAAGAATATAGGTAGGATTTTTACCTAAGGTTTAATGGAGGATTTGAAAAGAGATAAATGGGTTTTGTTATTTTTCTTGAAAAGTAGTGGATGGTAGAGAGTGTTTTGAGAAAGGATTGTTGGAGAGAGGTTTTGAGAGGAAATTTTGGTAGAGTTTTATTATGTAGAATGAATGTGTGAAAGAATGAAAGAGGAAGGGGGTATTTATAAAATTTTGGAGTGGAAATTTAGATGTAATAAAATAATTAAAAAGGAAAATAAATGAGAGGGAGGGGGAGGAGACTTGTGCTAGCCATGGAGGAAAGGAGAGAGAGTAAGTTGATTTGTTTTGTATTTTTGTAAGAAAAAAATTAATATGTAAGATATGATTTGATATAAGATGTATTGAAAAGATAAAAAGTAAGAAAATAGGTATGTAGATCGTAAGAAAAAGGTGTAAGAAAAAGTAGATATAGTGAAATAGTAATGAATAATAGAAACAGTGTTATGAATAGTAGACTAGACAAATAAAATACCTGTAGTAATAAAAATACTCATAAACAAGCTATATCTGATATTTTTAGTTACCGAAAAATTCTAAAACTGATACTTTTGAAATCCTTATATTTGTACGAGTCTAGTGGTGTTAACAAAATATTTTTGCCATCCAATGTACCGGGGCACGGTTTTTGAAAATTGATCCCGTTAGGATCCGAAAGATGCTAGAAAATTACGAATCTGATATTTTTATACTGCCCTATATTATTACTAACTTTTATAAGCCATTAACTCCATTTCGTTTTCTAAGGTTTGAGAGCGTGGGATTGCCGGAGTTGAAATTGTTTGATAGTCTTGATCTGTGTTGACTTTTGAAACTTCGATTTGATTAGGGTTAGGGTTTAATCCAACTTTTCTCTAGGAATTGAGGGTTTACCTTAGGAATCGGATAGATGGGCCTTCTCATGCTTGGATTTTGTGCCGAATGATTAATGAATCTTCTCTTATGAAATATCGTGATCGAAATCGTTCAAGGTTCAGTTTCAGTCTTGGGTCAGACTTTAGGTTTCGATTCGGTATTCCAAAACCATTCTCGAAAAATTCAGGGGTTTACACTCCCTAACTTACCTATGCCCCTCCTTAAAACCTACCCATCCAAAACTTTTGGCCAAAACATAATCCCTTAAATCAAAGAATTTTGATGGTACTTTGAAATGATTTCATGAGATAAAGTGCAATTTGTAAGCCCTTAGATTTTTCGTTACTCTTATGTGAGAACCTTAAGGCTAATATCAAAACCAATATCTTAAAATCGACCTAAGTCAAAACCGAACTATAGAAACCCTAGAACTAATCCAAAACAATCACATGTCCTAGAAATCCTGTACAATGTTAGATAAGTCCGCTAGCCTGAAATGTCTAATTACTAAAATGGGAATAGAAAATCATAAACACCAAACCTTAAGAAAAACAAGTGCTTTTGAAATAAAAATGAAAATCTAATAATCGCTTGACTTGAAAATCCTCCATGAAAGAATTCATTTATTTGATCTCTAAGAAGCAAATCGAGGCAGCATTTTTAAATAATATTTAATAATAAAATAATAAGAATATTTCCTATAATATAGTATAAATTTATCAAGTCCAAATTTCATTAGTTAAGCCAAATAGTCACCATGTTGGTCGTTGGCACATAAATCGAGATAACAACTCGAATAACAATTAATGATAAAATAATATTAAATTATGCTTTTAATATCATATGCCAATCTATTGAATTGTAAAATCATTAGTTAAACCAAACAATTATCATACTCGATCGACAACACATAAATCAAGATATCATCATCGGGCAATAATTAATAATAAAATAATATTAAATTATTTTTCTAAAACCACAATTTAGTTTGTCATATAATAAAAATGTCAATTAAACTAAATTTTACGTGTGCAAACCCCTGAAATTTTTATAATTTTTAGAAAAAAATCATAGAAGTCAGAAACTAACAAAAAATCGAAACCGTGAAAATCAACCAAGTTAAAACCAAAATTCTAAATAAGGTCAAATACGAGAATTCTTAATCTTGAGAAAAAGAGAACCCTAAAAACAAAATAGAAAATCTAACTATCGGTTAATGTACACCAATCAAATCATCTATCAAATTCCTAACATGCAAATCAAGACGATATATCCGAATAATGCTTGACAACAAAATACTAAGATCTTAAATCCTTCCGTGAATTTTAGAATAAAAATTTTCAATTTTCACCAAAAGTCAAACTGAGTCCATCCATAAGCTTAGACTCAGTTAAACGATCCCAAGAATTGAAAAATATTAAATAATCACAAATAAAATGACATAAACCATAGACGTTGAACTAAGAATATAATACGGACAAAACCCCAAAATTTATAATCATATGAATAAAATCAACAAGCCAGGAGCCAAACCGGAACCTTAAAAGTCAAAGCTTACAACTAACCTTAGTGTTTAAGATTTGGCAATCCTGCGCTCTTAAACCCTAAATAACAAAATGGAAATAATTGTTGATAATAGTTCATAATAATATAGGGAAGCTTAAAAATATCAGATTCGCAAATTTCTAGTGTCCTTTGGATCCGAACGAGATCAGTTTTCAAAAACTATGTGTAAACCCCTAAAATTTTCGATTAATTTTAAGTTTGAACTTAGAATTAAAAGTTAATCGAAACCCTAAAGGTCAACAAAAGTCTAGTATAAACCTTAGATTCTAGATTCGACATTCCTATTTTCGTTAATCCTAGAAAACAAAGTTAGAATAATTAGTGATAATAGTTCGTAATATATTTAGGTTATATAAAAATATCATATTTGCGAAATTCGAGTGTTCTTTGGACTCAAATGAGATCAGTTCTCGAAAATTGTGTCTCGAAGCCTGGAATAATAAAAATATTTCGATAACACCGATAGGACCGATTTAATATAAGGATTAGTTTCGTAATTTTTCGATAATTAAAAATATCAGATGTCGCAATTATACGCTTATTTTCTTACTACCTGTATTTTACTAGTCATATCTATTTTACATTACACTATTTATTACTATTCCACACTATTTATCTACCTCTACTTTTTCTAACCCCTACTATTACAATACCATAACCTATTATCTTTACTTTTTACCTTTCCCATAACTTTATATCATATCTACTTTACAAATTATTACTTTTATTACATAAAAATCCAAAAAATTACATCTCACTCTTTCTCTTCTCCTTTAAGCCGGCGCAAATCCCTCCCTCTCTTCCTCTATTTTATTTCAATTTTTTTTAATTAAATCATCTCACTCTCTCTCTTCTCCCTTAGGTTGGCGCAAATCCCTCCCTCTCTTTCTCTATTTTATTTCAATTTTTCTTTAATTAAATCACTCAAAATCACCCCACATTTTCCTATAAATACTCTCCTCCTCTTTCACTTCATTCACACATCTTCTACTCACAAATTTCACTCCTAAAACTCTCTCCATTTCTCCTCACAATTACTATCCCCAAAACTTCTCAAATTTCCTCACAAAAACCTCATTCTTCTTCTTCTTTACGAAACCTTTAGGTAAGGAATTTTCTTTAAGATTCCTTTTACCATGTCATGTAACTTTACATGACCATGGTGTGAGTTTCCTAAACTTAATGTTATGGAAGCGACACTATGTTCATGTATTGTTCTTGTTCCTGAAATTATATTCATGTATTTTTATGTTGTTATTTTACTTTTGCTCATATTTTGATTTCATGTTAATCCTTTATATATATGTAACTAGATAATAATTATGTACTAATATATAATTTTTAGAGCATATAAGCTCATTGTTATTTACTTCCAATTAATGCAATTTATTTATTTATTTCATACTATTTTAAGACTAGTCTCTATTCTTGGACTTGTCCTCATCAAGTCAAAACAATATATTTGCTTTCTTTCTTATTTTTCTTTTGGGACTAGTCCATTCTTAATCCGGGGATACCTTGATGAAATGAAGGTTCCCAATACTTGACATATTTAATTACTTGCTTATTTATTTACCTATTATGTTTATCTTATGTTTTTATAATTCTATATTCATGATCATGCATGAACATAGTGATTTTGTTTCAAAAAGCTGAAGAAGAAAAGTTTTTTTAAAATAGAAGTTCTTCTCCAAAAATAAATGTTGTCATGAAAGAAACAATTTTTCTATGAAAACTTAAGGAACCAACTTAGTATATCTTTTCTAAATAATTATTGAAGTACATAATAGAAGTTAGAAACTAAAGAAAAGAGGAATTCTTAGAAAATACACATTCATAAAAAAAAGTATTCTTTGAAGTTAATAAACGTCAAATTCTTATTTAAATAAAAAGTTTTACTAAAACTTCACTTTTCATCATTAAAAAAGACTATTTTGACAAACATCAAGAAATTTCCTTTCATAAAAATAGAATAATTTTAAGAGATGAGATTAATAAACAACATAGTTGTAAACCCCAAGAGTTCTAAGAAACTAAAATAGTGAAAATTAGCATAGATATTGAAGTTTGTTTACCCGGTCAGGCCTCAGTTAGAAACTCTAGAGTGTTGTAAACCTATTTATGATCTAAAAACCCTAGGTTGGGAATTTCTAGATATTAAAAGATAACATAGCTAGATTTTATAATCTGAGTCAAGAACCTATAATATAAGTATAAATAGAATTTTATTTCAAGAACATTAGAAAGCTAATGAATTGTAGTATGTATAGAATGAGAATGAACCATTAAAGATAAACCATTAAGGTTATAAATACGGACTAAAAGGCTATAAACGAGCCTATAATTAATAATCAAGACTTCAAATAAAAATTTAGACCACGCTGTAATTTTAGTTAGAAAATTTAGAGTCCATAGACACCAATTTTTATTTTGACCTTTTAGGCCTTAAAACCCCAATCGCGTAAGACCAAACTTTAAAAATACTAAATCGCGTAAATTTTAAACTTAAAATTTGAAGTCAACCATATTGTAGAAATATTTTGAGACATAAATTAATTTCTTTTTAATAAAATTTTTACATAAGTGATATTAATATATGCGTAGGGAATAATTTTTGACGTAATTAGTTAGATATTTAAATTTTTTACTATTTTACCAAATTGTAGGTATGAGTTACGGCAAAATTGGACTCCATGTTGCTGTTCTAAAATTATTACTGTCACGCCCCAACGGGTATCCTAAACGTGATAGCTCGCCATACGTAATATTAAAACTTAAGAATGACTACCTCAGTCACTCGAAAGCTTTCATATCGGTACAAGGCGTACATTCACATAAAAGGGAGACCGGTGGAGTAATGCATTTTAAGATATTGGCAGCGGAACATGCAAAATAACACTTAATATATTTCGTAGAATAAAAAGTTTTACAACTTCTAAGGGGCATTCCCCTGATAATAACAACATGGTCATACTAAAGCTAGAAGATTTTAGAAGAAATTTACTCTAAGACTTCAAAGCAGAATTCCTCCAAAAGCTTCCCAAAATAAGGATTCTACCCGGATAATCAAGATGGTCTCAGGCGCAAAATGATAATCCTGGTATAAGCATGACTAGCTTAGTGAGATATTCCCTACGCAAAAGTACTCATAACAGGCAATCAACCAAGTTTATTAATCAAGCATATGAAATGCAATAACCATATGATCAAACATTATATACGACTATCCGGTTTCGTATGTATGATGGATTTACCCTCCATCGATGGTTAGGGAATGCTTTGAACTGGTCCCTGAACGACCTCTTTAAAGTTTGTGTGCATCTTGGGGTTCCAACGAACCGTACTATTAGTCCCTGGGTTTTCCATACCCGAAGCGATCAATCTGACTCGGTTACACCTTGAGGCCGTAATCCCAAAATGTCCTAACCCTCAAGATATAGCTAGGCAGCTTACCTTTCCTGTCCCACGCTGAGGAGTAGTAGCAAAACTTCGAAATGATATTCTAAGTGATATGCATGAGCAATTTATTATAAGGGGATTTCAATATGACATTAAATCATTTGAAGTGATCAAACAATATTTGCACACATAACAATAAATACATGGAAATATTTATATCAATCACAAATTGGGTTCCGATATACTTATTGTTCATTGATCACACACAACGATTCACATACATAATTTCCATGACATCCCACATGCATATCATTTTTATCTTTTCCTAACATCTAGTGCTCTATTCTACAAGCACATGCGCGAATACATAAACGAGAAGGAAACTCACTCGTTCATAGCGTTCTTCTAGGAGTCGAAGTAATCCTCGGGGAAGAGAAAATCTAGGTCCTCAACACCTAATCAAAAGAAATACCCAACATTAGTATTTCATCCAAGATCTATTCAAACTCTATAATTCTGTCTTATTGAATTCGTCAAAAATCGTATAAATGGAAATCTCAACTTAAAATGGCCATAACTTGCTCATTTTAACTCGGAATTTCCCATATTATATACCGATTTTTACCTACTCGAAAAGATCTATCTATTTCTAAGGTTATTTTTATCAAAAGAAGTCATTTGGGTCTTGGAATAGTAACGTACAGATTTGATACGAAAATTCCAATTTCAAAACTTAAGTTTTCAAACTTTTCTTCATTCAAGAATTTTTGTACAAAAATAAAGATAATTTTATGTTTGAAAAATCCTTTGAATACATATATATGACTCAAGCCATATGCATGAATTTAGTGGTGTTGTTTCAACAATGATTTTGTATAACAAAATGTTTTAAAAGTAAGAAAAGCTAAGGCTTTGAAAATCTCCTTTTTAATTTTGTTTGGAAAATTTATTAGTAAGTGTTTCCTTCTTTTAACTCCATTTCTTAACTTTGAGAATAATTACATTTTCAAAAAGAAATTTTTAATCTTTTAGGATTCCCATAAATTTATTTCTAGTGTTTTGGAAAACATAGTTCTTCTAAATATTTCATGGTTATGTATTCTAAAGCTTTTCTAATGTTAGATCCACTTTAAAAGAATAATATCAATGATCTTATAAGTTAATTTTGAAAAATTTATCTAGACCTTAGTATTTTAGAGTGTTGGTAGAAAACTTTGATAAATAAGTTTAAGAAAACTCTTGGTTAAATCAATAATTCAAGTTTAAAGAAACTTTCTTATTTTATTGGTTTAAAAGAGAGTTTGTGACAACTTTATTTTCATTGATAAAATACCTTATAGTATTATTACTAAAACTTGAGCTAACTTATCTAACTTTAGAAAATATTTATTAAGATAAAACTTTGAGTCTTTATAAAAAAATAATTTCTTATGTGATAAAATTTATTTTTAAAGAGAGTTCTTATTTTTATTACTTAAGAAAACTCATTTTCATTATGATTGAGATAATAACAACATGTTCATGCATGAATGAGATTATGTAACTATGAGAATATAATAAAACAACATAAATAAGATAAATTATATAAGAGCATAAAAATAAAGTTAAGTATTGGGAACCTTAGCTTCATCAAGATATCCCGGGACTAAGAATAGACTAGTCCTCAAAAGAAAAGAAAAGCAAAAAATGAAATTGTTTTGACTTGATATGGACAAGTCTAAGACTAGAAAGACTAGTCTTAATAACAATATGAAATAAATAAATTGCATAACTTGAAAGTAAATAAATAACAAATGAGCTTATATGCTCTAAATAAATATATATACATAATATACATAATACTTATATAAGTTAGATTAGAAACAAGAATAATAACAATAATAACAACAACATATTAGTAACATAAAGAAAATAAGAACATGAACAAAAATAAAATATGAATATATTGTTACTTTTTTAACTCACATGAGTCTAAGAAACATACACTAAACTCATGTTAAGTTATATGAATATGATGAGTATATGAAAAAAACTTTTACCTAAGGTTATGTGTTTGTTGTAGAAGAAAAGAATGGGTTGTAGTAATATGTGGGAATGGGTTTTCTAAAGAAAAGAGAGAACTTGAGAGAGATTTTGAGAGAGGGATTTTATGGAGTGATTTATGGAGTGATTTTGAGAGAGTTTTAGTAGGAAAATGAATTGTGTGAAAGAATTAAAGAGGAAGGGGGTATTTATAGATTTTTGGAGTGGAAATTAGTGTAGTTAAAATTAAATGAAATTGAAATAAAAATAGAATGGAGAGGACAAGGGGGGCACCGGTTTGCTTGTAGGGGAGGGGAGAAAATGATTTATTTTGTTTGTTTTGTAATAAAAGAAGTAATGTGTAAAGTATGATGTGATTAAAGTTGTATGGGGAAGTAAATTGTAAGGTATACGTATGGTAGATGTAAGAATAGAGTGTAAGAAAAAGTAGAGATAGATGAATAGTAAAAAAGTACTATGAATAGTAGACTAGATAATTAAAATACCAGTAGTAAAAAAAATTATGCGTAAATGGCTATATTTGATATTTTTAGTTACTGAAAAATTCTAAAACTGATATTTTTTGAAAACCTTATATTTTTACGAATCTATTATGTTGTCAGAATATTTTTCACTATCCGGTGCACTAGGGCACGGTTTTTGAAAACTGATCCCGATCGGATTCGAAAGACACTAGAAAATTACGAATCTGATATTTTTAGGCTTTCCTATATAATTACGAACCATAGTCCATAATTATCTTAATTTTGTTTTCTAGGGTTTAATAACACGGGATTGTCGGATCTAGATTCACTAGACTAATCATATAACTAGGTTAACTTTAGGGTTCCAGTTTGACTTCCGATTCTAGGGTTTTTTTTATATTTTTGAAAATCTAGGGGCTTATAATTACAGGTCCCACCTACACAAGGTTAAATTAGGTAGAATAAGAGGCTCCAAAACTTGGACAAATGACCCAATTAAATTGCTCCAACAATGCCTTAATTATTACACTTAATATAACACTTACAAATTAGTAAAATGGACTTGGAAAGCTGCCCACCTCTCCCTTAACTTCATCGTGACAACCCCTACATCCAGCAGAAATTAGACAAAAACTTTAATTAAATTAATTTAACTCTTCAATAATAAGTTACCTACCTCTATAAATATATGACCAAGTCAACAAGAAAAATCAAAACTCTTCTCAACTACCAGTGTCACGCCCCGAAAGGTACCCTAAACATGGCAGCCCGCTACATATAATATCAAGGCTCAAGAATGACTACCTTAGTCATGCGAAAGCCTTAGTATTACATGTAAGGCGTCTGGCACGGTAATAGGAGACGCTTTTGGGAAGCATAGTTTAAGCAAGCAAAAATGAACATACAAGAATCCAGAAATAAAACATATTGTATCATTAATATCCAAAGGTCTATTACATGATTTCTTAGGGGCATACCCTCGCTATCCCAAGGATCGTGATAATCTTTACAACATCCAAAATACTACATTAAAGATTTCAAAAGAATTCTAATCTAAGTCTTCGAGTAGATTTCCTCTAAAAGCTTCAATATATAAAACTTACACGGATAAGGGGAAGCCTCGGGCACAAAAATAGGTGTTCCTGAGAATACAAATACCTATAGGAGTGTAAGCTTATGGGCTTAGTGAGTAAATCCCAAAATTCATACTCAAAGTAAATTATCAACCAAGTTTATTATTCAAACATATGGAATGCAACAACCACGTGAGCATACAAGACATATGACTTTCCGGGAATCATATGTTGAATGAATTACGCCCTTCATTCGGGGTTGGGTATTCAGGCCAATTACAGCCACCACTTTTAAAATCACTTTTATAGATCTTACCGGCTCCTATATACGCCATCAAAAACTTATAGTTATTACAGGCTCCTACTAGCCACCAATTTTGTAGTTTTTACCGGCTCTACCGCCACTTACATGATATACCGGTTCTGCCTACCACCACTATTATACACTTGTCCCCCAATTGTAATAGTAGTGAATGAAATGTGACTCAACATATGAAGTGCGTGAATAATTTATTAGATTAAGGTCTAGTAGTTACATTTAACTTCTTTCAAGTGATCAACCAATTTCACACTCCAGATATTAATGCACATACAACTTTATTGCAAACAAATCGAGTTTCGATGTACTTAGTATTCTTTCAACATATTATCATACACTTCCTTTTGATTTTGCCTAAATTCTAGTGCAACTAATTTTACAAGCACAATCAAGAGTATGAGAAAAATAACAAGGAATAAACTCACTCAGCCATGATGACACCTTTCTTGAAACGGATGAGTCGTTCGGGATTTCCACTAATCGTAGTAATCTTCGGGATATGAACAATTCTCCTCGAGATTATCTAAAAGAAATAAGAATACCTAAGATGAGTATTTCATGAACTTCTATTCTTGGAGATTCTAAACTTTTCTTAAAATCGCGGTAAAATCGTATAAGGGGAAATTCCAACTTGAAATGGCCATAACTTGCTCATCTTAACTCGGAATTTCGTATATAATATACCATTTTCTACCTACTCGAAAAGATCTACGCATTTATAAGCTTATTTTCATAAAACTAGGTCGTTTGGGTTCCAAAAAGATAGCGACCAGATTTGCCACGAATTTGCAAAAACTTGTTTTCCTTCTTGTAAATAAAGCTCATTTGAAAATATGAATATTTCAAGTATTTTGTAAACTTTTTGAAAGGTATATACATATATGTAATGACTCATAACAAATGTATGAACTAAATGAAGTTGTCTCAACTTATGAAAAATAAGGTTTTAAAAGACTTTGAACTTGAGATTTTATTGGAATATTCATTTTATTTTTGAAAGATCTTAAGTTATTGGAGAAGAATATTCTTTTTCTAAATTTAATCTCTTGTAATTACTTTAATTTCCTAAAGTGTGGTTTTATTTTCTAATCTTGGATTCAAAAGTAGTAAAATGACAATTTTATTTCTTGTAATGATTCCAAAAGAATTTCTACTTCTTGATGAAAGATAAGTTTTCATAAAACCCTTTGTTTATGTAAGAAAAATTATTCCCATGTATGTTCATGGGTTTTTAAGAAATCCATTTTGTATATTTATTTAAGAAAGAACCTTTAGTTTAAGAAAATACTTCCTCATTTATTTTTGTTGAGACAAAAACATTATGTTCATAAACTATAGAAATACAAAGGAACATAATAACTTGAAGCTTAAGTGAATAATAAAGTAAATCAAGTATTGGGACCTTAGCTTCATCAAGGTACCCCGGGACTAAGAAAAGACTAGTCTCAAAAAAGGAAAAGAAAAAGAATTGTTTTGACTTGATGAGGACAAGTCTAGACTAGAATGACTAGTCTTAAAATCAACTTGAAATAAAAATAAATTCGACTTAAAGTAAATAAATTGCATGAAAGATAAATAAATTGTAAAACAATGAGCTTATATGCTCTAAATAGTATATATAGCTATATAGATATATTAGATAGTAATAAACATAAAGGAAATATAAAGAACATAAAGGAACATAAATGAATTGATATTATGAACAAAAACAAAGTATGAACATTGTTGCTTTCTTAACCTTTATGGTTTTAGAAAACACACACTAAGTTCATACTAAGTAAATGAACATGTGGATTTCTTGAAGGCATATTACCTAAAAGAAAGAAGAAGAGAGTAGTCCTTGTAGAAGATTTCTTGGAGAAAATTTGAGAGAGATTTTGGTATAGTAACTTTAGAGAAGAAGTGGTGTGAAAGAAGTGAAGGTATGAGGGGATATTTATAGGAAAATGTAGGAGATAATTTGTGTTAATTAAACAATTGAAAAATAAAACAATTTGAGGCATAAAGGGGCCGGGTGGGGGCGGGCGCTACTTTATGCATGGGGAGAGTAAAAAATTTATTTTTTGGTTATTTTGTTAATTAAAAGTAAGAAATGAAAAATGTGAAGTTGTATTGGAAATGAAAATGTGTAAGAAATAGGTGTATGTTTGTAAGAGTAGGTTGTAAGAAAAAGTAGAGATAGGTGAATAGTGTAGAATAGTAGAAAATAGTGTAATGTAAAAGTAGACATGACAATTTAATGCCAGTAGTAAGAAAATACGCGTATAAAAGATATATCTGATATTTTTAACTACCGAAAAATTACGAAATTGATATTTTTGGAAATCTTATATTTTTACGAGTCTAACGGTATATTCGGAATATTTTTCCTATTTCGAGCTATCGGACACGTTTTTCAAGAGTCGTGTCCGATCGGGTTCAAAGGACACTCGAATTTTGAAAAACTGGTATTTTCATAAAACCTATAGCTATTACGAACTATTATAGTTAGTTTTTCCAACTTCGTTTTCTAGGGCTAGAGAAAACGGCAATGCTGGACTTAAGCGGGTACGGTAAACTAAGGTTTCGTTGACTCTGGAAAATCCGGTTGACTTCCGATTAGGGTTTAAACTATAATTCGAATCCAAAAATTTCGGGGATTTACAACTAGCCCACTCCTCCCCTTATTACACCGTAATTTGCACACACACACTCTCACATTCCACAATTTCAAATTTCCCTCCTTTGCAACCTCTAGCTGTAAGCCCCTAGATTTTCGATAATATTAGCAAACCCTAAGAACCGGAAGTTGAAACGAAACCCTAAAATTAACCTAGTTCTATGATTAGTCTAGTGAATCTAGATCCGGCAATCCCGTGTTCTTAAACCCTAGAAAACGAAATTGAAATAATTGTGGAAAACAGTTCGTAATAACATAGGGAAGCCTAAAAATATCAGATTCGAATTTTTCTAGTGTCTTTCGGATCCAATCGGGATCAGTTTTCGAAAACCGTGCCCCGGAGCACCGGATAGCAAAAATATTCCGACAACGCCAATAGACTCGTAAAAATATAAGGTTTTCAAAAATATCATTTTTAGAATTTTTCGGTATCTAAAAATAACAGATATAGGCCTTTTACGCGTATTTTCTTTACTACCGGTATTTTAATTGTCTAGTCTACTATTCATAATACTTTTCTACTATTCCTTACTATTCACCTATCTCTACTTTTTCTTACACTCTACCATACCTATACCTTACAATTTACCTTTCCCATACAACTTTAATCACATCATACCTTACACATTACTTCTTTTATTACAAAACAAACAAAAATAATTATTTTTCCCCCTATATGCTCAAAACCGGCGCCCCCCATGCCCCTCTTCCATCCAATTTATTTTCAATTTCAATTAAATTTAATCACACAAATTTCCACTCCAAAAATCTATAAATACCCCCTTCCTCTTCCATTCTTTCACACAACAAAAATTCATACTAAAACTCTCCCAAAATCACGCCACAAAATTCCTCTCCCAACATCTCTCTCAAGTTCTCTCTTTTCTTTAGGAAATCCATTCCCACACAATACTACAACCCATTCTTTTCTTCTTCAACCAACACATAAACTTTAGGTAAAACTTCTCTTATATACTCATCATGTTCATATAACTTAACATGAGTTTAGTGTATGTTTCTTAGGCTTATTATTTATATGTATATATATATATATATATAAATGTTTATTTAGAGCATATAAGCTCACTTGTTATTTATTTATTTTCAAGTCTTGCAATTTATTTAATTTCAAGTTGTTCTTAAGACTAGTCTCTAGTCTTAGACTTGTCCATATCAAGTCAAAACAATTTTATTTCCTTGCTTTTCTTTCTTTTCTTTTAAGGACTAGTCTATTCTTAGTCCCGGGATTCCTTGATGAAGCTAAGGTTCCCAATACTTGACTTTACTTTTATGCTCTTATTTATTTTAATTATGTTGTTTTTATATTTTTCATGGTTACATATTCTCATTCATGCATGAATATGTTGTTATTGTCTCAATCATAATAGAAATGAGCTTTCTTAAAATAAGAATAAGAACTCTTTTTAAAATAAATTTTGTCACATAAGAAGTTATTTTCCTTAAAGGTTTGAAATTTTTTAAGCAAATATTCTTCTAAAGTTAGATAAGCTAGCTCAAGTTTTAGTAATAATATGTGGTTTTCACCAAGAAATACATAAAGTAAAGTTATTATAAAATCTCTTTTCAAAGAAATAAGAAAGTTTCTTTAGACCTAAACAAAGGATTTCTTAAATTCAATTGTCAAAGTTTTCCAACACTAAAGTCTAAGATAAGTTTTTCCAAAATTTACTTATATGATGATTTCTTTTAAAAGTGGATATAACTATGAAATAGTTAGAAAAACTATATGTTTCCAAACCACTAGAAATAAATTTATGAAAATCTTGAAAGATTAAAATTACTTTTGAAGATTAATAACTAAGAAATGGAGTTAAAAGGAAGAAATACTCCTTTATAATATTTAGGAAATTTTCAAAGTAAAACTAACTCCTTTTCAACTTAAGCTTATCTCACTTTCAAGACATGAGTCTTACAAAACCATTGTTGAGACAACACCAAATTCATGCATATAGTTTGAGTTTATACATATATATACATAAATTCAAGGGATTTTTCAACCATACAATATATCTATATTTTTGTACAAAAGCCCTTTGAGTGAAGTAATGTTTGAAAACTCTAGTTTTGAAGTTTAGAAAATTCGTATCAAATCTGTACGTTCTATTCCGAGACCCAAATAACTTCTTTTGATGAAATAACCTTAGAAATAGATAGATCTTTTCGAGTAGGTAGAAATCGGTATATAATATGCGGAATTCCGAGTTAAAATGAGCAAGTTATGGCCATTTTAATTGGAATTTCCATTCCATACGATTTTTACAAATTCTTTAAGATAGAAGTATAGAACTTGAATAGATCTTGGATGAAATACTCATGTTGGGTATTTCTTTTGTTTAGGTGTCGAGGATCACGATCTTGTCTTCCCCGAGGATTACTTCGACTCCTAGAGCGCTATGGACGAGTGAGTTTCCTTTACGCTTATGTATTCGCGCATGTGCTTGTAGAATAGAGCACTAGATGTTAGGAAAAGATAAAAATTGATATGCATGTGGGATATTATGGGAATTATGTATGTGATTCGTTGTGTGCGATCAATGAACGATAAGTATATCGGAACCGATTTGTGATTGATATAATGTTTCCATGTATGTATTGTTATGTGTGCAAATATTGTTTGATCGCTTTAAATGATTTAATGCCATATTGAAATCCCCATATATAATACTCATGCATATCACTTAGAATATCATTTCGAAGTTTTGCTACTACTCCTCAGCGTGGGACCGGAAAGGTAAGCTGCCTAGCTACATCTTGAGGGTTAGGACGTACGGGGAATACGGCCTCAAGGTGTAGCCGAGCCGGATCGATCGCTTTGGGCATGGAAGGCCCGGGGACTAGTAGTACGGTTCGTTGGAACCCCAAGACGCGCGCAAACTTGAGGAGGTTGTTCGGGACCCAGTTCAAAGCATTCCCTAACCACCGATGGAGGGGTAAATCCATCAAACATACGAAACCGGATAGTCGTATGTAATGTTTGATCATATGGTTGTTGCATTCATATGCTTGATTAATAAACTTGTTTGATTGTTGTTATGAGTACTATTGCGTAAGGAATATCTCACTAAGCTAGTCATGCTTATACTCCTATAGACTTTTGATATTGCAGGATTATCTTTTGCACCCGAGACCACCTTGATTTGGGTAGAATCCTTATTTTGAGAAGCTTTTGGAGGCAATCTATTTTGAAGTTATAGAGTAGATTTCTTCTAAAATCTTCTAGCTTTAGTTATGTTATATTTAGAACCATGTTATTATGAATTATCGGGGGAATGCCCCTTAGAAGCTGTAAGACTTTTATTTCAATGAAATAATATTAAGTGTTATTTTGCATGTTCCGCTGCCAATGTCTTAAAATGCATTACTCCACCGGTCTCCCTTTGTTGTGAATGTACGCCTTGTACCGATATGGAAGCTTTCGAGTGACTGAGGTAGTCATTCTTAAGTTTTAATATTGCGTACGGCGGGCTGTCACGTTTAGGGTACCCGCTGGGGCGTGACAGTTTAAGTTGGTATCAGAGCATCAAGATTAGGGAAAGAAACAGTAAGTTAGAAATAGAAGTCTTAAGATAGGATAAGTTTAAGATTAAGCCATAAGAGTTTTAGGAAGAACCCTAGAATTATAGGAAGTGGGGATTTATGGGAAACACATGTTCTATGACCATACCTAAGATATGTAAGTGGCCCTAGGACTAGTTTATACCCTAAGAAGAATAGAGGATTTCCAAACCGTTTTAAGCTTAAGAAAACACAAAACCTTAGTTGTTACTAAAGAGAAGTTAACTTGCTTTCTAAAACAAAAAGGAAAATACGTTTACGTAAAAGACTATACAACCAACCTTAGGTAACGACGCCGGAAACGAGTCACGCAGACGCCAACAACGGATCGAAGGTGACAAGAAGGTGAAACCAACCCCAGATTTCCTCAAGCCTCAACAAAAGGATCGAGAACAGAAGTGAGGAGCCATGATGAGAGAAGACGTCGTATTCACCCAAGACGCAACGCCTTAGTATTAAATCGCAATTAATCAAAAGATGTAGTTAAGTTTTAACAAATAAAAGTAACCTAATGATTTCTTGATAATGAGATTCCTTTGTTTTAGTTTTTTATTATTTCTCTTTTTGTGATTAACATGCATGATTTTGATTTCTTACCTTGTAATTTCTTTGAATTGTATTTGAATTTCATAATTTCTTATTAAACTCCTATCAATCCTATTTTGTCAATTTATTTCCTTAAGTTTTGTACCTTGATTTAAATTTCTAGTCTTTATATTTGAGATTTCCGTGATTTCGGTAAACGTTAGTATGGAGCGTAATTAGAAACTAAAATCTAAACGATTAAACAGCCGCCCAAGAAGACGTAGGAATAGAGAACAAAGAGATTCCAACAACGTACCAGCTGAACGAGGAGTACCCCCACGTAACCAACCGGAGAATAACCCTGCTCCTGCTCCGAACCAACAAAACGACTTTGCAGCTGCCATTGGACAGATGAACCAGTTATTAGCTATTTTGATTCAGCAACAAAATCAAAATAACCCAGCTCCTGCTCCACCTCAGAATACTCCTCAAGCTACGGTAGAAGCACCCGGCGAACAGTCACATGCTGCACCATTTCCACCACCACCACCGCCAAGATCACATCAAAACTTGCTCGCCAATTTCATCAAAAGTAACCTACTTTGATGGAACCTTCGGAAAACCAGCTGAGGCCGAAGATTGGTTGGCCCAGATTGAGAGATCGTTTGATGGTTATGAAGTACCCCACCACTTAAGAGTCAGTTTTGGGACATTCATGTTGAAGTTCAATGCTCGCATATGGTGGGAGTCGAAGAAGCGAGAATTGCCTGCTCCAGTTACGTGGGATATGTTTCGAGAAGAGTTCTTGGAGAACTACTTTCCAGGGAGCCTTAGAGTTCGGTACAGTGCTGAGTTCTTTAATATTACTCAGAAGGGGAGAACCATCGAGCAGTATGAAACCGAATTCAGTCGCTTGTTGCAGTATGCTCCTGAATCCTATAAGCACAGCGAGGAGCTAAAGAGACAAGTTTTCTTGAATGGGTTAGATGATGACCTAAAAATTCGTCTGGTGGAATTTGATGTTAAGAGTTTTAAGGGGCTAGTGGAAAAGGCTAGAATTATTGAAGAAGCCAAAAAGATGAAAACAAAAGCTCCGGAGAAGAAGGTATTTGTGTTTGGAAGGAAGCCATATGAAGGACCAAGTTCTGGGTTCAGAAACAATAAGAGGTTTAAGACCTTTGGGAGTTTCAAAGGAAGTGGAAGCAATCAGAGGGAGGTGACCAAGGTAGATGTCACATGCTGGAAATGCCGAGGGAAGCATTATCCAAAGTCCTGCCCACAATTGCAAAACAAGTGCTTCTTTTGTGGCAGCCCGGATCATAAAATCTTGGAGTGTCCCAAGAAGAACACCAGTGTCTGCTATGTGTGCAAGCAGCCAGGGCACTTTGCAAATGAATGCCCAAAGAGGAAAAATGCTCTTGTGAGGTCATCCAACACCTCGGGAGGATGCCCTTGTCAGAACCAACAATGGCAATGGAATGGGAACCGCTCTGGCACCTCGATGCATGGAATGAGAGTTACAACCTGGAGGGCCAGTGGATGTGCGAGGAAGCAGATGATGAGGAGGAAGGATGTGAGTTTGCTGCCTTAGAGGAAGACGAAGGCTATGATCATGGACTCGTTGCAGGTTAGCCTTAACCTTAAGCTTTCGTTTTGTTTATAGTATCTTTTTACGCTGTTAATCTGTCGCAATAGAATCCCTATACCTCTTTAGCCTAAAGCTTTAGAAAAGTTAGATAAGTATAGTATGGTTAGTAACTAGTGCGTGTTAAACGCAGGAAGTATACGAGTAGCTAACGAGACCGCTTACGCCTTGTTTGATACCGGAGCCACCCATTCGTTTATCACCCCCAACCTTGCTAAGAAGAGTGGATTACCTATAGTCACCACCGCTACCAGCTTCAAGATAAAGACACCCACGGGTAGCGTCGTAACCACCCAAGAGATGTTGAAGGAATGCCCTTTAGAGATCCAAGGTCACCATACGACAAGTGATTTGATCGTGTTGGAGATGAATAAGTATGAAGTAATTCTTGGAATGAGTTGGTTGACCCATGTTAAAGCCACGGTAGATTGTCGAGGGAAGAAGGTGAATTTTAAGGATGTGAATGGGAAGGATATTGAGTTTAAAGGAGAATCCACGGTCGTAAGGAGGCAAGGATTAAGTTCGCTTGAGTTGGTGACGGATGAGGAGGAGATTGACCAACAAATCAATGCTATAGAAGAAGAAGGTGAAGACCAAAGGTGGAGGATATACCCATAGTCAATGAGTTTCCTGACGTTTTTCCTAAGGAATTACCTGGATTGCCACCAAAAGGGAGATCGATTTTGAGATTAGCTTGATGCCAAATACCGAGCCGATATCAAAAGCTCCATACCGCATGGCACCGGTAGAGTTGAAAGAACTCAAGAAGCAATTACAAGAGCTTCTGGATCAAGGATTTATACGCCCAAGTGTATCACCATGGGGAGCACCAGTTTGTTGTTAAGAAGAAGGATGGATCCATGAGGTTATGTGTCGATTACCGGGAGTTGAATAAGGTTACAATCAAGAATAAGTATCCATTGCCCCGGATTGATGATCTCTTTGATCAGTTGCAAGGAGCAAGCGTGTTTTCACGCATCGACTTGAGATCTGGATACCATCAGTTAAGAGTAAGGCCGGAGGATGTACCAAAGACTGCTTTTCGAACTCGATATGGACATTATGAGTTCTTAGTAATGTCTTTTGGATTGACAAATGCACCTGCTGCTTTCATGGACTTGATGAATCGAATCTATAAGCCCTTGTTGGATAAGTGCGTTATAGTTTTCATCGACGACATTTTGGTCTACTCAACCACACGAGAGGAACATGAGGAACACCTGTATGGCGCTTCGACGTTAAGAGAACATAAGTTGTATGCCAAATTGTCAAAGTGTGACTTTTGGTTGGATAAGATATCCTTTTTAGGACATGTTGTTTCAGGAAGTGGCATATCGGTTGATCCTGAAAAGATTAAGCAGTGATGGAGTGGAAGCAACCAAAGACGGTAACGGAAGTAAGAAGCTTTCTTGGACTAGCTGGCTATTATCGAAAGTTTGTAAAGAATTTCTCGACTATAGCCAAGCCATTAACACAACTTACTCAAAAGAATGAGAAGTTCATCTGGACCGATAAAAGAGAAAGGAGTTTCAAGAGCTCAAGCAAAAGCTTGTATCCGCACCGATACTCGTTTTGCCAAACCCTGAGAAGCCTTACACGGTGCATAGCGATGCATCAAGAAATGGTCTTGGATGTGTGCTAATGCAAGAAGGAAAAGTGATTGCTTATGCTTCGCGACAGTTGAGACCACACGAGCAAAATTATCCGACGCATGACTTGGAGCTAGCTGCCGTTGTTTTCGCACTCAAGATATGGAGGCACCACTTGTATGGACAAAGATGCGAAATATATACGGATCACAAAAGCCTCAAGTATCTATTCACTCAGAAGGAGTTGAATATGAGACAACGGAGATGGTTAGAGCTTATAAAGGACTATGATCTTGGAATCAACTATTGTCCAGGAAAAGTTAATGCCGTCGCGGATGCCTTAAGCCGGAAGAATCATGAGGAAGTTGCCGCCTTATTGACTGACCAAAAGGAGTTGGTAAGAAGAATTCGAAAGGCTAAGTATTGAATTCATTAAAGGAGATGTGGAGGTGGAAATATCTAGCTTGGTGATGGAACCAACCCTTGTGGAACGGATTAAAGAGCTCAACGATATGATGAAGTCATACAAAGGATCAAACGGGAAGTGCAAGGAGAAGTATACTGATTTCACCGTAGATGACGAGGATGTAGTGAGGATGAAGGGAAGGTTATGTGTGCCGGATGATGAGGATATGAGAAGGAAATCATGAGTGAGCACATAACTCAGGATACACAGTACATCCGGGAGGAACTAAGATGTATCAAGATCTTAAGAGCCACTTTTGGTGGAATGGGATGAAACGGGATGTAGCTGATTATGTGATGAAGTGCCCAACTTGCCAACAAGTAAAGGTGGAACATCAAAGGCCAGGAGGATTGCTAAACCTTTGCCGATACCGAATGGAAGTGGGATCAAATCTCGATGGATTTCGTGTGTGGACTACCAAGGACATCGGTAGGATATGATGCCATATGGGTCGTGGTAGATCTTGACTAAATCGGCTCATTTCATACCAATCAACATGACGTACTCAATGGACAAGCTAGCCAAGCTGTACATAAGGGAGATAGTACGATTACATGGAGTACCTGCGGATTGTGTCAGACCGAGATCCCAGATTCGTGTCTAAGTTTTGGACAAGTTTACAAAAGTGTATGGGGACAAAGTTGCACTTTAGCACAGCTTATCACCCCCAAACCGATGGACAATCGGAACGGACGATCCAAACCTTGGAAGACATGTTGCGTGCTGTGTTATGGAATTTAAAGGAAGCTGGGATGCTCATTTGCCGCTCATAGAGTTTGCCTACAACAACAGCTATCACTCGACCATACAAATGCCGCCATATGAAGCTTTGTACGGGACGCTGTAGATCGCCTCTGTTTTGGGATGATGTCGAAAAGCTCGCTATTGGACCGGATTTGGTACAGATGCAGCAGACAAAGTGAGATAATCCGACAGCGAATGAAAGAGGCCCAAGATAGACAGAAAAGTTGGGCAGATATGAAAAGGCGAGTTCTCGAATTTCAAGTGGGAGACCATGTATTAAAGATAAATCCAATCAAGAGTATACATAGAGTACGCTCACAAGGAAAGTTGAGCCCACGGTACATTGGACCTTTTGAAGTGCTTGAACGAGTGGGAGATCTAGCTATCGCCTAGCCTTGCCGCCAAACCTGTCAGGTGTATAACGTGTTTCATGTATCGGTCTTACGCAAGCATGTAGCGGATCCAGAACGAGTAGTAGAGTTGGAGCCAGTGTTGCTAAAGGAGAACCTCACTTATGAGGAACACCCGGTACAGATTTTGGATAGAAAAGTCCAAAAGCTTCGGAACAAAGAGATCAAATATGTCAAAGTCCTCTGGAGGAATCACACCCATGAGGAGGCAACTTGGGAAGCCGAGGATGAGATCCGACGCAAATATCCGAATCTTTTCGAGGAATCAGGTACGATAGTCAAGTTTTGAGGACAAAACTTTCTTTAAGGAGGGTAGGTTGTAAGCCCCTAGATTTTTCGATAATATTAGCAAACCCTAAGAACCGGAAGTTGAAACGAAACCCTAAAATTAACCTAGTTTATGATTAGTCTAGTGAATCTAGATCCGGCAATCCCGTGTTCTTAAACCCTAGAAAACGAAATTGAATAATTGGGAAAACGGTTCGTAATAACATAGGGAAGCCTAAAAATATCAGATTGAATTTTTCTAGTGTCCTTCGGATCCGATCGGGATCAGTTTTCGAAAACCGTGCCCCGGAGCACCGGATAGCAAAAATATTCCGACAACACCAATAGATCGTAAAAATATAAGGTTTTCAAAAATATCAGTTTTAGAATTTTTCGGTATCTAAAAATAACAGATATAGGCCTTTTACGCGTATTTTCTTTACTACCGGTATTTTAATTGTCTAGTCTACTATTCATAGTACTTTTCTACTATTCATTACTATTCACCTATCTCTACTTTTTCTTACACTCTATTCTTACACTCTACCATACCTATACCTTACAATTTACCTTCCCCATACAACTTTAATCACATCACACTTTACACATTACTTCTTTTATACAAAACAAACAAAAATAATTATTTTTCCCCCTAACTCAAAACCGGCCCCCCATCCTCTTCCATCCAATTTTTTTCAATTTCCAATTTAATTTTAATACACAAATTTCCACTCCAAAAATCTATAAATACCCCCTTCCTCTTCCATTCTTTCACACAACAAAAATTCATACTAAAACTCTCCAAAATCACTCCACAAAATTCCTCTCCCAACATCTCTCTCAAGTTCTCTCTTTTCTTTAGAAAATCCATTCCCACATAATACTACAACCCATTCTTTTCTTCTTCAACCAACACATAAACTTTAGGTAAAACTTTCTTATATACTCATCATGTTCATATAACTTAACATGAGTTTAGTGTATGTTTCTTAGGCTCATTGAGTTAAAGAAGCAACAATTTATTCATGTTTTGTTTTTGTTCATGTTCTTATTTTCTTTATGTTACTATTATGTTGATATTGTTATTATTTTTGTATATATATATATATATATGTTTATTTAGAGCATATAAGCTCACTTGTTATTTATTTATTTTCAAGTCTTGCAATTTATTTAATTTCAAGTTGTTCTTAAGACTAGTCTTTCTAGTCTTAGACTTGTCCATATCAAGTCAAAACAATTTTATTTCCTTGCTTTTCTTTTCTTTTAAGGACTAGTCTATTCTTAGTCCCGGGATTCCTTGATGAAGCTAAGGTTCCCAATACTTGACTTTACTTTTATGCTCTTATTTATTTTAATTATGTTGTTTATATTTTTCATGGTTACATATTTCATTCATGCATGAATATGTTGTTATTGTCTCAATCATAATAGAAATGAGCTTTCTTAAAATAAGAATAAGAACTCTTTTTAAAATAAATTTTGTCACATAAGAAGTTATTTTCCTTAAAGGTTTGAAATTATTTAAACAAATATTCTTCTAAAGTTAGATAAGCTAGCTCAAGTTTTAGTAATAATATGTGGTTTTCACCAAGAAATACATAAAGTAAAGTTATTATAAATCTCTTTTCAAAGAAATAAGAAAGTTTCTTTAGACCTAAACAAAGGATTTCTTAAATTCAATTGTCAAAGTTTTCCAACACTAAAGTCTAAGATAAGTTTTTCCAAAATTTACTTATGATGATTTCTTTTAAAAGTGGATATAACTATGAAATAGTTAGAAAAACTATATGTTTCCAAACACTAGAAATAAATTTATGAAAATCTTGAAAGATTAAAATTACTTTTGAAGATTAATAACTAAGAAATGGAGTTAAAAGGAAGAAATACTCCTTTATAATAATTTAGGAAATTTTCAAAGTAAAACTAACTCCTTTTCAATTAAGCTTATCTCACTTTCAAGACATGTGTCTTACAAAACCATTGTTGAGACAACACCAAATTCATGCATATAGTTTGAGTTTATACATATATATACATAAATTCAAGGGATTTTTCAACCATACAATATATCTATATTTTTGTACAAAAGCCCTTGAGTGAAGTAATGTTTGAAAACTCTAGTTTTGAAGTTTAGAAAATTCGTATCAAATCTGTACGTCTATTCCGAGACCCAAATAACTTCTTTTGATGAAATAACCTTAGAAATAGATAGATCTTTTCGAGTAGGTAGAAATCGGTATATAATATGCGGAATTCCGAGTTAAAATGAGCAAGTTATGGCCATTTTAATTGGAATTTCCATTCCATACGATTTTTACAAATTCTTTAAGATAGAAGTATAGACTTGAATAGATCTTGGATGAAATACTCATGTTGGGTATTTCTTTTGTTTAGGTGTCGAGGATTACGATCTTGTCTTCCCTGAGGATTACTTCGACTCCTAGAACGCTATGGACGAGTGAGTTTCCTTTACGCTTACGTATTCGCGCATGTGCTTGTAGAATAGAGCACTAGATGTTAGGAAAAAGATAAAAATTGATATGCATGTGGGATATTATGGGAATTATGTATGTGTTTCGTTGTGTGCGATCAATGAACGATAAGTATATCGGAACCTGATTTGTGATTGATATAAGTGTTTCCATGTATGTATTGTTATGTGTGCAAATATTGTTTGATCGCTTTAAATGATTTAATGCCATATTGAAGTCCCCATATAATAAATTACTCATGCATATCACTTAGAATATCATTTCGAAGTTTTGCTACTACTCCTCAGCGTGGGACCGGAAAGGTAAGCTGCCTAGCTACATCTTGAGGGTTAGGACGTACGGGGAATACGGCCTCAAGGTGTAGCCGAGCCGGATCGATCGCTTTGGGCATGGAAGGCCCGGGGACTAGTAGTACGGTTCATTGGAACCCCAAGACGCGCGCAAACTTGAGGAGGTTGTTCGGAACCCAGTTCAAAGCATTCCCTAACCACCGATGGAGGGGTAAATCCATCAAACATACGAAACCGGATAGTCGTATGTAATGTTTGATCATATGGTTGTTGCATTCATATGCTTGATTAATAAACTTGTTTGATTGTTGTTATGAGTACTATTGCGTAAGGAATATCTCACTAAGCTAGTTATGCTTATACTCCTATAGACTTTTGATATTGCAGGATTATCTTTTGCACCCGAGACCACCTTGATTTTCTGGGTAGAATCCTTATTTTTGATAAGCTTTTGGAGGCAATCTATTTTGAAGTTATAGAGTAGATTTCTTCTAAAATCTTCTAGCTTTAGTTATGTTATATTTAGAACCATGTTATTATGAATTATCGGGGGAATGCCCCTTAGAAGCTGTAAGACTTTTATTTCAATGAAATATATATTAAGTATTATTTTGCATGTTCCGCTGCCAATGTCTTAAAATGCATTACTCCACCAGTCTCCCTTTGTTGTGAATGTACGCCTTGTACCGATATGAAAGCTTTCGAGTGACTGAGGTAGTCATTCTTAAGTTTTAATATTGCGTACGGCGGGCTGTCACATTTAGGGTACCCGCTGGGGCGTGACACTAGCCTTCACATTTGACCTCCCAACAAATTTAGATCAACTAATCAAGACTTCAACCATTCTACAATTTAGAAAACAAAGGTAAGAATTTATATAGTTAGTCATTTTATTCATAGAATGTAGTAGAATTACCAAATTACTAAAATATATAGGTCTCAATCAAAATAAGAAGGAGGAATTGTCATCTACTCTTCTACACTCTCAAGGTAAGGTCTACACTAATCTTTGATTAATTTTCTCACTCTAAATTAGGAAAATGAATGACAAACATTGCCATAGGCATTTTATTAGAAGCCTCCATAAAGTTATATTGATGGTAGTGTAAGTGGAAATAATGTAGGATAATTTGAAGAAAATTAGTCTAGGCATTAGAAAACCCTAGAATCAAACTTTGAGGTCACTACAAGACTATTGTCTTAAAAACCCTAGCTCACGACTTTATGATTCAAAATAAATTAGTAGACTATTATAATTATCATCTAAGCAAATAAAACTAGCTAATATATTACCTATGAGAAGTCTTGAACTTAAGACTCATAATAGAAATTTAATAAAATGTAGACAAGGAGTTTAAATGGATTAGAAACAATCTTAAGAAATATGCTATAAATCGAATACACAACAATTACTTTGAGGAACTTAAAAATAATGTAGTAATAGTCATTAGTAATCTAAATGGAACTCCTTAATTCTAATTAAGAATTCATCTTACATCAGGTTGAAAGACAAAGTAAACAATAATAGAAAATATTGTCTTCTGTAAACACATTAATGTATAATATAGATTGAAGTTCAATAAAATTCTTTGCCATTAGTAGAAGCTTAATAAAAATACTAAGAAATAAAAATAAGACCTAAGAAAGTCTTACACTAATTATAGAAAACTATTTACAAACAAATAAATTAAGTAACTAGCATACTATAGGTAAAATAAGCTTTTTAACACTTATTTATACATAAAAATGCAAGCTAAAATAAGTAATAGAAGTATACTTAAAGATTTTGTACTAAAAACATGAATTTAGAACTAATTAGATCACTTTTAGTAGAAAAAGTATATTTGCACAAATTTTATAAAAATATAAGATATTTCATAATTCTTTAAACAATTAAATATAGACTACCTTTAGAATTGATAGAAATGACTTTACTTAGTATAAAACTAATATAGGGCACTTAGACACTCATTAAGAATCAATTACAAAGTCAATTATCTGATTTGTGAAACTTCATTCATCTAATTGGTGAATCTAAGCTAAATTTAGACTTCCCGGAAGATTACTACGATTGAAAGCACCATGAGCAGGTGAGTAACTCTGATCTATTACATTGTTTGTGTCTGTAATATTAGTAGCATCTAAAGTTATATATGAAAATGATTGTATGAAGCATGTGGGGATGGGAATTGTTCTTGTTGAAGTAGTGGATGAATTGAATGCCAAATTATGCTTATTAAAAGTGATAACAAGATTTTTGTGGAAACTTGTTGAAGTATGTTGAATATTGTCTGTAAACTGCTTGGTCATCTTATAATCAACTTATAACTGACAGGCTTATAACTTAAAGGATCATGCATTGCTTAACTTGCATAAATACAACATAAAAGTGTGACAGCTTGCTACGTGTTAGTATTTCAGATATCAGTTAATGCTTGGTTTTTCTAGATGTAAATTTCCTAGTTTTTCCAAGATTATCCTTGTTCTGTTCGGTTCCACGGGAACTACTTGGCAAAAGAAGGAACGTCGCCCGTGGTATCGGCTTGAAATAATTAATACTTAATGGAGTCTCTTTGTTCTAAAAGGAAACTGAGTGAAGAAACTATAATCATAAAGTAAAGAATAAAGTGAGCATTATTATTCCTATGGTTCTCTATTTCTCCTGAGCAGGTGGGTCATAAGGATATGATCCTTGATTAGGTACCTTCAACCCTGATGTGAGGGCGCAAATCTACATCTTGCTTCGATTTCGGTTGTCTAGACTTGTAATTGTACATATGCTTGAATGTTGCATTACACTTGTTTGATAAATTACTTGTTTACTGTGCTTGATGTGTAATATGTGATGGTTATTCACTAAGCTGTAGAAATGCTCATACTCCAACAAATTTTTCAGGATCATTCTCAAACCGTGGCTAGTACCATCTCGAGGGTTAGAACGGGTAAGGAAGCCAAGTTAGCAAGTTATGGAAGTAGTTAATGGAGATTTAGATCTCTTGTATTAGTAAACTTACATCTATTTTACGTTCCTAGTTGTAAGTTGATAAAACAATTTGTAATAGTTTATACAGACTTTACAAAAAGTTTATTTTGTCTGTTTTTATATATTTTATGTATGTACATCATTTCTTATCAAGCAACTTAAAAGATCCTGTTTTTATGTCACATCTCTTAGAGTAACTAGTTTTATTGTACAGGAATCAATACTACATACAATACAGTACAACTAGGGAACCCTCTGAGGCATGACAATAGTAAACCACTTCTTCAAATATAAAATTATTACTTTCAAAAGAATTAGAAATAAGCTATAAAGAATTTAGAAAGTGGAAGTCATTCTTTTGAAATTTAAGGAAATAGAATTAACAAAATACTCCTTTCAAAATAACTTGAGAAAGTTCTAGCAAACTAAGGGGAAATTTCAAAAGTTTTACAAAACTTTACTTTTACCAAAAATTTATAGTTGAGACGACTTCATTAATTTCATGCATTTAACATGAGTAAACAAATATGTATATGTATTTTTCATAGGTCTTACAACTATTATATTATCTATCTCTTTGATTCAAGATTTTATAAAAAGAAAAAAGTAAGTTTTGTAAAAATTCGTGGTGAATCTGATCACCACTGTTTTGGAGCTCAAACAACTTAGTTTGATGAAAATAATTTTAGAATTGGATAGATCTTTTCGAATAGATAGAAAATGGTATATTATGTGCGCAATTTTGAGTTACAATGACTAAGTTATGGCCATTTTAAATTAGAATTTTTCTCTATATGAATTTTAACGATCTTATGACATAGTTCCTTATTAGTACCATAGAATAAAAAAGAAATACTCATTTTGGCTATTCTTCTTAATTAGGTGATGTAAACCCCTGAATTTTCAGAATCGGTTTAGCATAAAACCCTAACCGAAAGTCAACCGAAACCCTAAACAAAGCCCTAGTTTACCATATCAATCTAAATCCGGCATTGCCGTTTTCTTTGGCCCTAGAAAACGAAGTTGGGATAATTAGCTAGAATAGCTCGTAATAACCATAGGTTTTATAAAAATTTCAGTTTCGCGAAATTCGGGTGTCCTTCGAACCCGATCGGACACAGTTCTCGAAAAACGTGTCCGGAAGCCCGGAATAGTAAAAATATTCCGAATATACCGTTAGACTCGTAAAAATATAAGTTTTCCAAAAATATCAATTTCGTAATTTTTCGATAAGTAAAAATAACAGATATAGCTATTATACGCGTATTTTCTTACTACCGGTACTTTAATTGTCATATCTACTTTACATTACACTATTCATTACTATTCTACACTATTTTTTTATCTCTACTTTTTCTTACACCTACTCTTACACTCTACATAACCTATAATTTTAACTTTTTACTTTTCTCATAACTTTATATCACATCTATCTTACAAATTACATCTTACATTTTCCAAAAAGTCAAAAAATTAATTCACCCTCCCCCTCATCACACCATGGCCGGCGCCCCCCTCTCTCTAATGCCCTCAATTTTTTTAATTTGCATTTATTTTAATCACACAAAAATCACTCCTCAAAATCCTATAAATACCCCCCTCCTCTTTCACTTCTTTCACACATTCACTACCCACAAATTCATACCAAAACTCTCTCAATTTTTCCTCTCAAAGCTCTCTCAAATTACTATCTCAAAACTCTCTCAAAATAATTCCACAACAACTTCCACCAACAACAAAAACCCATAACCACATAACCATATCAAAATCTTCTTTAAGTAACCCCTTTATAATTCTTTCTTCTTCTTCATGTCATGTAACTTTACATGACCATAGTGTGAGTTTCCAAATACTACAAGTTGTGGAAACTACATTATGTTCATGTATTGTTCTTGTTCATGCCAATCCATTTAAGTTTATGTTGATTTATTATTGTTTATATATCTATACATATTCTTTAGAGCATATAAGCTCACTTGCAATTTATTTATTTCATGCAAAGCAATTTATTTACTTTTCCATCGCAATTTATTTATTTATTCCTTGTTGAAATAAGACTAGTCTCTAGTCTTAGACTTGTCCTCATCAAGTCAAAACAAGCTTTTCTTCTTTCATTTTATTTCTTTATGGGACTAGTTTATTTCTTAGTCCCGGGAGCCTTGAAAAAGCTAAGACTCCAATACTTGACTTTATTATTTATGCTTTATGTTATTTTGTTTATTATTATTCTCATAATCATGTTCATTTAGATTGTTGTCCAAAAGTTTTATTTTCTAAAGATAATCAAATAAAAGAAGGCTTTTTGTCACTTAGGAATAAGTTTTTGTGAAACGTAAAAATATAAGATAACAAAAATAAACTCATTCATTTTCAAGTTACAAAAAGAATTCACTATGAATTTAGAAACTATTTTTACTTAAAAAGCTACTTAAATCTTCGTTACTCTACCTTGTTTTTCAAAAGAAAATATTCTTGTTGACAAAAATGGTTCTTTTCATAAAGAAAGAGAATAAGATGGATGACTAAGGAAATTTTAAATAAAGACCTTTGCAAACAAATAGGCAAAGAAAATTTATGGTTTGAAAATAATAAAGTTTTTCTTTTCAAGTTACAAGAGGAAAATAATAGAATTATAGAAATTAGTTTTTCTACAAAAAGTCCTTAAATGTTCCACATTGTTTTATTAAGAAAACAAGTTTTCATGCATGGATAATTATTTTTGAAAAATATGAGACATGAGAAAAAGAATGGGAAATATCAAGTAAAGATTTTTGCAAAACAAGTAAACAAAGAAATTTACACAAGAAAAATGAAGAAAAGCATACTTCCTAGAAAAACTTCAAATATAGTATTAATGTAACTTAGGAAGAAGAAAATCTTATTTTCAAAAGTCACTTAGGAAAAGATAAATGAAACCAACATAAAACGTTTTTAGAAAACAAAGTAAGCAAGGTATTCATTTCAAAGAAATTTACAAAAACAATTTCCGAAAAGCTTCAAACCAATATTGTTTTACCTAAGAAAAATAAATTAGACAACAAGACACTTGAGCATGCTTAAATATGAGTTATATATAGTTATGAAAAGAGAAATTTTCAACTATATAGATAACTAAGTATTTATCAAACAAATTTTGATTTCTTGAACCAAAGTTGTTTTTATTTGGAAATCCGTGGTGAATTTTGTCGCTACTTTTTCAGAGCCTATATGTAAGCCCCGGAAAATTTCAAATAATAATTTTAAGATGAACTTCGAAAATAAACCCTAAAAATCACTCATCTTAAATAAACCCTAAAAATCACTCCAAATTAAAACCGAATTTCAACTAGTCTTAAATCACGAACGCATTCGAAAAATTTCCGAATCTTGGGGAAAGTAAGAATTCTCAAAAACAAAGTAAGAACTCAACATATTACAATCCAAGACCACTACGTACAACAAATTCCATACGTGACTTCGATTTATGAAATCGGATAATATAGATCCCAAAAACGAATTATTAAAAAGTAAATAACGATTAACTATTCGAAAATGAAACCCAATTCAAAAAATTCCGAAAATGTTAAAAGATAATAAATACTTACAAAAATAAAATTTAAAATAAACTTCTCAAATTAAATATGTTGTATGAACATAAATATCAGTTTCCAAATCTGCAAAGGTCTAAACCGGAAAATCACGCGGAAACCCTAATCGGAATACAATAGTAAGACCGGCAATCTAGCGCCCCTAACCCTAGAGGCCGAGTTGTAGTTTAAATATGTAGAATAGCTCATAGTAATATGGGTTTGTTTAAAAATATCAGATTGGTAAATTTTTGACCTATTTCGAACCCGTTCGGACACAGACTTCGAAAAGCGTGTCCCGGGGCTCGAGATATCAAAAATATACCAATAGTACCGTTAGACTCGTAATTTCATAAGATTTCTAAATATATCAGTTATATAATTTTTCGGGTTATAAAAGTTACAGTTATAACCTTTTTATCGTATTTCCATTATTACCGGTAATTGATTAGTCTTTTGCACTATTCATTTTTATTTCATTAAAAATTTTATTATTCTTATAAAGTCTTATATTTTTAGATAAATATTTTATATGTTATAGAAAATTTTGTTTTTCTAAAATTTAGTTCGTTTCGGGTCTTTACGGGATCAGATTCTGTTTAAGACCCGGTACTAAAAATAAAATAAATTAATTTAATAATTGAAAATATTTTAAAAATATTTTATTCCCATAAAATATTTTTCTAGAATTTTTCGGGTTATAAAAATATTATTATAGCCCATATTCGCGTATTTTGATCATACCGGTAACATATTTGTTAAAATACTAAAATAATTCAAATAATTATTTAATTTTAATTATGAAAAATCTGCTACAATTATTTGGAATAATTTTCTAATTTTATTTTATTTTTTTATTTTATTAATAAAGTACTTTACAACCCATACCTTCAAGTACACCTTACACATATCACTTCCTTTTCACTTCAATCTTTCTACACATTAATCTATTCATGGCAGATTTTTGACTATTTATGGCTGCCATTGTCCTTTTTACTCCATTTTGACAAATTAATTATTTCCACTCCTTCTTAAGAAGTTACATTACACATTAATTATATAATTTGAGTCAAATTCAACAAACTCTCTCTCTCTCTCTCTTTCACGTGACAGCCCCCCCCAATTTGCTGCCTTGTTTTATTTTTTTTCTTCTTTCATTCATTTAATACACTCTTTCTCTCTCCTTCATTTACTCATTTTCCTTTTTCATTCTTTAGCTTTTCTCTCTCTTTTTCCTCTCTTTTCTTCTTCATTGTTCTTGTTTCCTCAAAACAAGCTGCCCCCATCTTCCATGGCTTCCACACTTCATTTTTAAAGATTTCTAAGCAAATCTTTCCAAAGCTCCATAGGTGATATAGGTAAAGTATAATGAAGGTTTCATGCATCAAATGAACTTCCATAAGCTTAAAAGCTTAGGATGATGATGCCAAAAATGAAATCTTTCTCTTCTCCACTTTTATTATCTTGTATTATAATTATTTTCTTGTTTAAAGTTATTATATTTTGTAGATCTAACTTTTTATGGCTTTGATTTTTGTTTATGCCATAGATCTTGTTATTTAAGTTGTTATTTTTGTTATTCCTTATGATTTATGCATAGATCTAGCATTCACATGTCTATCTTAGTGATTCATGCATGTAAAACTAGTTTAGAAAACTAGATCTAAAGTTTTGAGTTCATAGATGCATTAGATCTTTGTTTATGTTCATGAACAACTTGCTATAGCTTGATGATGGTAGGAAAGTTGTAGGAAACCCAAGATCTATTTTGTTTTCAACAAAAATCAATTTTGAAAATTCGGATGAAAATGGAACCTATTTAGAAAAGTGGTTTTTCAACTTTAAAATGTATATTTTTCATTTAAAATGAAGGGCTTAGGGTATAGATACCATAAATGAAAGATTTTGATAAGTGAAGTTTAGATCCATGATGTTTATAGCTTATTACCATGCATTTGTTTTATGTTTTATGTTCATATTAAGTATAGATCTTAGTTATGAACTCAAACAAAATTGTGAAATTCGTATTTTGGCAAGACCCATATTTAAAAACTACTTTTCAAGTGTCAAAATGTAATTTTTACATAAGAAAATGAAGGCTTAATATATATATAGCATCAAGACTTCATTTTATATGGTTCAAAGATGATTTTCAAAGATTAATTTTCAAAACAAAGTTCTATTCTCGGATTTTGGCCAAGGCCTAGTGTAAAAACATGTTTTCCAACTCAAAAATAAAGTTTTTATTCAAGAAATGAAGGGCTCTTAAGATATGATATGTAAGGAATGGATTTTCATAAGTTTAGATAGGTTTTATCAAAAGATATGTCCAAAAATGAATTTTGTAAATTCGGATCCCAACCAAGACCAATTTTTAAAACCCATTTATCAACATCAAAACTCATGTTTTATGTGAAAAATGAAGTATATAGGTAATAGGTATCATTAAGTAGTGATTTTTATAAGTTGAAATGAGTTTTGATGAGATTAATGTATAAAACAAGAAATAGAATCAAGATGAGAAAATTTTGAGTTAGTAACCAATTTGTGAAATTCGTAATTTTGAGTGAAGGCCATAAGAACACCTATTATCCAAGTTCAAAATGAAAGTTTTATGTATTAAATGAAGTCCTTAAGTAATAGGTATCATAAGGTCTTAAATTTTAATGCATTAAACAAGTTTTCCCAAATGAATCATTCAAAAAGTGGATTTTCTAAAATTCGGATTTTTGAGTAAATCATATTGGAAAACATATTTACAAAGTGTAAAATGGGAATTTTTATGTAGAAATGAAGGTCATAAGTAGTATATATAATGAAGACTCAATTTTGACAAAAATAATTATATTTTCTTAAGTAACAAATCCAAAACAAATGGAAATGATAAAAGTTAGAAAACTAGATTTTTCATAAGTAAGTTGTCATTATGGTCTTGCAAAATAAAAAGTTAAAATTTCCTTTTAGTAAAATCATCAAGATCATGCATGCATAGGCTCATCTCATGTCATTCATGTTAGGAAATCACTCATATTGCATGTATAGTTAATTATATAGTAGGAACATTTCAAACATTTACAAAACTATTTTTCGGAAATTGAAATTGTTGCTGACCTAATCTGATCCGAACTTTTCGAAGCTTCAAAGTTTTCAAAACTTGAAAATAATATTAGAATTAGATAGATCTTTCGAAGTAGATAGAAATCGATATATAATTTGCGAGATTCCGAGTTAAAATGACCAAGTTATGGCCGTTTTAAGTTGGAATTCCCGCTTAGGACGAGAATTACGAATTTGATAGTTCGTATGAAATTGTTTGGATTAGTTTGAGTTGAAATACTTATTAGTATTTCTTCCTTTTTAGGAGATCCCGAAATCGACGATTCCCTACCACCGGATTACTATTACTAGAAGACCGGTGATCCAATGGCCGAGTGAGTTTTCTCCTTGTTTTGTTACCTTGATTGTGATTGTAGTTAGTTGCATTAGAATTATAGGAACAAGATAAAAATCGATATGAATGGGGATGGGATATATGATGAGACTGTGATGAATGTGCCAAAGAATACTAAAGCATATCGAAACCACGATTTGATTGGATAACTGCACCGTTCATTATTTCTGTTATATGTGTGATATTGGATTGGTCACTCTAAAGAATGTATAAATATTTTGACCTAAGCAAAAATTAAATTGGTCATGCATCGCATTGGACATATTGCATTTGGTAGCATGCTACTCCTACGCAGGTCGATCGGTATGGTCCGATGACTCGTTTGGATAACGAACCCGGTGCCAGAGCTCATTCAGGGGTACTAAGGCGCATGTGGATGCATTCTTGGATGAGCCTAGCCGAGTCGAGTGCTAAGAGCCGAGGGCTTGGGGACTAGATGCGGTCGTGTAGACTCAATACCATTCCTAACCCAAGATACGGAGGGCGTAAATCCGTTCTGTGTGTGGGTTCCGGATACCCATGCATAATTGCTTGCTCACGTGTTTGTTCATGCATAGCATATGTTGATTATAACTTGTTTGTTATGGTACGGAATTAAGGGAATTCTCACTAAGCTAGTGTAGCTTATACCCCTATAGTTGTTTAAATGAACAGGTTATCTCAAGAATGCAAAGTGGGGACCGAATTGGTTGGAGCCGGGAATGACTCCGGGATTTCGGCAAGAATACGAATGTTGAAGTTATCACTAGTTTATGATTTGTCTTGTAATAGTTTATGTAGGGAAGTCTGTGGATGAATGTAATTGGAGTTGAATGATTTGTATTTTGAAGTGTAGTATTTGTATCTGAAGTATAGTAAATTGTATTTCCTTTACATTGTTACTCAAGTTGTATCAACATAAAATGCATTACTCCGATGAGTCTCCTCCATGTGTTAGACGCCTTGTACATAGTATGGAAGCCTTCGCGTGACTGAGGTGGTCATTCTTAGGCTTTAATATTGTGTACGGCGGACTGCCACGTTTAGGGTACCCTTCGGGGCGTGACACTATATGACTTTGTTTGTGGGAAATAATTTTAGAAATGTGTAGATCTTTTCGAGTAGATAGAAATCGGTATATTATACGCGCGATTCCGAGTTAAAATGACCAAGTTATGGCCATTTAAGTTAGAACATTCTTCTATACGAACTTTAACGTTCTTTGACATTGTTTTGTCAAAATTCAAGAAAAACTCATTATGGGTATTTTCTTTGGTTAGGTGATCCCGAGGAAGGATTTCTTCACCCCGAGAACTATTACAATTAAGTGGAGTGTGTGATCGACTCATTCGCTTAGAGGAATAGACGACAATGGCGTCGTGAGTTATTCCCCGTTATTTTTCATACTCTTGATTGTGCTTGTAAAATTAGTTGCACTAGAATTTAAGAAAAATAAAAAGGAAGTGTATGATTATATGTTGAAAGAATACTAAGTATATCGAAACTCGATTTGTTTGTAATAAAGTTGTATGTGAATTAATATCTTGAAATGTTTGGAATTGATTGATCACTTGAAAGAATTTAAACGTAACTACTAGACTTTAACTAAAGAAATTATTCATGCACTTCATATATTGAGTCACATTGCATTCACTACTATACAATTGGTGGGACAAGTGTATAATAGTGGTGGTAGACATAACCGGTATATCATGTAAGTGGCGAGTAGGAGCCGGTAAGAACTACTTAAATTGATGGCTAATAGGAGCCTGTAATAAACTACAAGTTTTTGATGGCTAGTAGGAGCCTGTAATAAACTACAAGTTTTTGATGGCTAGTAGGAGCCTGTAATAACTACAAGTTTTTGATGGCGTATAGGAGCCGGTAAGATCTATAAAAGTGATTTTAAAAGTCGTGGCTGTAATTGGCCTGAATACCCAACCCCGAATAAAGGGCGTAAAATTCATTCAACATATGATTCCCGAAAAGTCATATGTCTTGTATGCTCACGTGGTTGTTGCATTTCATACGTTTGAATAATAAACTTGATTGATAATTTACTTCGAGTATGAAATTTTTTGGGATTTACTCACTAAGCCTAGTAGCTTATACCCCGATAGATATCTTTTGCAGTTCCCTTACTTATGGTTACGGCCACGTGGACCATGCGGGAAGGTAATCCCCTTTTGAACATTAGAAATCTGGATAAAGTATAGCTAGTATTGGCATGTTAATGTATCTATACCAGATTAGTAATTCAAGGAATTGCCTTTAAGCTTGTAAAGTTTATGCCATGAATAAATAATTATTGTGAATCCTCTTTTCTTAATATGTTTTTATATCTCCTTAAGCTTCATAATTCCATATATGGTCCTCTAAAGTTGTGAAGGTACGCCTTACACTTAATATAAAAGCTTTTGGGAATGGCTAAGGTTGTCATACTTAAGCTTTAATATTGAGTGTGGCGGGCTGTCATGTTTAGGATACCCATTGGGGCGTGACAGGTGATCTCGAAGAGGATTGTTCATATTCTGAAGATTACTACGATTAGTGAAAATCCCGAACGACTCTTCCATTAAAAGAAAGGTGCCATCATGGCTGAGTGAGTCTACTCCCCTTTAATCTTGATACTTATGATTGTGCTTTTAAATTTAGTTGCATTAGAATTTAGGCAAAAATTAAATGGAAGTTGTATGGTAATATGTTGAAAGAATATTAAGTATATCGAAACATGATTTGTTTGCAATAAAGTTGTATGTGTATTATTACCTTGAAGTGTTTGAAATTGGTTGCTCACTTGAAAGAAATTAAATATAATGACTAGAATTTAATTAAGAAATTATGCAAGCACTTCATATGTTAAGTCACATTGCATTCACTACTATATAATTGGTAGGACAAGTGTATAATAGTGGTGGTAGGCATAACCGGTATATCATGTAAATGGCGAGTAGGAGCCGGTAAGAACTACATAAATTGGTGGCTATTAGGAGCCTATAATAACTACAAGTTTTTGATAGCGTATAGGAGCCGGTAAGATCTATAAAAGTGTTTTAAAAGTCGTGGCCATAATTGGCCTTAATACCTAACCCTGAATGAAGGGCGCAATTCATTCAACATATGATTCCCGAAAAGTCATATGTCTTGTATGCTCATGTGTTTATTGCATTCCATTTGCTTGACTAATTAAATTGGTTGATATTTTACTTCAAGTATGAATTTTGGGATTTACTCACTAAGCCCGTAAGCTTACGCCCCTATAGGTACTTGCATTCTCAGAAACACCTATTTTTGTACCCAAGGTCTCCTTATATCCGTAAGTATTCTTTTAAAGCTTTTGGAGGAAATCTACTTCAAGATTCAGATTAGAATTCCTTTGAAATCTTTAATGTAGTATTTAAATATTGTAAAGACTATTTCGATCTTTGGGATTTAGCAGGGGTATGCCCCTAAGAAATCATGTAATAGACCTTTGGTTATTAATTCTATAATATATTTTATTTCTGGATTCTTGTATGTTCATTTTTACTTGCTTAGACTATGCTTTGCAAAAGCGTCTCCTATTACCATGCTAAATGCCTTACATATAATACTAAGACTTTCGCATGACTGAGGTAGTCATTCTTTAGTCTTGATATTATATGTGGTGGGCTGCCACATATAGGATATCTTTCGGAGCATGACAGTTTAAGTTGGTATCAGAGCAACAAATTTAAAGGAATAAAGGTAATTGGAATGAATCTAGAAAAGAGAAAGATAGATAGGTTAAAAAAAATTAAGAAAAGACTTAGATAAGCTTAGAAATTTTCAAAAAGGAAAATTAATGACTTCCCTTGTCTTTTATAGCTTACTCTTGGAAAAGTTAGAGCTAAGGCCCAACGCTTGAACTTAAGAAGTGATGAAACACTTGTGGACTATCGGTTGAAAGTAAGGAGCCTATGTGAGGATTTTGCCCTAGTTGGATGGCCTAGGTCCACCCGGGAGATGTATAACATGTGGAGAAGAGGACTCCGTGACTTTATGGGACCATGTGATAGATGGGTTAAGGTACGATGCCATAATACGCACAAATTGGATGACTTGGAAGTTATTTATGGTATGGAACTGCTCATGTGCCACTACAACCACAGCCCTATGCTCCAAGAAGCTACGTTCATTTTCCGAAACAACGGACGTCCAGTTTTCCCCGATTTTCGAACTTGGAATTCTATAGGCCTGTTATATATCTATGCCTATGATGAGCTAGCAGATCACACCGATTGGGCATGAGCGGATGGAGAGTCCTACTTCTTTTGATACGGAGTTTATCAGAATTTGTGGCCATACCCTAATGAACCACCTCCACTACCATCACCGAAAGGAGAAATGCATGAACAAATCGAATGGGGGGAAGATATGAATCAAGGAACGGAGAACGGAGAGCCGCTAGCAAATCAGGGATGGGACGGGGATGTTTCCAACCATCAGGAAGTCAGTCAAGATTTCGGATGGCCTGTCGAACCAACCCGAGATGGGAACATCCCGAATCGAAGTCGATCTCACACTCCCCTAATAAGAGACCTGACTGAAGATGAAGTGATGGAAGTATCCGATAGAGAGCATGCATCACAGATGAAGTATGATCAAGGGGAGCTAAGCACGTCTAGGAATCAACCCTCCCGCAAAGGAAAAAGAATGACGGTCCGAAGCTACTTGAAGCTATTCATATCTAAAAGGCCAAGGACGACTTCTAGCCCTAACCACCATGATATGACCCCCTCACCATGAAGAAAGACCAAAGAAGGAAGGAAAGAAGGATCCACTTGAGCAATCCCATGTATCCAACAAGAATTTTATGACTAAATCGACCTAGGATATAGGATCGATTAGTAGTTTAATTTATGTTTTCGGAAAGGTGTTTAATATTGTTGTATTTTGAATTTCTTTTACAAGCCTTGATTTCTTTATGTACGGGATTTCATGCCCTTGAATGCTTTTTAATTTAATGAAGTATTTTAGTTTGAACAAATTTCATTTCTTGATTTAATTGCTTAAACTTCTTTTATATGCTATTTCTCTTTATATGTTTATTTCTTTGAAAATTCCCACAATTTCCATAACTTAATATGTAAGAAACTTAATAATCTAGTATTTACGTAAACAAATTAAAACAACCGACCTAAAAGAGGGCAACCGAAGGTAAGGTAGGCATCGAACAATCCGCCTGAAGAAGTTAACCAACCAGAAGTACCCCCTGTGGCTCTGCCCCCAAATCCGTAAGGCGATCTCCAAGCCACTCTTGGTCAATTAACACAACTTCTTAATGTGTTAGTTCAACAACAATAGATGAACATGCCACCACCAGTACCAGCTCAAGCACCACCCCAACAGGCACCTCAAGCATCTGTACACAGACTAGCAGCACCTGATGCTCAATCACATACAGCACCTTTGCTGCCTCTGCCACCATCCCGACCATACAGAACTTCACTCCCAAATTTCATCAAAAGTAACGTTACTTTGATGGACTTTTGGGAAACCAGATGAAGCTGAGGATTGGCTCGCATAAATAGAACAATCTTTTGCTGCTTATGAAGTTTCTCATTATCTTCGAATAAGCTATGGTACCTATATGTTGAGGTTTAATGCTAGAGTTGGTGGGAGTCTAAGAGTAGGGAGTTGCCACCACCCATCACCTGGGATATGTTTCAGAATGAGTTTCTGGAAAACTATTTTCCTAGAAGTTTAAGAGTGAGATATAGTGTGGATTTCTTGCACATGTCTCAGATAGGAAGATCCATAGAATAATATGACACGGAGTTCAGCCGACTCCTACAGTATGCTCCTGATTCTTATAAGTATAGTCAAGAACTAAAACGACAAGTGTTCCTGAATGGGTTAGTTAAGGACTTGAGGATGCGGTTAGAAGAGTTTGACATCCGCACCTTCAGAGAACTAGTTGAAATAGCAAGAATTGTTGAAGGGGCCAAGAAAAAGAAAGCTGGGACTTCTGAGAAGAAAGTGCATGTGTTTGGAAGAAAATTTCAACCAGGAACAACCTCCAATTTCCCTTCTAAGAGGTTTAAACCAATTAGCCACTTTAAGGAAAATTTCAATGGACAAAAGGATATTTCTAAGGCAGTAGTAAGTTGTTGGAAATATAAAGGAGTGCATTACCCGAAGAGATGCCCCCTTCTCCAGAACAAATGTTATTTCTGTGGCGACTCGAGTCATAAGATTCCAAATTGCCTGAAGAAAGCTTCTATGACTTGTTTCGTGTACAAGCAAACTGGACATTTTGCCACGAGTGTCCTCAAAGGAAATCCACAACGAATCGACCTGTTGGATCTTTAGGAGGACTTACCCCAACAAGGAATGGGAATGGAAGTGGAAGTCATTCGGTATCATCTATGCACGAGCTGAGAATTTACAACCTTGAAGGGTAATTGGTTTGTGAAGAAGATGCTGAAGAAAGAGTGGAGTTGGCTGCTTTGGACCATAGAGAGAAGTATGACTATAGCTTGGTTATTGGTTAGCCTCAACCTATAAATATCTGCTTGTTTTGATATCTGTTGAGTATAAAGATATAATATGTGTTGGAAAAGGATAGATGTCTAGGAAACCTTATAAAGACAATAAGGATAGTAACACATGCGGCTTGAACGCAGGAACCATACAAATAGGGGACCTGACCGCTTATACCCTCTTCGACACTGGTACAACACATTCCTTTATCACCGCTAATATAGCCTTGAAGACCAGTTTACCCATCACCATAACCACAACAAGTTTTTGTATAAAAACCCCTACCAGTAGTGTGGTGACTACCAAAGAAGTAATAAGGAATTGCTCCATGAAGATACAAGGCCATGAGGTAACTACTGATCTTATAGTAGTAGAAATCAACAAGTACGATGTGATTCTCGGAATGAGTTGGTTGTCCGTGGTGGAAGCAAAGGTAGATTGTAGAAATAAGAAGTGGGAATTCATGGGACAAGACGGGAAGAAAGCTACGTTTTTGGGAGAATCCACAGCTTCTAAAAGATTGGAGTTAAGTTCGTTCGAGCTAATTGAAGAAGTTAAGGAAGGAGTTGAAAGTTATGTGGGCCCAACATTGACGACATCCCCATCGTTAATGAGTTCTTTGATGTTTTTCCGGAAGAATTGCCTGGGTTACCCCCAAAACGAGAGATTGATTTCGAGATCAATTTGATGCCAAGAACGGAACCCATATCCAAGGCACCATACCGAATGGCACCCGTTGAGCTCAAAGAGCTTAACAAGCAATTACAAGAATTGCTTGACCAAGGATTCATTAGACAAAGTGTCTCGCCTTGGGAAGCTCTGGTATTATTCGTAAAGAAGAAGGATGGATCAATGAGGTTGTGTATTGATTACCGAGAACTTAATAGCATCACTATAAAGAATAAGTATCCATTGCTAAGGATTGACGATCTCTTTGACCAACTACAAAGAGCAAGTGTGTTCTCACGCATTGATTTGCAATCAGGATACCACCAGCTAAGGATTAAACTAGAGGATGTGTCAAAAACCGCTTTCAAAACTCGGTATGGACACTATGAGTTCATGGTTATGCCATTTGGATTGACTAATGCACCAGCTGCTTTCATGGACTTAATGAATTGGGTGTATAAGCCGCTCCTGGATAAGTGCGTGATTGTCTTCATTGATGATATTTTGGTCTATTCTAAAATACGGAAGCAACACAAAGAACATCTAAGAATGGCATTATAGACCTTAAAGAAGCACAAGTTATATGCCAAATTATCTAAGTGTAACTTTTGGTTTGATTAAATATCTTTTCTAGGACATGTTATCTCGAGGAAAGGAATATTAGTAGATCCTAAAAAGATTAAGGCCGTAATGGAATGGAAACAACTAAGGACGGTAGTTGAGATTAGAAGTTTCCTTGGATTAGCTGGCTATTACAGAAAGTTCGTGCAAGATTTCTCAAAAATAGCCAAGCCACTAACTCAATTGACCCAAAAGAATGAAAATGTTATTTGGAATGAGAAGAGAGAATAAAGTTTCTAGGAGTTGAACGAAGGTTGGTATCTGCTCCAATTTTAACCTTACCAGATCTGGAAAAGCCATATACCGTCCATAGTGATGTGTCAAGGAATGGCTTGGGGTGAGTGCTTATGCAAGAAGGGAAGGTAATTGCTTATGCTTCAAGGCATGACAATAGTAAACCACTTCTTCAAATATAGAATTATTACTTTCAAAAGAATTAGAAAATAAACTATAAGGAATTTAGAAATTGGAAGTCATTCTTTTGAAATTTAAGGAAATAGAATTAACAAAATACCCCTTTCAAAATAACTTGAGAGAGTTCTAGCAAACTAAGAGGGAAATTTCAAAAGTTTTAGAAGACTTTACTTTTACCAAAAATTTATAGTTGAGACGACTTCATTAATTTCATTGCATTCAACATGAGTAAACAAATATGTATATGTTTTTTCAAAGGTCTTACAACTATTATAATATCTATCTCTTTGATTCAAGTTTTTATAAAAAGAAGAAAGTAAGTTTTGTAAAAATTCGTGGTGAATCTCATCACCACTGTTTCGAGCTCAAACAACTTAGTATGATGAAAACAATTTTAGAACTGGATAGATCTTTTCGAATAGATAGAAAACGGTATATTATATGCACAATTTTGAGTTAAAATGACTAAGTTATGACCATTTTATTTAGAATTTTTCTCTATATGAATTTTAACGATCTTATGACATAGTTCCTTATTAGTACCTAGAATAAAAAAGAAATACTCATTTTGGGTATTCTTCTTAATTAGGTGATCTCGAAGAGGATTGTTCATATCCTGAAGATTACCACGATTAGTAGAAATCCCGAACGACTCTTCCATTAAAGAAAGGTGTCATCATGGCTGAGTGAGTCTACTCCCCTTTGATCTTGATACTTATGATTGTGCTTTTAAATTTAGTTGCATTAGAATTTAAGCAAAAATCAAATGGAAGTTGTATGGTAATATGTTGAAAGAATATTAAGTATATCGAAACATGATTTGTTTGCAATAAAGTTGTATGTGTATTATTACGTTGAAGTGTTTGAAATTGGTTGCTCACTTGAAAGAAATTAAATATAACGACTAGACTTTAATTAAGAAATTATGCAAGCACTTCATATGTTAAGTCGCATTGCATTCACCACTATACAATTAGTGGGACAAGTATAATAGTGGTGGTAGGCATAACTGGTATATCATGTAAATGGCGAGTAGGAGCGGTAAGAACTACATAAATTGGTGGCTAGTAGGAGCTTATAATAACTACAATTTTTGATGGCGTATAGGAGCCGTAAGATCTATAAAGTGTTTTAAAAGTCGTGCCATAATTGGCCTTAAATACTAACCCTGAATGAAAGGCGCAATTCATTCAACATATGATTCCCGGAAAGTCATATGTCTTGTATGCTCATGTGTTTTTGCATTCCATTTACTTGACTAATAAATTGGTTGATATTTTACTTCGAATATGAATTTTTGAGATTTACTCACTAAGCCCATAAGCTTACGCCCTATAGGTACTTGCATTCTCAGGAACACCTATTTTTGTACCCAAGGTCTCCTCATATCCGTAAGTATTCTTTTAAAGCTTTTGGAGGAAATCTACTAAATTTAGATTAGAATTCCTTTGAAATCTTTAATTAGTATTTAAATATTATAAAACTATTTCGATCTTTGGGATTAGTAGGGGTATGCCCCTAAGAAATCATGTAATAGACCTTTGGTTATTAATTCTATATTATATTTATTTTGGATTCTTGTATGTTCATTTTTACTTGCTTAGACTATGCTTTCCAAAAGCATCCTATTACCGTGCTAGATGCCTTACATGTAATACTAAGACTTTCGCGTGACTAGGCAATCATTCTTGAGTTTGATATTATATGTGGCGGGCTGCCACGTTTAGGATACCCTTCAAGGCGTGACATTTGCTTATTTAATGAATGGTTATGTGTTCTAAACTTTGATGAATCTGATAATAAGTCCGTTTATAATATTAATACCAAAAGACTTAAATCTAACAATTTGAATCTGACTTTCTTCTATTGTCATTGGGGACACATTAACGAGGAACGCATATCAAAGCTTCATCAAGATGGGTTTTTAGATTCATTTGATTTTGAATCATATGAATCATGTGAATCTTGTTAGATGGGTAAGATAACGAAGGCTCCTTTTACTAGACAAAGTGAGAGAGCTATTGACTTGTTGGGCCTCATACATACAGATATATGTGGATCATTGAGTTCACATACTAGAGGAGGTTATTTGTACTTCATTACTCTTACTGATGACTTTAGTAGGTATGGATATGTGTACTTAATGAAGCATAAATCTGAATATTTTTAAAAGTTCAAAATATTCAAAAATGAAGTACAAAATCAACTTGGTAAAAATATTAAAACACATCGATCTGATCAAGTGGTGAATATTTAAGCCAAGATTTTTCTAACTATCTTAGGGATTATGGGATAATCTCACAACTAACTCCTTCAAGAATACCTCAATGGAATGGTGTTTCTAAATGGAGAAATCGAACCTTATTAGATATGATTCAATCAATGATGAGTCAGACAGATCTTCTAATATCTTTCTAGGGGTATGTAAACCCCAAAAGTTTTACGATCGGTTATGCTTAAACCCTAATTAGAAGATCAACTGGAAATCTTAAAAGTCAACAAAACCCTAGTCAAACACAACCGTTTAAGTCCGGAAATCCTGTGTTTATAATCTTAAGTGAGTAAGTGAGAGATTAGTATGTAGAATAGTTTGTAATAATATGAGAAAGCTTAAAAGTATCAGATTAGTCAACCGCGATTCATTTTGAATCCAATCGGATACAGTTTTCGAAAAATGTGTCATGGGGCTTGGAATAGTAAAAATATTTTGGATGTACCGTTAGACTTGTAAAAATATAAAGTTTTCAAAAATATCAATTTTATAATTCTTCGGTAGCTAAAAATATAAGATATCGCAATTATACTCGTATTTTCTTACTAACGGTACTTTATTTATCATATTTACTTTACATTATACTATTCATTACTATTCTACACTATTCATCTATCTCTACTTTTCCTTACAACCTACTCTTACAACCATATACCTATTTTCTTACAATTTTCATTTCTAATACAATCTCACATCTCTCACATCTTACTTTTTATTAACAAAAATACAAAAAAAAAATTTCCTCTCTCTCTCCTCTCAAAATTGCGCCGCCCCCTTCCCATTCCCCTCAAATTGTTTTATTTTTCGTTTTTAATTAACACAAATTACCTCCTCTTTTTCCTATAAAACCATCTCTTCCTTCTTTTTCCTTCACACCTTTCATACACTACCATTACTCTCTCAAAATCTCTCCAAAAGTTCTCTCAAAGTTCTCTTTAGTATTTGTTTCATAGGTAATACTTCTCTAAGCTTTCCTCATGCTCATTTGCTTAGTATGAACATAATGTGTTTTCTAAACCCATGGAGCTTAGGAAAGCAACAATTTGTTCATACTTTGTTCTAGTTCATAAATCTATTTTCCTTTATGATTGTTCATATCTATATCTAACTAAATATATCTATATAGTTATATATATCTTTTAGAGCATAGAAGCTCATTTATTATTGCAATTTATTTACTTTCAAGTTGTTTTAAGACTAGTTTTCTAGTCTTAGACTTATCCTCACCAAGTCAAAACAATTTTCTTTTCTTTTTGGGACTAGTCTATTCTTAGTCCCGGGAAGTCTTGAAGAAGCTAAGGCTCCCAATACTTGACCATTATTATTAATATGCTTATTTATTTCTTATATTCTTTATTATCTTATCTTGTGACATTTTTTTAGCTTTTATGAACTACATTATCATATTCAGGCATGGCTAATAAGTTGTTGTCCAAATGAAAATGAATATTTTTTTTATGAAAGAATAAAATTTGATCAATGTTTTTCCAAAGACTTAGAAAATATTTTCAAATCTCTTTTAAAAATTTATTAAAGTCATCATGAAACTTCTTCAAAGTCTAAAGATATTTCTTCTTCAAATAAAAAAAGAAGTTTTGATATATCACTAATAACTTGTTACTATTTTTACCAACTTTCTAAACCAAAAGTTAAATAATTTTTCAAGAAAATCAACTTACAAGGAAAATGAAAATAAATTTTCAAAGAATAAACTCATCAAGAACTACTAAAGAAAACTTTTGGAAACATTATTTTTTTTATATATTCCTAGGAAAAAATTTTGTAGATAACCTCAAAAAACCAAACTTTATTTTCAACTCACTTTTGATAAACTAAAGAATCAAAATATAGTATGTTAGATTTTGATCATCCAAAAATTTATAAGTTACTTCAACCACATAAAATAAAGTTTGACAAATCCAAATTTTCCAAAACACTAGAAAGGATTGTTTAAGGAAATAAATTAAATAAGACAACATCCTATAGCATCATGCGTAAATTATGAGTCTATTCATATACATGAGAAAATCTGTTCAAATATATAATTATTTGAGTTTTACTTAAACAAGTCTTAGTAAATAAAGAATTAGAAAATGTTGATTTTCAAGAAAAGAAATTCCGTGTTAGATCTGTACCCTTCTAAACCATGACCCAAATGACCTTTTATAGTAAAAGTAACATTAGAAATGGATAGAGCTTTTTGCGTAGGTAGAAAACAATATATAATATGCGAAATTCCGAGTTTAAATAAGCAAGTTATAGCCATTTAAAGTTGAAACTTCCTTCAATCCGATTTAACCACAATTTAGAGATAGAATTAGAATCTTTAAAGTAGAAATTCTATGAAAGACTCATTTTGGGTATTTCATTTTGTTTAGGTAAAGAAAGAACCGATATCGCCTTTTCGGAAGATTATTTCAACTAGGAGTGATCGACATGGAGTGAGTTAATCCCTAGGGATGCAACCGGGCGGGTCGTTATAGGGTACCCGCCCGCCTGCCCCGCTAAAAACCCTATAGGGTCAGACCCTATAGGGTTTAGGGTCGGGTTTTGGGTTGTACTCATAACCCGTTGGGAAAACCCGACCCGATTTAATTAAAAATTTTAGTTTAAGGAATTTACTTATTCATTAGTTGAATGATGCTTTATATTATTATTTTGTTATTCATGTATTGAGTCACAAATAGGATATGAATTATATTTACAATTAATAATTACTGACCAATTATCCAGAAAAATCGATTTCCATGTGCAACCTTCCCCACTTTTCAAAATTCATTTCTTTCCCATACAACACAACAAAGTATAAAAATTAATTTTCTCAGAAAAAATAGATATTATATATATATATAATGACAAATAAATCAAGAATATATAGATCGTCGTGTAGTGTTATCATTTTATTATTATTATTATTATTATATTATTATTATTATTATTATTATTATGAGTTGGATGTATTATATATATATATGATATATGTAAGTCTTCTAATAATTTTAGGCAATGACATGTCTTGAGTTACTGACTTTACCTTATATATTCAGTTTTCATGTTTAGTAATTTTTTACCTGTCTTTAACGTTTTCTAATTTTTCTTTAAATAAAAAAGGATTTTTATCAACTCCATTGAAATTTGCCTCCTCAACATGCCTCACTACGATAATAATTTAATGAAATAATAAAATGATGCATTTAATTATGTAATATTAAACGGGTCGGGTTCGGGTCGGGTCGGGTTCCTAAATAAACGGGTCGGGTCGGGTTTGGGACAGGATGACCCGACCCGTTTACATCCCTATTAATCCCTTACTAATTACATTTCCTTAATTGTACTTGTAAGTAGTAACACTAGAGAATAACGAAAAAATAAATGAATAAATGTTGTGCGATTTGGATTCTTGCAATGGTATGATGAATATTGTTTTGGTCACCTTTAACTCGAAATCGATAAATATTGAATAAACTAATATCAAGAACAATTCATGCATACCATATTATGAGTCACATTTATTTTTCGCTACTATTCTTCGTGTGGGGAAATGAGGAGTTATAGTGGTGGCTAGTAGGAGCCAGAGAGTCTACATGGGCTAGTAAGAGCCGGAAAGTCTACATAGGTAAGTAGGAGTCGGTAAGCTTGCAATTATTGAGGTCGTGTAGGTCGGTACCCACCCAACTCCCAACATAAAGGCTGTAAAATCCGTGCTACACATGGTTTTCGATTAATTGTGTGTATTTTGTTTAATTCATATGATTGATGCATTCCCATATGATTGTCTAAAATACTTGTATGTTTTATGGAAATGCTTTGAAGAAGGGAGTTATCTTACTAAGTTAGTTTTGTTTATACCCCTATAGCTTTTTGTTACAGTTTGATTACTTGTGGTTGGCACCAAGGAGCCCCTTTTGTCAGTTATGAGCCAAAGCTACTAGGGGTTTTTGGAAGAAGTTTACATTTTTAGTTGTGGATATAGACTTCTTAGAAAAATCTCTATAGTAGACTTATGTTATATTCATGTATGTTTTTAAGATGGTTTAGACTAGTAAGACTTTAAGTACAGGGGAATGCCCTTAAGAAATTGTAAGAATTTTATCTTAATGATTATTACATTATTACCTTTATAAATTCTTGCATGCTTTTATTATCTGCTTGAATGTAATACCCCTTTAAGTCTCCTACTATCTTGGAAGCATGCTTTGCACATGATATCGAAGCTCTTACGTGATTAAGATTGTCATTCATTAGCTTTAACATTATGTGCGGCGGACTGCCATGTTTAGGGTACCCTCCGGAGCATGACAGAGTATGCCCTAGAAACTACTGTGTTAATATTGAATAGGGTTCCATCAAATTTAGTTGAAAAGACACCATATGAGTTATGGAATGGGAACTGTCCCAGTTTGTCTTTTCTAAAGATATGTGACTGTGATGCATATGTCAAATGTCAAGTGTCTAACAAGTTAACATCCAAATTTGATAAATGCTTGTTTGTGGGATATTCAAAAGAAACAAAAGGATATTACTTCTACAATCGATTTGAGAACAAAGTGTTTACTGCTCGTAATGGTCACTTTCTAGAAAGAGAATTTCTCTCTAAAGGAAACAGTGGGAGTAAAATACAACTCGAAGAAGTTTGAGAACCACAAAATAACATAGCTCCCATGATAGATGTTCAATCAGACTCATAAGTAGTCGACGTACCTGAACCACTAGCTGAAGGCCCGCATAGGTCTAGGAAGATTTGTCATGAGCTTGAGAGATATGGATTTCTCATCACTAACAATCGTGATGTAATGCTCATAGATCAAGATGAGCCCACATCTTACCAGGATGCAATAAAAGGCCCTGACTCTAAGAAATGTTTAGTAGCCATGAAATGCAATCCATGTATGATAATCAAGTTTGGACTTTGATTGATCCACCTGATGGAGTCAAAACCATTTGGTGTAAACGGGTTTTCAAGAAGAAAACTAACATGGATGGCAATGTGCATACTTACAAAGCGTGACTAGTTGCAAAAGGTTTTAAACAAACTCATGGTATAGACTATGATGAAACCTTTTTCACCTATAGTCATGCTTAAGTCTGTGAGAATTCTTTTTGCTAGAGCTGCATATTATGACTCGAGATGTGGCAAATAGATGTCAAAACTGCCTTTTTGAATAGAAACCCCATTGAGGTTGTGTACATGACATAACCTGAGGGTTTTTACAGTTCGGGGAATCCACATAATGTTTGCAAGCTTCAAAGACCCATTTACGGACTGAAGCAAACATCTCGGAGTTGGAATCTTTGTTTTGATGAAGCAATCAAATAGTTTGATTTCTTTCAAAATGTATATGAACCTTGTGTTTACAAGAAAATTAGTAGGAGCATGATAGTTTTCTTGGTGCTTTATTTAGACAACATACTGCTCATTGGAAATGATATTCCTACATTATGAAATGTTAAAACATGATTAAGAAATTGTTTCTCAATGAAAGACTTAGGTGAAGCTGCCTATATTCTAGGCATCAAGATCTAAAGAGATAGATCTAGCAGGACCATTTGCCTAAGTCAGAGTGCATACATTGACAAAGGGCTAAAAAGATTTAGTATGGAAAATTCTAAGAGAGGATTTCTTCTAATGTCACATGGAATTAAATTGAGTAAGACTCAATATCATGCTTCGAAGGAGGAATGCGAATGCATGAGTAGGATTCCATATGCTTTTGCTATTGGTTCCATCATGTATGTCATGTTATGCATTTGACTTGATGTCGCTTATGTATTAAGCATCACTAGTAGGTATCAGTCAGATCCAGGCGAGAGTCATTAGATAGCAGTAAAAACATTCTAAAGTACTTAAGAAGGACTAAAGATGTCTTTTTGACATATGGATGATAGGAAAGTGATCTTATGGTAAATGGTTACATAGATGCCAGTTTCTAGTCCGATTCATATGATTTTCGATCGCAATCAGGTTATGTATTTTGTTTGAATGGAGGTGTTGTAAGCTGGAAGAATTTCAAATAGGATACTGTTGTGAATTCTTTCACAAAGGCAGAGTATATAACAGCATTGGATGCAACTAAGAAAGCAGTTTGGATCAAGAAATTCATTACTTCTTTGGGAGTTGTTCCTAGCATTTTAGATCCAGTGGACCTATATTGTGACAACAATGGGGCCATTGCACAGGTTAAGGAACCAAGATCACACCAGCGATCCAAACACATACTCAGACATTAACATCTCATTCGAGAGATCATCGATAGAGGAGATGTTAAGATATGCAGAGTACATGCAGATGACAATGTAGATGATCCATTAACTAAGACTCCTACCAGTCTAAGTATGACAGTTATACTAGAATATTAGGGGTTAAACTTATGTTTAACTAGGCCATATGGATTTTATGTCACTTGAATGATTATTATCTTTATAATACAAGTCATTTTCTTTATCAAAGTTGTTATTGGCCTTTTTGCTTTGATAAAGTATTATTCCTTGAATAAATTGGTTATTCCTTATATCATTAAAGTATATGACTTTAATAGTAAAACCATAAGGTGAGAAATAATTTTATTCTAAATTATCCCTAGTCGTTCATTATATGGAATAATAATGAATTAAGACTAGTATGTTGGATGGATGATGATCATGTTTTACAAATCATGGATATGATATATCAATTCAGCACATGAATACATGTAAGAGTACATTATATTAGAATGACCAAATATGATAATGCTATATGGATCAATGCAATAAGTAATTCTCATCTGCAATGTTGTTTTAGTCCTTAGACTTGAAATCACCATAAATTCCAACATAAGGAGTATTGTGTTTTGACTCAATCAAATGTTATCTTTAATCGCTAATTATAAGGGTTGAGAATGGGCATAATGTAAATCATGTAGAGGAAGTTGAGCGATTAAGATGGGATTTGTTCCTCTCATTAATTTGAGAGAGATATCTTTTGGGCCTCTTGATGAGTAAGACTGAAAAATGCATGGCCGTGCTCGAATAAATTGATAAGGAGTTTAAGTCAAGATCATTCGTTTAAGTCAGTCATACTCTGGAATCAAGAAATATGAGATTAAACAATATAAGAGTATTTTGATCTACACCTTATGTTTAATTATAAGATATCGTGTAACAAAAGGATTAAATAACTGATTGTTAATAGGTAAAGTCAGATCACTGATCTTCACTTAATTTGGGTAAGCATAATGTCTTACTAAAGACCAATTATGTCTTGTAGGTCTAAAAGGTGTTTTAGGGCTACTACCAACATTAAGCAAACATACATTGTCACATACAAAAAATGAATCAATCGGATCATGAGTTATTTTGATAAGCCCATAGGAATTATCTAGGCTTAGTGCAAGTGGAAGATTGCTTGTGATGTGCCTTAGGTCATATGGATACTATTTAATTATCTATTAATCTTAATAAGATTAAGATTAATGAATAATAAATAATTATTAAATAAAATTGTTATTTTATTAGATATGTGATATGGAGAAAACCCTAATAAGATTAGGATAGGTAACCAACAGTCACATCCTCTTATAAATAAGATGTGATGGTCACCTCTAGGGTTACAGATGCTTGCTATCACATTAGAATTACAAAGAAACTCTGTAACTAAAAGAGAGAGATTCCTAAAATTAAGAAGTGTTCCTACGTGCTAGCACACAAACATAGATCTGATTGGAAATTCGTTCTTGTGGATATAGTAAAGTGTTTCGAGTTTGCAGCATCTCAGACTCGAATTTCCATAATTTTAAAGCATCAAAAAGGTAATTCTATCCACTCTAATTTGATTGAATTGCATGGATCCAAAATTGGGGATTTAGGATTATATTTTTAAGAAAAATATACACATTTCCGCTGTGTATTGATCCTTAAATTCTCAACAAGGGAATGGTAGTTGAAGGTCTTCACAATCTTCTGTAGCTAGTCCTTGGGCGCACCCTACCCTCAGCGATCGATTGGCATGGCTCATCCTTGAAATGTATCTCTGGTACGCCTTACTTTCGTAAGAATGAGCATGGCCATGGGCTATCTTGGCTTCGGACCTTCCATTTCTTTGTGTAGGAGTAGTAGCTTTTGACATATGATTCGATGGATGCAATGCATATCCATTTAATTTATATCAAAGCCGAGTATGATTAAGGTATACTTTAAGGGCGATCAAATAGACATCATACATAGGTAAGCAACATGTACTATTAATGATATACTTAAACAATCATTTGGGGGCTCCGATATGCTTAGCATTCATTGTCATACATACATAAGAGCATATACATATAAACCCATGCCCCATACATTTTCATTTTTATCTTGTACCTGTAGATCCAGTGCAATTATCTAGAAGAACAAGTAAGGTCACGAAATAAAGAAGAAAAACTCACTCATTCATTAGTAATATTCTTAGTCGTAGTAATCCTCAGGAGAGAAATCCAGTATTTTTCATCACCTAGACAAAAGAAATACCTAGAATGAAAGTTCATAGAAGTTCTACTTAAACTTTCTAATTTCATCTTCTTTATTTTCATCAAAATTCAGATTATATGAAATCCACACTTAAAATGGCCATAAATTACTCATTTTAACTCGAAATTTCGCATATAAGATGTTGTTTCTCTACCTACTCGAAGAGATCTATCTTTTTCTAAGGTTCTTTTTTAACATTTGAAGTCATTTGGTTTCGCAAATGGCTCGGTATAGCTCTAGCACAAAAATTCTAGCCTCAATTTGTTATTTTCTCAATTCTATTTCATCCGAAAATTCCATAGCAAACACATAAATATAGATGTAGTTTGAAAAGTCCTTTTTGCTATATACATAGGCTCATATTATATGCATAATTCTAGTGATATTGTCTTAAAAATAAATTTGTAAACAATCTTTGTGAAAGGTAGAGTTTAGTGAAAAGCCACTCTTTGACTGGTGATTAAATTTGATACATTATAAGCATGTGACTCAAGCAATAAGTAAATCATGATTCACTATATTTTAAAATACCAAAGGTCTCATATTTGAAAAGAATCTTATTTAATAATTTATTTTACAAGATACGGTTTTACTCGGCGGTACGAACTCTAAATATATTTCCTTATAAAAATTTTCTTAAGTTGATTCATAATTAAAACTTTAAATTCTTATATTTTGTAAATATGAAACTCAATTATAGAAAAATCATGGTTATATATTTATTTTGAGCTTTTGAATATTTCATCCTTATATTAAACTTCTTTTTAGCTAATTATTTTTCAAAGATGAAACTTTATGTGGTTGTGAGGAAAATCATTCAAAGTTGTATAAAAACGTTTTAATTTTTAGCTTATGAGCAAAATTAAAGGAATAGCTTGTCTTAAATTTTTATTCTCCTAATAACTCTTTTCTAAATCCATAATTTTTCAATACATGGAATTTTGTTGAAAAAAAATCCTTAGTTTATCACAAGTGAGTGTTTAATTATTATCTATATTTCCTTGATTTCATAAAAAAAAAAAATGGATTTTTACTTCTTAACACTTAGTTCTTTAAGTTGTATACTGATTTCATTTCTAAGTGGATTTTTAACTAGTGAGTTAACTTTTAAACTTGATTTAGAAATGTTGTTTGGTTCTTAGTGTTTGTTAAAGTGTTGGTGATAATCATATAAATAAGTTTTCAATAAAAATTTTGCATATCAAAGAATTATCGATATTAAAGTTTTAACCCATAATTTTCATGTTACCGTTTTGAAAAAAAGTGTATATCCATTTAGTTAGATCTTTGAAGAGATCCTCTTTATTGACACTTTGAAATTTTATGATGAGCTTGTCTGAATTTTTTAAATGAATTTATTAAGAACAATTTTCTGAATATGGATGGAAAAATATTTGCTAAGTGACAAAAATCCATTTTGAAGTGAGTTTAGTCTTGTTTTCTTTATTAAAGAAAAACTCCTTTTTATTTTTATTAAGACAACAACATCCTAATTATGCATGGATATGATTATGTAGCTATGAAAAAGATAAGAATAATACATAGTAAGATAGAAAGAGATATAAGGGGCAAATAATCATAATAATAGGGTTAAGTATTGGGAGTCTTAACTCCATCAATGCATCCTGAAACTAAGATAAGACTACTTACTAAAAGAAAAAGAAAAAGACAGAAAAAAAAGAGCATAATAAGAGCAATAAGAGTAAAAGCATGCTAGTAAGATGTTAAACTAGGGAGCTTTTATGCTATAAGAAATATAGACATACATATATATAATAATATATTTAAAGTTAGATTAAGAGTAATAATAACAACATAATAACAATAACAACCTAATGAGAGTTTAGGTATGAACAATAGCAAAATATTAACATATTGTTGCTTTCATAACCTTATAGATTTAGGAAACACACACTATAGTCATGTAATATTGCATGACATGAAGAAAAAGTATTAGGAATTTTTACCTAAGGTTTATGCGGTGATGGATGAAGAAGAAAATTTTTGGTGGTTTTATGGGATAGTAATGGGATGAGAAGAAGAGGGAGTTGGAAAAGAAATTGTTGGAAGAGAAATTTTGTAGAGAGAGTTTTGTGGAGAAAATTTAGAAGAGTTTTATTAAGTGAAATGGAGTGTGTGAAAGAAATGGAAAGAGATGAGATATTTAGAGTCGAAGATAGAGGAAAATTATATGTAATTAAATAAAATGAAAAAGAAAAATAAATAGTATAGACAAAGGGCAAAGGCAGTAAATCAAGAAAGAAAAGAAGGAGGGAGGGAGGGAGGAGGGGGGGGGGGGGTGTGGTGTGGGTGGGGTAGGGAATTTATTTATTTTATACTTTTGTAATGAAAAGTCATGAAGATATGAGATGTGAGTGATATAAAGTTGTACTGAAAATAAAAAATATAAGAAATAGGTGTATGGTTTGTAAGAGTAGGTAGTAAGAAAAAGTAGAGATAGGTAAATAGTAATGAATAGTAGAAATAGTATAATGAATAGTAAACAAGACAAATAAATGAATTGCATATATACACTATATTTAATATTTTTAGTTATCGAAAAATTCTAAAACAAATAATTTTAGAATCTTTATATTATTACGAGTTTAACTGTGTTATTGGAATATTTTTACCATTCGGTGCATCAAGGCATGATTTTCAAAATCTGATCTCATTTTGGTCCGAAACGAACTAAATTTTGTTGGATCTAGTCTCACTAGGGTTTGTTGTTGGCCTAGTTGATTTTTAAGAATCCGATTTTAATTCCGGCTTTAAGATTTATTCGCAAGATTATAAAATTTTGGTATGTAACAATTCTTGGGATTGTTTAATCGAGCTTAGGGTTATAGGTTAACTCTGTTTGACTTTTAGTAGTAATTGAAATTTTTTGTTCTAAAATTCATCACAGGGTCTAAGGTTTTAGTATTTTAATCGTTGAGTGTTATTGGGATATATCATCTCGATTTACGTGTTAGAGATCAAATAGAGGAATTGTTTTACGTGCGAATTTTGAATCGAACGATTATTAGATTTTCCTTTTTTTTTTTAAGGTCCTCTCTTTCTTAAGGTTAAGAAATTTTGTATTTGATCTTGTTTAGAATTCGGCTTTCACTTTGGTCAATTTTAGGGTTTCTGTTTTGGTATGTAATTCTAAGATTATTTTCTAAGAGTGTTGAGAAATTCAAGGGTTTACAAATAATGAGTTAAAATATGTGTGTTAATTGTAGTTAAAATTAAGGCATTATTGTAAATTAGGTAAAGAGCCACATGTAGACTTTAAATTACGAGGTCTACCCTCATCCTAATGGTGATAGGGTAACCCCACTTATGATTCAATATGACCCGGTTTCTTGAAACATTACAGGTAACATACCATCTAAAACTACAGATACGACCCTATGCAACCATTTTATGTGAACCCCTGAATTTTTCGATACTCATAGAAAACAATCATAGAGTTAAATGCCAAAAATTAAAACCCTAAAAGTCAACCTAAATTAAAAACAAACTCTAAACTATATCAAATATGAAATTTCATGACCTTAAGAAAATGACAACATTAAAAAAATAAATAGAAATTCAATAATCGTTCGACTCGAAATCCGAACGTAAAACAATTCATCTATCTAATCCCTAACACATAAATCAAGATGGAATATCCAAATTATATTCAATGACAAAATTTGAAAACCTTAAACCCTTCGGTTAATCTTGGAATAAAAAATCTAAATTAATACCGAAAGTCAAACTGAGTCATTATATAACCCTATACTCGATTAAACAATCCCTAAGAAGTGTAAAATATTAAATAAATCATAAAAATAAAGTAAAGCTTAAATTTTGAGCCAAGAATATAACATGGTCATAAATCCCAAAATTTTATGATCTTACTAGTAAGTCATAAAGCGCAAATTAAAACTAGATCCCTAAAAGTCAAGTAGGTGAACAACAAGCCCTAGTGAGATTAGATCCGGCAATCCCGTACTCAAAACCTCAAAAAAAAAAACAAGATAACCTTTGATTACAGTTCGAAATAATCTGATACAACCTAAAAAGATAAGATTCTTAAAAAATTTGATCGTTCCGAACCCAAATGGGATTAGTTCTTCAAAAACATGTCTCAGGGCCCAGGATAGTAAAAATATTTTAGAAATCAATATAGATTTGTAATTTTGTAAGGATTCATAAATATCAGTTTTGTAATTTTTCGATATCTAAAAATATCATATGTAGCATTTATATGCGTATTTTATTTACTACCAGTAATTTAATTGTCTTCTATACTATTTATTGCACTATTTCTACTTTTCATTTATATCTACTTTTTCTAACAACCTACACATTTATTTCTTACATTTACATTATTGATGTGCTCTGATAAGTAATGAATTTTAAAGCATTTTTCTAGCAAGCGCACTAGGTCTTCTATTGTAATATAGCATGAATAAAGTGTCGATCCCACAAGGATTACTAACTACTAGACAATTATCAACTAATGCTAATATCTAGGCAATTGATGATTAAGTTAAACTAACTTATCTAACTAATTATCTATATGAAATGCGATGAGCTTTTAAAGAGAGGGATATGGTGAAAAGTGTGGGAAGGAGCAGAATCCACTTTAAACTATTGCTAATCAACTTGAACTCATGTTATAATGATAATTAGATTCATGAATATTCATAAGAAATTATCAAGATTTAAAAACAAAGTTTGAAAACCTTTTAAACCACAAAATAATTCAATAACTTCCGTTAAATAAATCATTAGTGGAATCAAAATTACAATTATAAATCTCCCGATTCTACAATTGACTAATACTTTATATTAAAATCTCCTAATTCCTTAATGAGAAATCAACATAAAATATTGCATTAATATTCATGGATAATTTCTAAACTAGATTAAACTACGCCGCTTCCGCAATTGCAATTTAATCTCAATTTATGAATTCATGTGAACACTAATTTCCCTTCCGAGTTATTAGAATTCTTATACACCAAAACATGAATAATTAGAATTCAATATGAATATTTCATAATTCTAATAATCTTATAACATGGATTCAAAATCATCTTAGCATGTTTAAAGTTTCATCAACTTCCCACAAAAAAGAATTTAGCTACTCATGGATGATGATTCAACAATCAAATAAGAAATTGCAAATGATTTCATTATGATCAGAATATTCAAGTATATGAATTGCATAAAAAGAATAAGATTAGAAATCACCAATTCAAAATACTAAAGCTTCACTTGCAAATCTTGTATAACTTCAAATCTCTTCAAAATCTCTTATGAAATGCCTATTCTAAATATTCTAAAGCTACTTGGAGTACTAGATATTTGGTTTCTTGGATGATTCTCAGAATGAGGGGAAGAACCCCTATTTATAGGAAAAATATTGTAAAAAAACATTTAATGAGCCTTGCTGTTTCTAAATGTACGCCGGCCGTTATGGATCCTACGCCGGCGGCTTACAGGCGGCGTATCTTCAAATTGTCCCTTGCGCAGGCAGTGCACTGGCAGCCTTCAATATCTGTTACAACGTAGGCCGCTTCAACGCCGACGGCATTGAACGTAGATCTAGCCGGCGTATGTAGTCAGAAATGAAGCGTTGGGCAGATTTATAACGAACGCCGTCCCAAGGCCGGCGGCTTTGACACCGGCGTAGGCATTCCAACAGATGTGTTGCTTCATTTTCCTTCAAGTGTTGGACATCTTCATGTCTCTTCAATTCTTCCATGGACACTGCCTCAAGGCCGGCGGCTTTCATGCCGGCTTAAAATGAAACTCCTTCAAAGCTGGTGATGTTTCAGTTCTGGGCTGCCGGCCTTCATTTACGCTGGCTTCTTCATCTTCTACGCCGGCAGCTTTGAGGCGGCTTTGAATGTTCTTTAACTTGTACAGGGCAAAGCTGGCTGTGCTACAACGGCCTTGGATTTTACGCCGTCTAAAAGCCAGCGGCTTTCAATGATGAATTACCGGCCTTGACTTCAATTTTTCCTCTTTTCAATTCAAATTCACTTGTTTTGATTTCTTTATCCAAATTAGTCCTGAAACATAAAATTTAATAAAAAAAAATATCCATTCTAGCTCAATTGATTATCAAGATTTGTACAAAATATGATCTTATCAATTATCAATATTACTTTTTACTTAACTTCTCTTACACTTTACTTACTTTTCATTACTAAAATTCATTTTTGATCACATTCTCTCTCTCTTCCCTCACATTGTCGTCCACTCCTGGTCTCTCTCCTTTATATCTAATTTATTTTTTTTCAATTTATTTGATTACATCTAATTTCCCTCCAGAAATCTCTATAAAAACCACCTCTCCCTCCATTTCTTTCACACATCTCATTTTACATACTAAAACTGTCACGCCCCGAGGGGTACCTTAAATGTGGCAGTCCACTGTACACAATACTAAAGCCTAAGAATAACTATCTTAGTTATGCAGAGGCTTCCATATCATGTACAAGACGTATATCACAGCCAAGGGAATGTATTGGAGTAAAACAATTTACATTGATAATAATTAAGTAACAAGGCAAAGTGAATACTTATCATAAAATATAAACATGGTAAATTACAATTCTTAGGGGCATATCCCTCTATTGTCTTCAAGTTAAAATAAATGCACTTCTTAGAAATTTCAAAAACACTAACATAGTATACATTACATATAAGGAACCTTTCAAAGTAACTTCATCTTATGTCCCTAATGCCTTCATAAAAGCTTAACATCCCTCCATAACTTCTTTAATGTCATCATCTTTGATTTAAGCCATGGGTATACTTGTTTCAATAAAATCTTTGTAATATACATAAATAAAGATGAAAATATAATGAATTATGAATCATTAGATGATACAGGATGAGTTTAAGGTCAAAACAAGTAATTTGTAAAGGTTTAAGTTTGGTTGTAGAACAAATGTTGAACTTCGGATTTCTGCAATGTTTGACAGATTGTACGTCACCTCCTGGATTATGCCGCTGGCATAGAGACGGCATAGGAAGGGAATAGTAGAGTTTTTCTTAATGTTGGGTGGAACGCCGTCGGTGTACTCTAGGGTTTCTCTTAACGCCGGCTGGGAACACCGCCGATGTAGGGCATGTATTTGCCGGCGTATGTAATAGAATTGAAGTTCTGGAAATTCAAAGCCCCGATGAATATCGCCAGTGTTCATGTAAATTTTGCCAGTGTAAGGTATACAACTACAAGATTTAAAGGTACGTCGCCGGTGTATGACCAAATTCTATAAATACAAGACGCGAAAAATAGTTTCGACAGAAATTCTTTTATCATTTTCTTCTTGCGTCAAAGAGGATTTTGTTGTGTTCTTGGAGATCTGGGCTTGGAGAATCATCTGGAGAGTGTTTTTTATACAAAGTAAGTGAATTTTAACCTTCTCTTATGGATTAAATACAAAATTGTATAAGTCTTTCTTAGGGTTTTATGGATTTTCATGAAGGTTATTGGAGAAAAACCCTAGCTTTGTGTGGAATCCGAAATTTTGAGAAAGGATTCGGGTTTGGTGATCCAAGCAAGCAAGTAAAGTCTCTTAAACGTAAAAATTCAATAAAGGTTTATTCTTGATATGAATGTGATTGTTCTTGTTATTATGAATATTAGGGTTTTGGAGGATTATCGAGTTCTGTAGATTATTGTGGAAGATTGATTAAGTTAGACAGTGCAACTTGGTGATTTTCTTTGTCAGGTTAGGATTTCGGGAGTTGTAGTACATTAGGGTTTGTTTATATCGTGTTCTTATATGTTATATATATGTACGTTGTTGACAGAAATTTGGAGATTTGGGTTGTTGTTGTATTTTCATTATTGATTGAAGTATTGTAAAGATTCGGGATATTTGGTTGTGGTTGAGTGTTGTCGATAAAGGATTTTTAGGAGATTCATATTGGAGTTCCTGAAATTGAGAAAGGTATGACCAATCCTTGCTTGTTGTTGTTGCCTGTAAGTTTAGTATTGATTGAATGCTTGTAGGAACAAAATTTCTTAATAAACCTAATCATTATTCGGGTTAATAATTGTATGGTTAGTTGTGCTTGGCTTAGACTAGTAAAGACCTGGTAGACAGTGATACTAGTGAGGCATCCTGATGATCTTAGTGTGAGGTTGTCCCTAGTGGACTCATGTCTTGATATGATTTCGGTAAAATTAGGTGTTCTGGATTCGGGGTGTCTGGGGAGTACCTACTCATCCATATATGTATATGATTATTATTTTCAAAGAGTTGTATGATTTTCAATAGAGTCTGAGTAACTCCGAGTTCAAGATTAGAGTATACCTAATACTGAACTGTGTTGTTTTGCTGGCTTAAGAAAGATAATATTATGACTGTTTGCATTAGTTTAAGTTGTATGAATTACCTATCTATTGTAAGTGCATATGCATTTGTTTTTGGATTGGAGTTATTGTACTGGGCGTCACCGCTTATTCTTTTAAATTTCAAGTACAGGTGAAGAAGATATAGTGTATGATTTTTTCGGATATGATTTATTCTTTTATAGCGAGGATGGCGATAGTAGACCTGACTACCCAGCCGAGAGTTAGGCTTCATATATCAAATATCTAAGAAAAGACATGTTTTGATAATTTGAAATTGTAGTTGGATGCTTTTGTTGGTTTTACATGAAAAGATTTTAATGTAAATGGTTTTTAGTTTCTGTTGAATTTGTTGATTATGATGTCAACTTGGATTTTAAGTTGAACAAGGAGTTTATGTTTTATGAAGTATGAGTTTTTAGTTTTAACAGGTTTCGTATCCTATGAGATATCTTATGAGTATTTACAAGTGATGATTGTTTTATTATGGATAATAGAGCCTTTGCGTGTCCTATATAAGAGGGGATACATGGTGGGTTATAATACCTTATTTTAGGGCGTTACAATCTTTGGGGGTATAAGCTTACAACTACCTTAGTGAGATATTCATTTTTATTCGCACCATCGTTTCAAATAAGTTCATTTAAATTTTCACACATATGTTATGCATAAAATGCAAAAATCACATGATTACACAAATGTATATTGTCATGCTCCGAAAGGTACCCTAAACGTGGCAGTCCGACACATATAATATTAAGACTCATGAATGACTGCCTCAGTCATGTGAAAGTCTTAGTATTACATGTAAGGCATCTAGCACGATAATAGGAGACGCTTTTAGGAAGCATAGTCTAAGCAAGTAAAAATGAACATACAAGAATCCAGAAATAAAATATATTATAGAATTAATAACCAAATGTCTATTACATGACTTCTTAGGGGCATACCCCTGCTAAATCTCAAAGATCGAAACAATTTTTACAATATTTAAATACTATATCAAAGATTTCAAAGGAATTCTAATCTAAATCTTCAAGTAGATTTCCTCCAAAAAGCTTCAAAAGAATATTTACGCGGATATGAGAAGACCTCGGGTACAAAAATAGGTATTCCTGAGAATGTAAATACCTATAGGGGCGTAAGCTTACAGACTTAGTGAGTAAATCCAAAAAATTCATACTCGAAGTAAAATATCATCCAAGTTTATTAGTCAAGCAAATGGAATGCAACAATGAGCATACAAGGCATATGACTTTCCGAGAATCATATGTGGAATGAATTACGCCCTTCATTTGGGGTTAGCTATTCAGGCTAACTACGACCATGACTTTTAAAACACTTTATAGATCTTACCGGCTCCTATACTCCATCAAAAACTTATAGTTATTACAGGCTCCTACTAGCCACCAATTTATGTCGTTCTTACTGGTTCCTACTCGCCACTTACATGATATACCGGTTATGCCTATCACCACTATTATACACTTGTCCACCAATTGTATATTAGTGAATGCAATGTAACTTAACATATAAAGTGCATGCATAATTTCTTTATTAAAGTCTAGTTGTTATATTTAACTTTTTTCAAGTGAGCAACCAATTTCAAACACTTCAAGATATTAATATACATGCAACTTCATTATAAACAAATCATGTTTCGATATACTTAATATTCTTTCAACATATCATCATATAAATTTCATTTGATTTTGCCTAAATTTTAGTGCAACTAAATTTACAAGCACAATTATAAGTATGAAAAATAACAGGGAGTAGACTCACTTAGCCATGATGATACCTTTTTTGAAATGGATGAGTCGTTCGGGATTTCCACTAATAGTAGTGATCTTCGAGATATAAACAATCCTCCTCGAGATCACCTAATCAAGAACAATACCTAAAATGAGTATTTCTTTTTGATTCTAAGGTACTAATAAGGAACTATGTCATAAGATCGTTAAAATTCGTATAGAGAGAAATTCTAATTTAAAATGGCCATAACTTGGTCATTTTAACTCAGAATTGCGCATATAATATACCGTTTTCTATGTCATGCCCCGAAAGGTACCCTAAACATGGCAATTCGTCGTACATAATATTAAAGCCTAAGAATGACCGCCTCAGTCACGTGAAGGCTTCCATACTATGTACAAGGTGTCTAACACATAGAGGAGACACATCGGAGTGATACATTTTATGTTGATACAACTTGAGTAACAATGTAAAGGAAATCCAATTCACTATACTTCAAATACAAATCATTATACTTCTGTAAACCCTAAGAATTTTTCACATTAGTACACGACCTCATAATAGATTGTATAAACTAGATAATAGATTTAAATCATAATCGAAGTCTAATAATAGATTAATATTTAGTTTTTGGTTAAATGAAGAATTTAGGTACTGAATGAAGAAATTCTCTAACCCTAGTTAATACCAAAAACGAGATCTTGTATCTTGAATAAATAATTCAAGATATGATCTAAAATTTAGACCCAAAACCTGATATACAATTAGATTTAAATAGAAAATATGAATATAAGGATTAAATGATTATTTTTTATCCCGATAATGAATCGAGATTAGAATAACGAGTGGTGATGAGTTTATATTTAGACTTAAACCCTAAATTCAAGATTTCTAGTTAAAATTAAAAGCTACTAATAAGAATTTATGTTCAGTATCAAAACTACATATATATATAAAGTTTGATTTCTGAATTAAGTCCAATACTGCATAATTGATTATTTACGCTTATAAACAGGAAACGACGACTTAAAGATAGACCGTTAAGATTTTAAATACACAACGAAAATATAAACTGTCAAATAACTCAAAATCTAAACTCCAAATAAATAATCGGATCACGCTATTGTTCTAAACCGAGTTTTCTTAAGCTATCAGAGCCTGAAACAAAAATTGACCTAACGAGCTTAAGAAATCCAAATCGCGGGAGATAAAATTTTACGAATAAATAACTACGTATATATGACCTAAATTTATATTATTTGAAAATCTAAGTGGTTTGTATAACTTTATACACATATTTTTGTATAAAAACTTCCAAATATTAGCCAATTTATACCCGCATAACTCATTTAATTAACTCAAAACTAAATTAAAATAATAAACTAATATATATATATATATATATATATATAAGACGACTGTTTTCAATGGGAGGAATTCGGAGAGGAGAAGGAGCCGAAATTCCACAATAATTCACCTAAACTTGTCAAACAAAGTGACTCAAAGACCAATCACCAATTGACAACTCAATATGGCATTTAATGAAGTGAAAATAACAGCCAAAATGAGATCAAACCGGAAGAAAATCGAAGGAGAAGCAGCAGCCGAAGTCCTCTTCCTTCCTTTTATATATATGTGTATTTAATAATCTTAAAGAGTAAACAAACAAACCTCATTAATACTTAAACTCCTCAGCACGAACCTACTCTCAGATATCAACCAAAACAAACTGAAAACAAAGAATAAACCGATCAAAATATACAATTCGGATCAAAAGAAAAACAAAGCCGAAAACCCTTGAATACGAACTCAAAGGTAAGTTGATATGATCTAAAGGATTTTCGTTCAAATATGTGGATTGTAACTGACTTATAATCATCTTAGGAACTCAATAAACACAATCACAAGCTTCGGATTACATCAAACTAGCTTCAACGAGGTAATACTCCAAAACCCTAGCTTTATGTTTTAAGAATCGAGATCTATAGATATATGTTTTTAAACGTGTTGAAAGTTGTTTTATGCTCTTATATAAAGTATATAAACATTTACAAACGGTTTAGTAAGGTTTTTAACGTGAGAAAATCAAAGAAAAAGAATTGAACTGAGGAGGAAGATGATGAACAGTACAACACTGCCTCAAGGCTGGCAGTGTAAACGCTGAACACCGACGGCTTACATGGATAGGCCGGCGGCATATACGCGGCTTACACTGATTAGAGGCTACGTAAATTAATTTTCACGTAAAACATGAACATAAGCCGGCTACCTGGAGATCTACGTCGACGGCGTAGAGCCGGCGTACGTTGAAAGCCGACAGCTTTCAACGCCGACGCACTCAAAATGGAATAGGTTACAAAATCAACTTTACACCGGCACCTGGGGATGAAGGCCGGTGGCTTTGAGCCGGCGTACGCCCAAATTTTCTTAACGAAAGCATATTTTTGAAAATAAACAGAACATATATATATATATATCTCTTAAGCCTATTTAGTGTATTATATATATATATATATATATATATGTACAACAATATAAGATTTATTACAAATGATTAGAATAACTAGATTAATATCTACTAACTTTTGAAACCCTAGAATTAAGAAAATATTTAGTACTAATTAAAGTTGGTATTAGTCAAATATTTGTTCTAAACAGATAAAAATAGGTAAGAATGGAAATTGAAGTAAGCTAATTTCTTGAGTAATGTGACTTCTAAAAATAACGAAATAATTATGCGAGATAAAATAAGAAAAACAGGACAACACTAAGTATTAATAATTACCAAAATATCGAGTCTATGACACAAAGCACATATAGGAATTTAGCTAGATTGTATTAATGAATACTTTGTCTTAAATAGGTGACTTTGACTCACTAGAGGATCTACCAGTGGATTACCACGATTAAAGCAGTATGAGCAGGTGAGTAATTTAGTCATATTATACTGGTTGTGATTGTAAATAGTCAAATATGTAATACAAGATAATCAAATGAATGTTTGTTGAAAGTATGATATGATCTGATTGTATGATTGTTAAAATATCATTATAAAAGCGATAACGCAATGATTATTGTTGTGAAATAGTGTAATGATGATTGTGTGTAATGTATGGTCACCCTGAAATTGATTAAGAATTATGAACTGAACAAAATAATATGAACATGCATTGCACGAATTGCATTATTGCAGATATGGTTGTGACAGCCTGCTACATATTAATATTTCGGATCTCTATTTTCGCTTGATTGTTCTAATGTGTTCTTCCAAGGTTCTCTTTGGTCTGGCGGTCCTATGAGGAACTAAAAGGCATCGAAGAACGTCGCCCGTAGAATCGCTTTGAAATGATTAATACTTAGGGAGTTTCTAAGGAAGTTGCAGGAGAGGGTCAGTTTAATCAACTATATTAAGAGTGATAACTTAAAATGAGAAATTGCTGATGCTCCTGTGTACTTAGTCTCTCCTGGACAGGTGGGTCATTAAGATTTGGTTCTTCAACCCATTAAAAAGAGGGCGTAAATCTTTTTCCTGTTTGGATTCTAGATCATCCAAACTTGTATCTGTGCATATGGTTGAGTGCTCGCATTGCATATGATTTGTTAATGACTTATGTGATGTATGGTATGTCTGGTTATTCACTGAGCTGTGGTTTCGCTCATACTCCTACAGTCTTTTCAGGTTCACTTTATGACCTTGGTTAGTCACATCCAGGAATATGGCTCCGGTAAGAGCTTTGAAGCTAGAAGTCTACAGATATAGTTTAGTTTGATGGTTATGTACTATTAGATTTGATTATTTAGTTGTGTACTTCAAAGGAGCTATATGGTTTGTAATAGTTGTAATTTTTCACTAAGTCATTTCTCTCATATATTTGTTATTTCTTATCAAGCAACTAAAAAGATCCTGTTGTTTTGAAAACCTGTCATTCTCTGAAGGTAATTTAGTAATAGTATTCAAGTGTGACTTGTTTACTACTACTAGGGTACCCTCGGGGCGTGACAACTTCAATTACAATTCATCAAAAGATTTCACTACATAAAACTATTACAAAGCAAAACATAAAACCTAACTAATAACTTCAAGCATCCTTATTTCCTGCTGGAATCCCGAAGTCATTCTTGAGATAACCTGTTCATTTAAATATCTATTGGGGTATAAGCTACACTAGCTTAGTGAGAATTCCCCTAATTCTGTACCCTAACAAGCAAGTTGTAATCATCTATATGCTATGCATGAACAAACACATGAGTAAATAATTATGTATGGGTATCCGGAACCCACACACAGAACGGATTTATGCCCTTCGTATCTTGGGTTAGGGATGGTATTGTAAGTCTACACAATCGCTACTAGTCCCCAAGCTCTCGGCTCATAGCACTCGACTCAGCTAGGCTCACTCATGGAATGCATCCCCGATGCGCCTTAGTTCCCATGAATGAGCTCTAACACCGGATCTCATTATCCAAATGACTCATCGGACCATACCGATCGACCTGCTTAGGAGTAGGACGCTACCAAATGCAATATGTCCGATATGATGCATGACCAATTTAATTTTTAGTTAGGTCAAAATTTTCATACATTCTTTAGAGTGACCAACCAATATCATACACATAACAGAAAATAGTATGAACAGTACGATTATCCAATTGAATCGTGGTTTCGATATGCTTTAGTATTCTTTGGCATACATTTATCACAGTCTCATCATATATCCCATCCCATTCATATCGATTTTTATCTTGTTCCTATAATTCTAATGCAACTAGCTACAAGCACAAACAAGGTAACAAAATAAGAAAAAAATCACTCAGCTATTGGATCACCGGTCTTTTAGTAAAAGTAATCCGGTGGTAGGGAATCATCGATTTCGGGTTCACCTAAAAAGGAAGAAATACTCTAATAAGTATTTCATCACTTAACTAATCCAAACTATCTTATACAAACTATCAAATTTGTAATTCTCATCCTAAGCAGGAATTCCAACTTAAAACGGCCATAACTTGGTAGTTTTAACTCGGAATTTCGCAAATTATATATCGATTTCTATCTACTTCAAAAGATCTATCTAATTCTAATATTATATTTAAGTTTTGAAAACTTTTGAAGATTCGAAAAAATGGGATCAGATCATAACAGTAGCAATTTCAATTCCGAAAAATAGTTTTGTAAATGTTTGTAATGTTCCTATTATATAGATTAGCTATACATGCAATATGAATGATTTCCTAACATGAATGGCATGTTATGGGCTTGATGTATGCATTCTTTTGACAATATTTACTAAAAGGAATTTTAGAAACTTTTTATTTGTAAGACTCCATTGCTGTTTACTTTTAAGAAAACTAGTTTCCTAACTTTAATCATTTCCATTTGTTTTGGATTTATTTCTTAAGAAAATAGGATTATTTTTGTTAAAATTGAATCTTCATTATCTCTATTACTTATGACCTTCATTTCTACATAAAATTTTCCATTTTACACTTTGTAAACATGTCTTCAAATAGGGTTGATTCTAAAATCTGAATTTTGTAAAAATTGTTTTTGTGGTGATTCCTTAAAGTAAAAATCATTTAATACTTTGAAAATTAAAGCTCAGCCATGCCTAGCCACTAAGGACTTCATTTCTTTGATAAAACTTCTAATTTGAGTTTGAAAAATATGGGTTTTCATGCCATCACTCCATTATTATGAATTTCTTAAAATGACAACAACTCAAATTTTTCCTACTTCATTTGTATTCCTTGTTCTATATATTTTTCTTAGCAAATCCCATCTTAATTTATAAAAATCATTACTGGATGATACCTATGACCTAAACTCCTCATTTTTCATATAAAACACAAGTTTTGGAGTTGATAAATGGGTTTTTAAGGCATGGTTTTGAAATCATCCGAATTTACAAATTTTGGATAAAACTCAATTTTCATACTTTGTAATCTCTTCCTATTTTTGAGAATCTCTACTAGAACATCTACCATTTACTCATCAAAAACATCTCCTATTGATAACTATTCCATAAGCCTTTCATTTTCTAAACAAAACTTTCATTTTGGGGTTAGAAAATAGGTATTTACATAGGTGGTTTTCCTAAGTACGAATTTTACAAGATTTTCAAGAATGAAAACATTGTTTAACCTATTCTTGGAAACCATTTGTTATTCTAGGGTTATATTTGATAAACTTCTCTTATCCTTGTCAAAACTTGGTCTTCATTACATATATTCCCTAGGACTTCTATTTTCCTATAAAAATTATCATTTTGGCATTTGGAAATGAGTGTTTAAATGGTGGCTATTTTCAAATCCGAATTTTGAAAAATTTATTTGAGCTTGTTTTCTTTGTAAAACGCAATTAGTCTTTCAAAAACCATTTCTTAATCAAACGTATCTCTTAAGGCTTCCATTTCCTTAATAAAAATCTTATTTTGAAGTTGAAAAATAAGTTTTAAAAATTGGTCTTTGTTCAGATCCGAATTTAGAAAATTTATTTTTGGATATACATTTTGATAAAATCTATCTAAACTTATGAAAATCCATTCCTTACATATCATATCTTAAGAGCCTTCCATATCTTACATAAAAACTTCATTTTTGAGTTGGAAAACATGTTTTTAAAATATGCCTTGGCCTAAATTCAAAAATGAGATTTTTATTTTGAAAATAACTTTTGAAAATCACCTTTGATTCTTGTAAAAAGAAGTCTTGATGATATACATACATTAAGCCTTCATTATCTCAAGTAAAAATTTCATTTTGACACTTGGAAAGTGGTTTTTAAATAGGGGTCTTGGCTAAATACGAATTTCACCATTTTTGTTTGAGTTCAAAACCAAGATCTACACTTAATATGAACATAAATATAAATGAAATTCATGGTAGTAAACTATAAACTCATAGATCTAAACTTTACTCATCAAAATCACTCATTTATGTTATCTATTCCCTAAGCCCTTCATTTTAAATGAAAAATACACATTTTGAAGTTGAAAAATAACATTTCTAAATATGGGTCCTTTTTCATCCGAATTTTCAAAAATGATTTTTGTTGAAAATAAAATAGATCTTGAGCTTTCTAAAACATTCCTACTATCATCATGCTACTACAAGTTGTTTATGAACATAAAAGAAAAGTCTAATGCATTTATGAACTCAAAACACTAGATCTAGCTTACTATTGTAAACCCCCAAAAATTTTCATAATTCATAGAAAATAATTCTAAAAGTTTAGAATTTAAATCCCAAAAATCGACTCAGGTTAAAACCAAATTCTAAATCAAGACAAGTTCCAGAAACGAAACCCTAAAAATCAAACCAAGTTAAAACTTAATTCCAAATAAAGATCAAAAACGAGTTTTCTCAATCTTGAGAAAATGAGAACCCTTGAAACAAAATATAAAGTCCAATTACCGATATAATCAACGTCCGTACGTCGATTAAATAATCTACCAAAATTCCTAAAACGCAAAACGAAACAATAGATCTAAATACCGCTTAACAACGAGATAATAAAATTCTAATTCCTTCAGTAAAATTTTAGAATCACAAAATCCAAATTTTCCACAAAAGTCAAATCGAGTCAACTCATAAACCAAGACTTGGTTAAACGATTCCGAGAACTAAAAACTATTAAATAATCACAAATAAAATAAAATAAAATAAAACATAAATTTCGAGCTAAAATTCTAAAACGATCAAGACTCGAAAATTATACGATCTTACGAATATCTCGACAGAATCGGAAATCAAAACGGAACCCTAAAAGTCAACAAGCCTATAACGAACCCTAGTGTTTAAGATCCGGCAATCCCGCGTTTCCAAACCCTAGAAAACGAAATTAAGTTAATGACCTAGAATAGTTCGTAATAATATAGGGTAACATAAAAATATTAGATTCGCGAATTTCGAGTGACCTTCGGACCCAAACGGGATCAGTTCTCGAAAAGCGTGTCCCGGAGCTCGGAATATTAAAAATATTCCGTTTATACCAATAGACTCGTAAAAATACAAGGATTCCAAAAATATCAGTTTTGGAATTTTTCGGTAGATAAAAATTACAGATATCGCATTATTACGCGTATTTTTATTACTACCGGTACTTTAATTGTCTAGTCTACTATTCATAGTACTTTTCTACTATTCATTACTATTCACCTATCTCTACTTTTTCTTACACCTATTTCTTACACCTACATATCTATTTTCTTACTCTTTTCATTTACAATACACCTTTAATCACATCAACTTTACACATTACTTCCTTATTACACAAAACAAATTAAAATAAATCAATTTCCCCTCTAAATAAAGCAAAACCGGCGCCCCCTTTTGTCCCTTCCAACAATTTAATTTTCTTTTCAAATTTATTTTATTACACCCAAAATTCACTCAAAAAAATTCTATAAATACCCCATTCCTCTTCCATTATTTCACACAATTCATTTCACTACCAAAACTCTCTCAAAATCTCTCCACAAATTCTCTCATCAAGAATTCTCTCTACCAAAACTCTCTTTCACCAAATATCCACAAGAATTTCTCTTCATACAATACAACTACCACCTTTCTATAACCACATAACCATACATTCAACCATCTTCATACCACACAAATACCTTAGGTAAAAACTTCTTTCAACCATTTATCTATTCATGTCATGTAACTAAGCATGACTATGGTGTTGTTTTGAAACTCACATAAGTAGTAAAAGCAACAACATGTTCATGTTTTGTTCTTGTACATAAGCTTCCTATTTTATTATGTTGTTATTATTATTGTTATTATTTGCTTCTAATCTAACTTATATTATGTATATTATGTATATAATTTATTTAGAGCATATAAGCTCATTTGGTTATTTATTTACATTCAAAGTTATGCAATTTATTTATTTTATTAAGACTAGTCTTTCTAGTCTTAGACTTGTCCATATCAAGTCAAAACAACATTTTGATTATTTGTTTTAATCTTTCGGGACTAGTCCATTCTTAGTCCCGGGACGCCTTGATAAAGCTAAGGCTCCAATACTTGATCGGGATTCCTTGATGAAGCTAAGGTTCCCAATGCTTGATATTTATTTTCTTGCTCTTTAATTATTTTTAGTATTTTCTTATGTTCTTATTATTTTATATGCTCATGATACTTGCATTTGCATAATGTTAATGTCTCAACTAGTGTAAAATAGAATCTTGTTTTACTAAATGAACTCAAAGCTAAGTTTCCAATTATATGATTTACCACAAAAACATGAAGTTATTATCAACAACATAGAAATGGAGTTTTCTCAATGTTTTCATGAATAACAAAGATGGATTTTCAAGGAATCATAAGAAATAAATATTCTCTTTATATATTATGTTAACCTAAGCTTTTAGTAATATAATTTATTAATATTAAAAGTCTTTACAAAAAGCTCGAGATTTAAACTCTTAAACTTCGAAATACAACTAAGAAAAACAAACTACTTTTCAAAGTTAATATAAAAATCAACTCATAAGGAACCCACTTAGGAAAAGTAATGATTTTTAAATTCTAAAAGAAAGAACTTGTTTTCAAAAGAATATAAATAAAGTAAGGTTAGCAATAATGGATTTTATCAATAAAGATGATTCTTTTCAAAATGAAAGAACAAGTTTTAGAAAGCAAAAGCTTATATTTTAGAAATAAATATAAGAAGGCAAGATTCATTTTAAAAACCATCCTAAATACAAAAATTATAAAAAGGGTTTTCATCAACTTAATGTATTTTTGATGAATTTGAACTTTAATCACTAGAAGGAAAATTTATAAATGACTAAGGATTAAGGAAAAATTTAACTTGTTTTGGAAAAAGGAATGAAGAAAATAAAATAAGATTATACCATTTATAACAACTAGAAAAATATAAATTTCTTTAAATACTTGAAAGGAAGTTTTCAAAGCTAAAGTTTAAAAGAATTATTTTATGAAATAAATTGTTGAGACACTACCATTAGGATTTTTGCATATAAAGTGAGCATGCCTATATATTCAAAGTGTTTATCAAATATATATTTATATTGTTACAAAAGGATTTTCTTTAAAATGAGTTGAGTTAGAAAATGGATTTTTGCAAAAGTTTAGAAAATTCGTTTTAAATCTGTACCTGACGTTTTCGGAACCCAAATGACCTTTTATGACCAAGATAAGTTTAAGATGGATAGAACTTTTCGAATAGGTAGAAAACGGTATATCATATGCGAAATTCCGAGTTAAAATGAGCAAGTTATGGCCATTTTAAGTTGGAATTTCTTCTTACACGATTTTACCGCGATTTTAAGTAAAGTTTAGAATCTCCAAGAATAGAAATTCATGAAAGACTTATCCCGGGTATTTCTTTTGTCTAGGTGACGAAGGATACGGAAATACCCTACCCGAGGATTTCTACGACTAAGAAGATAGCGAAATGGACGAGTGAGTTATTCCTTCTAATTTCGTTACCTTGCTTGTGCTTGTAAGTAGTAGCATTAGTATACTAAGAAAAGATAAAAAAATATATTTGGGGATTCGGGATTATACATATGATTCTATGTTATGCGTGAATGAGAATTAAGAATATCGCAACTTCGATCTGCTTGTTTAAATAATTTTGTTTACTTACTTGTATGATTGTTTATTGTTGCTAAATTGATTGATCGCCCCTAATAAACCTTAATAAGGTTTGACCTAAGAACAATAAAACGTTCACGCATAGCATCCATCGAGTCACATCTATCTCAGAAGGCTGCTACTCCTACGCGTAGAGTTGGATTGGCTGTGATCGTGCGGTGCCACGGGCCATGTTCCTTCCTGGAGAATCCAAATCGCTCGGGGAAAGCGACTCTAGGTTCGGAGCCGAGCCAACCGAACGCTGTGGGTGAGGACCTGGGGACTAGCAGTAGAAGGTCGAGGACCTTCAACCCCGATTCCCTAACCTTTGATACGGAGGGGTAAATCCGTTCTATATATGGTTTCCGGACGATATATATTCGTGTAATCATGTGATTGTTCATTGTATGCATAGCATATGTGTGATTAAATAAATAAACTTGTTTGAAAATGTGGTGCGAATGAAAAGGAATATCTCACTAAGCTAGTTGTAGCTTATACCCCTATAGATTTGTTGAAACAGGTATATTCGTGGATTAAATTGAGGATCATGACATTAAGGAAGTCATGGACGGATGATTAAGGATATGGAATCATACGATGAAGAAGTTTGTAAGGTTCTTTATATGTGCTAACCTTTATGATTAGTGAGGTACATTTATTTAAAGATAATAGAAGAATATGCCCTTAAGAATTGAAATGTGATATGTTTATGTTCTATATTCTCTTTGCCTTGTTACTTATTTATTATCGATATAAATTGCGCTACTCCGATGCGTTCCCTTGGTTGTGATGTACGCCTTGTACATGATATGGAAGCCTTTGCGTGACTAAGGTAGTCATTCCTAGGCTTTAGTATTGTGTACGGCGGACTGCCACGTTTAGGGTACCCCTCGGGGCGTGACAGTTTAAGTTGGTATCAGAGCAACAAGGTTTTGGGAATTAAGAACAGGATATTAGTATAGAATGGTAGGACTTGATCTTATGTCTAAGAATAGAACTTTATCTTGGAGAATATTAGGAAGGCAGGAAGGTACTTACACAAGAATCGGAGGATATTTAGTAAGATATGAAATGGAGGAATTACATGAAGAGGATTTACCCTAGGATGTTGACCCAAGATTGGGAAAGATAGAAATGACTTGGAGATAGAACATAGCAGAACAATATGGAGGGAACATGAAGGAGACTTAGAATTTGGATATGGAATGAATAAAGAAAGTTTACCTTAGCAAGACCAATAAGCCTTAATATGTAGTAACCCTCTTCAAGGCCAATTAAGAGCAAGATAAGTAAAATGCCTCTTTTATAGGTAAGACCCTTAGGTAGATAATATTCAGTACCTACGTTAACCTTTAATCAGACTAGCAAAAGTCTTTAACGCTTCTCTTTTCCTTAAAAACAAATAACATGAGCGTAAAACTCGAAATAAAGAAAATATCTAATACGATCGCTTCGTTTGGTTCTAGGAAGCTACCCGAGGAAGTTACGCCACAATCAAGCACCCCTCTCGAAGAACAACAAGAACAGGACACTCCCACCACAAGATCTAACTCAAGAACTCTTGACCACCATAAGACGTCTAGAAGAGACGATAAGGACTTATATACAACAATACCCATAACCTCTGCACCCGCTCCGGTTATAAGACCTCAACTCGGAGCAACACCAGTAGCACAAGTCCCTTCCTTCATGGCCAATCCTGAACCACAGGCTAAGAAGCATAAACTCCAACCTCTTAAGGATTCCGCAACCCCTAAGGTCAGATGTTGGAAGTGTGAAGGAAGACATTTCCCCAAAAGTTGCCCACAACTACAGAACAAGTGTTACTTCTGTGGAAACAAGGACCACAAAATCCTAAATTGTCCTAAGAAGAACGGCACTATCTATTCGGTCATGCAAAGAGAAAACACAGTGCCAACAATTACCCAACACAATAAGGAAATGCTACGTATGCAGTCGTCTCATCTGTAGGACCAAGAATTACCCTACAAATGCCAAGGAAACATGCTACATGTGCAAGGTGTGGTACCTCTATGTATGTGAGGATCTAAAGACGCAAGGTTTATGGGACGACCCCATCTCAGTCCCCGAAAGAGATGACCCATCCAAGAAAGAATGTGGGACTTCGTCTAGAGATCCTACCACCGAATCTCACCAAAGGAAAAGAAAAAGTTACTGATAATGAAGACGAGGGATCAAGTGATCAAGGAAATATTCCTACCCTGTGAAGAGCAATCCGAAGCAGGAATGGACGCTAAACCTTCCGTAAAAGCTTTAATATACCGATAGGAGAAATGCTTTTGTAAAAAGAATTAATCAAAGATGTATATGTTGTTTATGTAATGATTTGAAATTTTAATTATGTTTTGCATCCTTTCTTTGAACTTTTGTAAAGGAAGTATTTAAGTCTTCCTTCTGTTTCCATGATATGAATTTCCTTTTTATTATGATTTCAGTCAATTTTCAAATTTTCTATATATTGTATTCATTTCCGTACTCGATTTCTATTAGCATATTTCTTGATCGTTTTTCCGAAAAACGTCTAAGACTTAATAAAGTTCAAGAATCTCACGCTAGCTTAATAAAACCTGTAGAACAAATAGGAGACGTACTCGTGCTCAACGCAACCAAGAAATACCCCCTGTAGAACCTGAGAACCCGGAGGAACCTCAACAACCAAACCAACCACAATGGATCAAGCTAACATCGAACAACTTGCCAACCTCATAAGGAATTTCGCACAACAGGCTCAGGCTATGCCTACACCAGCACCTGCACAAGAAGCAGCACCAGAAGTTCCAACGCCACCAATTGAAACACACTAGCTGAGCCACCTTTACCGAAACCTTATCAAAGTATGTTGCCAGAGTTCATTAAGTGCAATCGATATTTTGATGGAGCTTTTGGAAAACCGGATGAAGCTGATGATTGGTTAGCACAAATAGACGATCTTTCAATGCTTTTGAAGTACCACAACACCTTCAGCTTACATATGGGACTTTTATGCTGAGGTTCAATGCAAGAATATGGTGGGAATCCAAAAGTAGAGAGCTACTACCACCAATCACATGGGAGACATTTAGGCATGAATTCTTGGAGAACTTTTTCCCTGGAAGCTTGAGAATCCAATTTAGTGCAGATTTCCTAAGTATTTCTCAAGGAGGCCGTAGTCTTGAACAATATGAAACAGAGTTCAGTAAGCTGTTACAATATGCCCCCGAATCATATAAGGATAGTGAGGAACTAAAAAGGCAAGTCTTCTTAGGAGGATTGGATGAAGACCTTCGTATCAAGTTGATAGAATTTGACATCAAAGATTTCGAGAACTAGTAGAAGAGCACGAATTGTGGATGGTGCTAAGAAAAGGAGAAGGACGGAAGGAAATGTCATGATGATTGAGGAAGAATCTATAAGTGAACCTAGCTAAGCTCAAGTCAATGAGCTCGAAACATCGGTCAGCCCGAGTAGAAAGAAGGATAAAAAGAAAATGGATACCCAATGTTGGAAATGCAAAAAGGGACATCAACCAAGACAGTGTCCAAGTTCAACACAAGTGTTACTACTGCGGGAGTCCGAATCACAAAGTCATGAGATGTCCAAAGAAAACCTCTGCCACTTGTCTGATTGTGGAGTGGACATATTGCCAAGAAGTGTCCTAAGAAGAAAAATATGGAAGGAGATACTCAGCAATACCCCCACAAGGAATACATGTGTACAACCTACAAGGACAATGGATTTGTGAGGAAGCCAACCAAGAGATAGAATTCGCTGTTTTAGAAGAAGACGATAGTCGAATACGAGTTCGATATCAGGCTACCCTTAGACGCTAAAATTCTTGTTATACCGATAGTTGCCAGTAATGACCGTAGATTATGTAATCGTCACCTTACTCCAGATGGAATAAAAATATGATTGTCGAAAATTTTGTATGTACAAAAGAAGAAGGCAATTCAATTTTACCTTGAACACGCCAAAATACATCAAAAGCATAACTATTACCGCCTAAAAGCTAGAACCGGTAATGATAAAATCTCAAAGCAAATTCCAAATTTTTCATCTTGACCTCAAACCTTGTCAAGATGACCACGTAAAGAATAAAACAACGATACGGAATAAGTATAAACATTGTGTATTTTATTGCATGTCATATATATGCTCACATAAGAATGGAAAGCGAATTCACAACCTTCCTTCGTCAAGTGAATGTACCAGTGTCGTATCGAGTCGATGTCAGTTTAAGATCGAGTCAAGTCAAGTGTCAAGTCGTCAGTCGTCTGCTGTATTGGTTAAGTCTGAAACTCTTCAGAAAGAGTCAAAGTGAAGGTTGAAATCGCTAAAACCAAATCTTATTGATTCTATATATGCTATATTGCATAAAATATTAAATACACAACGAAATTCCAATATTACTGACTAAAGATATATGAAAGAAGAAATCCAACAATAACGATAGACTTCCAAATCCTTTTGTGGAAGTAAAACTAAGGAAACGACTAATGATAATCATTTCAAAAATAGACGTAAGACAAAATTCCAAATATCACGAATGTTGATGAATGACGATATACAATTTCTCATCAACCTACGTACGCATGACAAGTTTTGAGGACAAAACTTTCTTTAAGGTGGGTAGGTTGTAAACCCCCAAAAATTTTCATAATTCATAGAAAATAATTCTAAAAGTTTAGAATTAAATCCCAAAAATCGACTCAGGTTAAAACCAAATTCTAAATCAAGACAAGTTCCAGAAACGAAACCCTAAAAATCAACCAAGTTAAAACTTAATTCCAAATAAGATCAAAAACGAGTTTTCTCAATCTTGAGAAAATGAGAACCCTTGAAACAAAATATAAAGTCCAATTACCGATATAATCAACGTCCGTACGTCGATTAAATAATCTACCCAATTCCTAAAACGCAAAACGAAACAATAGATCCAAATACCGCTTAACAACGAGATAATAAAGTCTAATTCCTTCAGTAAAATTTTAGAATCACAAAATCCAAATTTTCCACAAAAGTCAAATCGAGTCAACTCATAAACCAAGACTCGGTTAAACGATTCCGAGAACTAAAACTATTAATAATCACAAAAAATAAATAAAATAAAACATAAATTTCGAGCTAAAATTCTAAAACGATCAAGACTCGAAAATTATACGATCTTACGAATATCTCGACAAATCGGAAATCAAAACGGAACCCTAAAAGTCAACAAGCCTATAACGAACCCTAGTGTTTAAGATCCGGCAATCCCGCGTTTCCAAACCCTAGAAAACGAAATTAAGTTAATGACCTAGAATAGTTCGTAATAATATAGGGTAACATAAAAATATAGATTCGCGAATTTCGAGTGACCTTCGGACCCAAACGGGATCAGTTCTCGAAAAGCGTGTCCCGGAGCTCGGAATATTAAAAATATTCCGTTTATACCAATAGACTCGTAAAATACAAGGATTCCAAAAATATGTTTTGGAATTTTTCGTAGTAAAAATTACAGATATCGCATTATTACGCGTATTTTTATTACTACCGGTACTTTAATTGTCTAGTCTACTATTCATAGTACTTTTCTACTATTCATTACTATTCACCTATCTCTACTTTTTCTTACACCTATTTCTTACACCTACATATCTATTTTCTTACTTTTTCATTTACAATACACCTTTAATCACATCAACTTTACACATTACTTCCTTATTACACAAAACAAATTAAAATAAATCAATTTCCCCTCTAAATAAGCAAAACCGGCGCCCCTTTTGTCCCTTCCAACAATTTAATTTTCTTTTCAAATTATTTTATTACACCCAAATTCACTCAAAAAAATTCTATAAATACCCCCTTCCTCTTCCATTATTTCACACAATTCATTTCACTACCAAAACTCTCTCAAAATCTCTCCACAAATTCTCTCAAGAATTCTCTCTACCAAACTCTCTTTCACCAAATATCCACAAGAATTTCTCTTCATACAATACAACTACCACCTTTCTATAACCACATAACCATACATTCACTACCATCTTCATACCACACAAATACCTTAGGTAAAAACTTCTTTCAACCATTTATCTATTCATGTCATGTAACTAAGCATGACTATGGTGTTGTTTTGAAACTCACATAAGTAGTAAAAGCAACAACATGTTCATGTTTTGTTCTTGTACATAAGCTTCCTATTTTATTATGTTGTTATTATTATTGTTATTATTTGCTTCTAATCTAACTTATATTATGTATATTATGTATATAAATTTATTTAGAGCATATAAGCTCATTTGGTTATTTATTTACATTCAAAGTTATGCAATTTATTTATTTTATTAAGACTAGTCTTTCTAGTCTTAGACTTGTCCATATCAAGTCAAAACAACATTTTGATTATTTATTTTAATCTTTCGGGACTAGTCCATTCTTAGTCCCGGGACGCCTTGATAAAGCTAAGGCTCCAATACTTAATCGGGATTCCTTGATGAAGCTAAGGTTCCCAATGCTTGATATTTTATTTTCTTGCTCTTTAATTATTTTTAGTATTTTCTTATGTTCTTATTATTTTATATGCTCATGATACTTGCATTTGCATAATGTTAATGTCTCAACTAGTGTAAAAATAGAATCTTGTTTTACTAAATGAACTCAAAGCTAAGTTTCCAATTATATGATTTACCACAAAAACATGAAGTTATTATCAACAACATAGAAATGGAGTTTTCTCAATGTTTTCATGAATAACAAAGATGGATTTTCAAGGAATCATAAGAAATAAATATTCTCTTTATATATTATGTTAACCTAAGCTTTTAGTAATATAATTTATTAATATTAAAAGTCTTTACAAAAGCTCGAGATTTAAACTCTTCTAAACTTCGAAATACAACTAAGAAAACAAACTACTTTTCAAAGTTAATATAAAAATCAACTCATAAGGAACCCACTTAGGAAAAGTAATGATTTTTAAATTCTAAAAGAAAGAACTTGTTTTCAAAAGAATATAAATAAAGTAAGGTTAGCAATAATGGATTTTATCAATAAAGATGATTCTTTTCAAAGAAATAACAAGTTTTAGAAAGCAAAAACTTATATTTTAGAAATAAATATAAGAAGGCAAGATTCATTTTCTAAAAACCATCCTAAATACAAAAAATTATAAAAAGGGTTTTCATCAACTTAATGTATTTTTGATGAATTTGAACTTTAATCACTAGAAGGAAAATTTAATACATGACTAAAGGATTAAGGAAAAATTTAACTTGTTTTGGAAAAAGGAATGAAGAAAATAAAATAAGATTATACCCATTTATAACAATCTAAGAAAAATATAAAATTTCTTTAAATACTTGAAAGGACGTTTTCAAAGCTAAAGTTTAAAAGAATTATTTTATGAAATAAATTGTTGAGACACTACCATTAGGATTTATGCATATAAAGTGAGCATGCCTATATATTCAAAGTATTTATCAAATGTATATTTATATTGTTACAAATGGATTTTCTTTAAAATGGAGTTGAGTTAGAAAATGGATTTTTGCAAAAGTTTAGAAAATTCGTTTTAAATCTGTACATAACGTTTTCAGAACCCAAATGACCTTTTATGACCAAGATAAGTTTAGAGATGGATAGAACTTTTCGAATAGGTAGAAAACGGTATATCATATGCGAAATTCCGAGTTAAAATGAGCAAGTTATGGCCATTTTAAGTTGGAATTTCTTCTCACACGATTTTACCGCGATTTCAAGAAAAGTTTAGAATCTCCAAGAATAGAAATACATGAAATACTTATCCCGGGTATTTCTTTTGTCTAGGTGACGAAGGATACGGAAATACCCTACCCGAGGATTTCTACGACTAAGAAGATAGCAAAATGGACGAGTGAGTTATTCCTTCTAATTTCGTTACCTTGCTTGTGCTTGTAATGTAGTAGCATTAGTATACTAAGAAAAGATAAAAACGAAGATATTTGGGGATTTCGGGATTATACATATGATTCTATGCTTATGCGTGAAATGAGAATTAAGAATATCGCAACTTCGATCTGCTTGTTTAATGATTTTGTTTACTTACTTGTACGATTGTTTATTGATGCTAAATTGATTGATCGCCCTAATAAACCTTAATAAGGTTTGACCTAAGAACAATAAAACGTTCACGCATAGCATCCATCGAGTCACATCTATCTCAGAAGGCTGCTACTCCTACGCGTAGAGTTGGATTGGCTTGATCGGCGGTGCACGGGCCATGTTCCTCTGAATCCAAATCGCTCGGGGAAAGCGACTCTAGGTTCGGAGCCGAGCCAACCGAACGCTGTGGTGAGGACCTGGGGACTAGCAGTAGAAGGTCGAGGACCTTCAACCCCGATTCCCTAACCTTTGATACGGAGGGGTAAATCCGTTCTATATATGGTTTCCGGACGACTATATATATTCGTGTAATCATTGATTGGTTCATTGTTGCATAGCATATGTGTGATTAAATAAATGAACTTGTTTGAAAATGTGGTGCGAATGAAAAGGAATATCTCACTAAGCTAGTTGTAGCTTATACCCCTATAGATTTTGTTGAAACAGGTATATTCGTGGATTAAATTTGAGGATCATGACATTAAGGAAGTCATGGACGTGATTAAGGATATGGAATCATACGATGAAGAGATTTTGTAAGGTTCTTTATATGTGCTAACCTTTATGATTGTGAGGTACATTTAGTTAAAGATAATAGAAGAATATGCCCTTAAGAATTGAAATGTGATATTTTATGTTCTATATTCTCTTTGCCTTGTTACTCATTTATTATCGATATAAATTGCGCTACTCCGATGCGTCCCCTTGGTTGTGATGTACGCCTTGTACATGATATGGAAGCCTTTGCGTGACTAAGGTAGTCATTCCTAGGCTTTAGTATTGTGTACGGCGGACTGCCACGTTTAGGGTACCCTCGGGGTGACAACTATACTAGTTATAAATGCATGAACACTAACATAGTTATGTGAATGATGAATATATGTATAAATCATTAGCAAAACAAAATAATAACTCAAATAACAAGATCTAAGGCATAAACGAAAATCAAAGCTACAAAAAGTTAGATCTACAAAATATAACTACTTTTAACAAGAAAATAGGAATGATACAAGATAATAATCATAGAGAAGAGGAGTGTTTCATTTTGGCATCATCATCCTTAGCTTTTAAGCTTATGGAATGCCATTTAATGCATGAAACTCTCACTATACTTTACCTATATCATCTATGGAAGCTTTGGACAAGATTTTTATTTAAAAATCTTGAAGAAATATGTGTGGGAGCTCAAAGATGGAATAGGGGTGGCTTGTGTTCTTGCAAGAACAAGAACAAAATGAAGAAAGAAAGAAAGGAAAAAGAGAGAGAAAAAGATAAGGAATGGTAAAGGAAAAAGGTGTAAATGAAAGAGAGAGAGAGAGAATGAGTGTATTAAATGAAAAAAAAATAAAACAAGGGCAGCCAAGGAGAGGGAGAGCTACACGTGAATTGGAGAGAAGAGAGAGAGGGGAAATTGTTTGAATTTTGACTTGAAATTTAAATGTGTAATTAATGTGTATGTGTTGCTTCTTTAAGAAGGAGTGGAATATATTTATTATAGTCAAATTGGGAGTAACTCAAAGGACAAGGGCAGCAAAAAGAAGGGAAAATCTGCCATGAAGTGTGGGATAATGTGTAGAAAGATTGAAGTGAAAAGGAAGTAATATGTGAAAGGTGTACTTGAAGTGTGTGTTGGAAAAAGTACTTTTTATTAAGAAAAATATAAAAAAATTAGGAAAAATATTTTTAAATAAGTGGTATAATTTTCATCAATAAAAACTAAATAATTATTTGAATTATTTTAGTATTTCAACAAATATGTTACCGGCATGATCAAAATACGCGAATATGGGCTATAAATGATATTTTTATAACCCGAAAAATTCAAAAAAATTATTTTATGAAAATAAAAATATTTTTCAAATATTTTTCAATTATTAAATTAATTTATTTTATTTTTAGTATCGAGTCTTAAATAGAATTTGATCCCGTAAAAACCCAAAACGAACTAAATTTTGGAAAAGCAAAATTTTCTATAATATATAAAATATTTCTCTAAATATATAAGGGTTTATAATAATAATAAAATCGTGTAATGAAATGGAAGTGAATAGTGCAAAAGACTAATTAATTACCGGTAGAAATGAAAACACGATAAAAGGTTATAACTGTAACTTTTATAACTCGAAAAATTATATAACTGATATATTTGGAAATCTTATGAAATTACGAGTGTAACGGTACTAATGGTATATTTTTTATATCTCGAGCCCCAAGACATGCTTCTCAAAGTCTGTATCCGAATGAGTTCGAAATAGGTGAAAAATTTACCAATTTGATATTTTTAAGCGATCTTATATTACTACGAGCTATTCTACACACTTAAACTATACCTCAGCCTCTAGGGTTAGGGGCGCTAGATTGTCGGACTTAAACTATTGTATTCCACTTAGGGTTTCCGGGTGATTTTCCGGTTTAGATCTTTGCCAATTTGAAAATTGATATTTTATGTTTATACAACATACTTGATTTGAGAATTTTATCTTAAATTTTATTTTTATAAGTATTTAATATCTCTTAACGTTTTCAGAATTATGGATTGAGTTTTATTTTCAAAAGTTTCATCATTATTTACTTTTTAATAATTTGTTTTCGAGTTCTCTATTACTCGATTCTATAAGTCAGAGTTAAATAAAGAATTTGTTATACATAGTGGTTTTGGGATTGAAGTATGTTAAGTTCTTATTTTATTTTTAAGGATTCTTATTTTCCTCAAGATTGAGAATTTTCTGGATTTTCGTGATTTAGGACTAGAAGTTCGGTTTTAATTTGGAGTGATTTTAGGGTTTATTTTCGAAGTTCATCTTGGAATTATTTACTGAAATTTCTGGGCTTACATTCTATCTATTTGAAAAGATATATCCAATTCTAAAATTATTTGCATCAAACTAGATCGTTTGAGCTTCGAAACAGTGGTGATCATATTCACCATGAATTTTACAAAACTTACTTTCTTCTTTTATAAAAACTCGAATCAAAGAGATAGATATTATAATAGTTGTAAGACCTTCGAAAAATATACATACTTGTCTGCTCATGTTAAATGCATGAAATCAATGAAGTTGTCTCAACTATAAATTTTTGGTAAAACTAAAGTCTTTTAAAACTTTTGAAATTTCCTTCTTAGTTTGCTAGAACTTTCTCAAGTCATTTTGAAAGGGGTATTTTCTTAATTCTATTTCCTTAAATTTCGAAAGAATGACTTCCACTTTCTAAATTCCTTATAGCTTAGTTTCTAATTCTTTTGAAAATAATAATTCTATATTTGAAGAAGTGGTTTACTATATTGTTCATTAATTCTATTTTTATGAAAGGAAATTTCTTGGTGTTTGTCAAACTAGCTTTTTTTTTTTTTAATGATGAAAAGTGAAGTTTTAGTAAAACTTTTTATTTAAACAAGAATTTGAAATTTCTTAATCTTAAAAATACTTTTCGAATAAATGTGTATTTTCTAAGAATTCCTCTTTTCTTTAGTTTCTAACTTCTATTATGAGCTCTACTAATTTCTTAGAAAAGATATACTAAGTTGGTTCCTTAAGTTTTCATAGAAAAATTGTTTCTTTCATGACAGCATTTATTTTTGGAGAAAAACTTCTATTTTAAGAAAACTTTTCTTCTTTATCTTTTTGAAAAAAATCACTATGGTCATGCATGATCATGAATATAGAATTATAAAAACATAAGATAAACATAATAGGTAAATAAATAAGCAAGTAAATAAATATGTCAAGTATTGGGAACCTTAAATTCACCAAGGTATCCCGGGACTAAGAATGGACTAGTCCCAAAAGAAAATTAAGAAATGAAAGCAAATATGTTGTTTTGACTTGATGAGGACAAGTCTAAGACTAGAGACTAGTCTTAAAATAGCATGAAATAAATAATAAATTGCATTAATTGGAAGTAAATAAATAACAATGAGCTTATATGCTCTAAAGATTATATATTAGTACATAATTATATCTAGTTACATACATATAAAGGATTAACATGAAATCAAAATATGAACAAAAGTAAAATAATAACATAGAAATACATGAATATAATTTCACGAACAAGAATAATACATGAACATAGTGTAGCTTCCATAACATTAAGTTTAGGAAACTCCACCATGTCATGTAAAGTTACTTGACATAATAAGAGGAATTTAAAGAAAATTTCTTACCTGAAGGTTTTGTGAAGAAGAAGAAGGTTTGTGAGAGAATTTTGAGAGAGTTTTGGGATAGTAATTGAGAGGGGATTTGGAGAGAGTTTTAAGAGTGAAATTTGTGAGTAGAAGATGTATGAAAGAAGTGAAAGAGGAGGGGGTATTTATAGGAAAATGTGGAGTGATTTTTGAGTGATTTAATTAAAGAAAATTGAAAATAAATGAGAGGGAGGGAGAGAGAAATTGCGCCAAAGGGGAGGAAAGAGAGAGAGAGAGATGTAATATTTTTGGATTTTTTATTAAAAGTAATAATTTGTAAAGTAGATATGATATAAAGTTATGGGAAAGGTAAAAAGTAAAGATAATAGGTTATGGTGTTGTAAGAGTATGTTAGAAAAAGTAAGATCGATAAATAGTATAGAATAGTAATGAATAGTAAATGTAAAGTAGATATGACTAGCAAATACCAGTAGTAAGAAATACGCGTATAATTGCGATATCTGATATTTTAATTACCAAAAAATTACGAAACTGATATTTTTGAAATTCTTGCATTAAATCGGTCCTATTGGTGTTATCGGAATATTTTTATTATTCTAGTCTCCGGGACAATTTTCAAGAACTCATCTCGTTTGAGCCCGAAGGACACTCAGATTTCGCAAATCTGATATTTTTATATAACCTAAAGCTATTATGAACTATTATCACTAATTATTCCAACTTCATTTTCTAGGTCTAAAGAAAATGAGAATGCCAGATCTAAAATCTAGGGTTTGTACTAACTTTTGTTGACCTTTAGGGTTTTAATTGACTTTTAATTCTAAGATCAAACTTAAAATTAACTGAAAATTTTAAGAGTTTATATATAGTTATCGGGAAACCTATATAGAACAGATTTACCTCTCCGTATCGAAGGTTAGGGAATCGGTGATGAAGATCCTCAATCTTCTACTGCTAATCCCCAAGTCCCCACCCAAAGTGTTCGGTTGGCTTGGCTCCGAACCTAGAGTCACATTCTTCGGGCGATTTGGATTCTCTAGAAAGGAACATGGCTCGTGTCCCAACATGATAATAGCCAATCCAACTCTACGCGTAGGAGTAGAAACCTTTCGAAAGAGATGTGACTCAATGAATGCTATGCGTGAGCGTTTTATTTTTCTTAAGCCAAACCTTATTAAGGTTTATTAGGGGGTAATCAATCAATTTAGCAAATAATAAGCAATCATACAAATAAGTAAACAAAATACTTAAACAAGCAGTTTGAAGTTGCGATATTCTTAATTCTCATTTCACACATAAGCATAGAATCACATAGATACATTTCCCCGGATTCCCCATATATATCCATTTTTATCTTTTCTTGGTATACTAATGCTATTACCTTATAAGCACAAGCAAGGTAATGAAATTAAGATGAATAACTCACTCATCCATTTTGCAATCTTCTTAGTCGTAGCAATCCTTAGGAAGGGTAACCTCATATCCTTCATCATCTAGATAAAAGAAATACCTAGGATGAGTATTTCATAGAAATTCTACTTAAACTATCTAATTCTATTTCACTATGTTCGTCAAAATCTTATAGAATGAAATTCCAATTTAAAATGGTCATAATTTGCTCATTTTAACTCGGAATTTTGCATATAATATACTGTTTTCTACCTATTCAAAAGATCTATCCATTTCTATGGTTATTTTTATCATATAACGTCATTTGGGTTCCAAAACTATAAGGTACAGATTCAAAACGAATATTTCCAGACTTTGCGAAACAATTTTCCAACTCAACTTCATTCAAAAATCCTTTAGTATATATATTATATATATATATATATATATATGATAATAAATCCTTTGATTATATAGATAAGCTCACTTTATATGCAAAAATTCTAATGGTAGTGTCTCAACAATTTATTTCAAAAACAATTCATTTTGTTAAAACTTAACTTAACAAGTTTTTTTTCAAGTATTTTGAAGAAACTTTATATTTTCCTAGATTATTATAAATGAATGTATTCTTGTTTTATTTTCCTCATTCCTTTTTCCAAAATAAGTAAATTTTTCTTTAACTTTTGTTTTTTATAATTTTTACTTTTAATGATAAAATATCAAAGTTATCAAAAGTTTATTTAGTTGTTGATAACCTATTTATAAATTTATAATTAGAATGGTTTTAGAAAATGAGTCTTTTCTTTTTATATTTCTTGTTTAAAAGATATGGTCTTATTTTCTAAAACTTGGTCTTTTATTTCCTCTACAAATTTTATTTGAAAATAATCCTATTTTTGATAAAATCTTTTGTTTTGACCTTATCATACTTATATTCTTTGAAATAAGTTCCTTCTTTAAAACTTGAAAATCATTATTTTTTCTAAGTGGGTTTATAACTTTATGGTTGATTTTATTTTAACTTTGAAAACTAGTTTGCTTCTTGGTTTGGTTATGGAGTTGAAAAGAGTTTAATCTTAAGTTTTTTTGTGAAAACTTTGAATACTCACAAATTATTTTACTAAAAATTAGGTTACCATATTATAAAAAGAAAGTGTTTATTCTTATATCTCCATGGTAAAGCTATCTTCGTTATTTGAGAAAACTTGAGAAAACTTGTATTATTCCATTTCTATGTTGATAATAACTCCATTATTTAATAACAAGTCACATAATAGAAAATTTGGTTTGAAGTTCCTTTAAAGAAAAATTCTATTTTTAAATTTAGTTGAGACAATATCATTATGTAGATGCATGTATTATGAGCATGTAAAATAATAAAAATATAGAAAAATGCTAGAAGCAAATAATAATAAGCAAGATAATAAAAATATCGAATATTGGGAACCTTAGCTTCATCAAGGTATTACGGGACTAAGAATAGACTAGTCATAAAAAGAATAAAGAAAAGAAAGAAAATGTTATTTTGAATTGATATAAACAAGTCTAAGACTAAAAATGTAAGCCCCAAAAATTTCAGTAAATAATTCGAAGATGAACTTCGAAAATAAACCTAAAAATCACTCCAAATTAAATCCAAACTTTGACTAGTCTTAAATCATGAACGAATCTAGAAATTTGTCAATCTTGAGAAAAATAAAAATCCTTAAAAACAAAATAATAACTCAACATACTTCAATTCCAAACCACTACGTACGACAAATTCTATACGTAACTCTGACTTATAGAATCGGGTAATATAGAACCCAAAAACAAATTATTAAAAAGTAAATAACGATTAACTTTCGGAAATGAAACCCAATCCAAGAATTTCGAAAACGTTAAAAGATATTAAATACTTACAAAAATAAAATTTAAGATAAATTCCTCAAATAAGATATGTTGCATAAACATAAAATATCAGTTTCCAAATTGGCAAAAATCTAAACCGGAAAATCACCCAGAAACCCTAAGTGGAATACAGTAGTTTAAGTCCGGCAATCTAGCGTCCTTAACCCTAGAGGCCGAGGTGTGGTTTAAGTGTGTAGAATAGCTCGTAGTAATATAAGTTTGCTTAAAAATATCAAATTGGTAAATTTTTAACCTATTTCGAACCCGTTCGGATAGAGACTTCAAAAAGCGGTCATGGGGCTCGAGATATAAAAAATATACCATTAGTACCGTTAGACTCTAATTTTATAAGATTTCCAAATATATCAGTTATATAATTTTTCGGGTTATAAAAGTTACAGTTATAACCTTTTATCGTATTTTCATTACTACCAGTAATTAATTAGTCTTTTACACTATTCATTTTATTCATTATACAATTTTATTATTCTTATAAAGCCTTATATTTTTAAATAAATATTTTATATATTATAGAAAACTTTGTTTTTCTAAAATTTAGTTCATTTCGAGTTTTCATGGGATCAGATTTTGTTTAAGGCCCGATACTAAAAATAAATAAATTAATTTAATAATTGAAAATATTTGAAAAATATTGTTATTTTCATAAAATAATTTATTTTAGAATTTTCGGGTTATAAAAATATCATTTATAGCCCATATTCGCGTATTTTGATCATACCGGTAACATATTTGTTAAAATACGAAAATAATTCAAATAATTATTTAATTTTATTTATGAAAAACTGCCACTTATTTAAAAATATTTTTCTAATTTTATTTTGTATTTTTCTTAATAAAAAGCACTTTTTCCAACCCATACTTCAAGTACACCTTACACATATCATTTCTTTTTCACTTCAATCTTTCTACACTTTATCACACACTTCATGGCGGATTTTGACCCCCTTTATGGCTGCCTTGACTCTTGAATTACTCCAAAAATTAATTAAAATAACCCTTTTTCAATCCTTCTTCAAGAAGCTACATTTACACATTAATTATACAATTCAATTTCAAGTCAAAATTCAATAAATTCCCTCTCTCTCCTCTCTCCACTTTCACGTGTAGCCCTCCCAAACTTGCTGCCCTTGTTTTATTTTTTTTCTTTCTTTCATTCATTTAATACAATCCTCTTCTCTCTCTCTTTCATTTACACTTTTTCCCTTTACAATTCCTTATCTTTTTCTCTCTTTTTCCTCTCTTTCTTTCTTCATTTCCTCTTGTTCTTACATGAAAAACAAGCTGCCTCCATTCCAATTTCTTGCTTCTACACTTCATTCTTGAAGATTTTTAAGTAAACTTTCTTCTCAAAGCTTCCATAGGTGATATAGGTAAAGTATAGTGAGAGTTTCATGCATCAAATGACATTCCATAAGCTTAAAAGCTAAGGATGATGATGCCAAAATGAAACACTCCTCTTCTCTATGATTATTATCTTGTATCATTCTTATTTTCTTGTTAAAAGTAGTTATACTTTGTAGATCTAACTTTTTGTAGTTTTGATTTTTGTTTATACTTTGGATCTTGTTATTGGAGTTATTATTTTTGTTATTGCTTATGATTTATGCCTATATTCATCATCCACATGTCCATCATGGTGTTCATGCATCTACAACTAGTATAGTAAACTAGATCTAGTGTTTTGAGTTCATAAAATGCATTAGACTTTTGTTTTATGTTCATGAACAACTTGTAGTGGTATGATGATAGAAGGAAAGTTTTAGAAAACTCAAGATCTATTTTATTTTCAACAAAAATCATTTTTGAAAATTCGGATGAAAAAGGGCCCATATTTAGAAAAGTTATTTTTCAACTTCAAAATATGTATTTTTCATTTAAAATGAAGGGCTTAGGGTATAGATAACATAAATGAAAGAGTTTGATGAGTAAAGTTTAGATCTATGAGTTTATAGTTTACTACCATGGATTCTTTTATATTTATGTTCATATTAAGAGTAGATTTTGGTTTTGAACTCAAACAAGAATAGTGAAATTCGTATTTTGGAAAGACTTCTATTTAAAAACCACTTTCCAAATGTCAAAATGAAATTTTTACTTGAGATAATGAAGGCTTAATGTATGTATATCATAAGACTTCTTTTTACAAGAATCAAATGTGATTTTCAAAAGTTATTTTCAAAATAAAAATATCATTTTCGGATTTTGGCCAAGGCATATTTTAAAAACATGTTTTCCAACTCAAAAATGAAGTTTTAAGGCTCTTAGGATAGGATATGTAAGGAATGGGTTTTCATAAGTTTAGATAGATTTTATCAAAAGATATGTCCAAAAATAAATTTTGTAAATTTAGATCTCGACAAAGACCAATTTTAAAAACCCATTTTTCAACTTCAAAAAAAGACTGTTATTAAAGAAATGGAAGCCTTAAGGGATATGTTTGATTAGGAAATGGTTTTTGAAAGACTAAATGAGTTTTACAAAGAAAACAAGCTCAAATGAATTTCTCAAAATTCGGATTTGAAAATAACCATTAGTTAAACACCTATTTCCAAATGCCAAAATGATAATTTTTATAGGAAAATGGAAGTCCTAGGGAATATATGTAATAAAGATCAAGCTTTAACAAGATAAGAGAAGTTTATCAAAATATAATTCTAGGATAACAAATGGTTTCCAAGAATAGGATAAACAATGTTTTCATTCTTCAAAATTTTGTAAAATTCGTACTTAGGTAAACCACCTATTTAAACATCTACTTTCTAACCCAAAAATGAAGTTTTTTTATTGAAATAATGAAGGTGATGGTTATATAGATCATTAAGGTTGAGTTTTGATAAAAGAAAGTATGATTTTGCAAGAAGAAAAACTATTTTTCTTAAGTCTAGTATAATTCAAAGTTTTACAAAGTAAAAGATTACAAAAAGAATTCTTGGTACTATATGTATACGTATAGGTAGATCATCTCATAATCTTCATGATAATAGCTTGTAGGTAATACATATATGCATGATGCATTGTAGAAACAAAGTAGGAAAAATTGAGTGTTGTCATTTTTAAGAAATTCGTAATAATAGAGTAATGGCATGAAGACCCATATTTTTCAAACTCAAATTAGAAGTTTTATAAAAAAAAATGAAGTCCTTAGTGGCTAGGCATGGTTGAGCCTTAATTTTCTAAGTATCAAATAATTTTTACTTAAAGGAATCACCACAAAAATAATTTTTACAAAATTCGAATTTTGGAATCAACCCTACTTGAAAACATGCTTACAAAGTATAAAAAGGGATATTTTTATGTAGAAATGAAGGTCATAAGTAATAGATATAATGAAGACTCAATTTTAACAAAGATAATCCTATTTTCTTAAGAAATAAATCCAAAACAAATGAAAATGATCAAAGTTAGGAAACTAGTTTTCTTAAAAGCAAATAGCAATGGAGTCTTACAAATAAAAAGTTTCTAAAATTCCTTTTAGTAAATATTGTCAAAAGCATGCATACATCAAGCTCGTGACATTCCATTCATGATAGGAAATCATTCATATTGCATGTATAATTGATTTGTCAAGTAGAAACATTACAAACATTTATGAAACTATTTTTCGGAATTGGAATTTGCCACTGTTCTGATCTGATCCGATCTTTTCGAAGCTTTAAAGTTTTCAAAACTTAAATATAATATTAGAAATAGTAGACCTTTCGAAGTAGATAGAAATCGATATATAATTTGCGAAATTCCGAGTTAAAATGACCAAGTTATGACCGTTTTAAATTGGAATTCCCCCTTAGGACGAAAATTACGAATTTGATAGTTTGTATGAGATGGTTTGGACTAGTGAAGTGATGAAATACTTATTAGGTATTTCTTCCTTTTAGGTGACCCCGATATTGACGATTCATTACCACCGGATTACTTGTACTAAAAGACCGGTGATCAAATGACTGAGTGAGTTTTCTCCTTATTTTGTTACCTTGATTGTGCTTGTACCTAGTTGCATTAGAATTATAGGAATAAGATAAAAATCGATATGAATGGGGATGGGATATATGATGAGACTGTGATGAATGTATGCCAAAGAATACTAAAGCATATCGAAACCATAATTCGATTGGATAACTGCACTGTTCATATTATTTCTGTTATGTGTATGATATTGGTTGGTCACTCTAAAGAATGTATGAATATTTTGACTTAAGCAAAAATTAAATTGGTCATGCATCGCATTGGATATATTGCATTTGGTAGCGTGCTACTCCTACGTAGGTCAATCGGTATGGTCCGATGATGACTCGTTTGGATAACGAGACCGGTGCTAGAGCTCTGTAAACCCTTGAATTTTCGGAATCGGTTTAGTACAAAACCCTAACCGGAAGTCAAACGAAACCCTAAAGGTCAACAAAACCCTAGTTTACCGTATCCACTAAATCCGGCATTGCCGTTTTCTTTGGCCCGGAAAAACGAAGTTGGGATAATTAGCTAAAATAGTCCGTAATAACCATAGGTTTTATAAAAGTTTCAGTTTCGTGAAATTCGGGTGTCCTTCGAACCCGATCGGACACAGTTCTCGAAAAACGTGTCCGGAAGCCCGGAATAGTAAAAAATTCCGAATATACCGTTAGACTCGTAAAAATATAAGTTTTCCAAAAATATCAATTTCGTAATTTTTCGGTAAGTAAAAATAACAGATATAGCTATTATACGCGTATTTTCTTACTACCGGTACTTTAATTGTCATATCTACTTTACATTACACTATTCATTACTATTCTACATTCTTTTATCTCTACTTTTTCTTACACCTACTCTTACACTCTACATAACCTATAATCTTAACTTTTTACCTTTCCCATAACTTTATATCACATCTATCTTACAAATTTCATCTTTTATCTTTCAAAAAGTCAAAAAAAAAAAAACATCCCCTCCCCCATGCAATGGCCGGCGCCCCCTCTCTCTTCCCTCAATTTGTTCAATTTTCATTTATTTAAATCACACAAAAACACTCCTCAAAATCCTATAAATACCCCCCTCTACCTTCACTTCTTTCACACCTCTTCTTCTCTAAAGTTACTCTACTAAAATTTCTCTCAAATTTCTCTCAAGAAGTTCTTTCAAGAAGTTCTCTCCTTTAGGTAAAAGTTCTTCAAGAAGTCTCCATGTTCATCTACTTAGTATGAGCTTAGTGTATGTTTTCTAAACCATGAAGGTTAAGAAAGCAACAATAGGTTCATACTTTGTTTTTGTTCATAATCATAATTCCTTTATGTTCATGTTCCTTTATATATTCTTATGCTCTTATGTTCATTTATATTTCTTTTATGTTCATAACTATCTATATATCTATATAGCTATATATCTAATTAGAGCATAAGCTCATAATCTTGCAATTTATTTATTTCATGCAAAGTTTATTTACTTCATGCAATTTATTTATTTATTCCTTGTTGAAATAAGACTAGTCTCTAGTCTTAGACTTGTCCTCATCAAGTCAAAACAAGCTTTTCTTTTTCATTTTATTTCTTTATGGGACTAGTTTATTTCTTAGTCCCGGGAGCCTTGAAAAAGCTAAGACTCCAATACTTGACTTTATTATTTATGCTTTATGTTATTTTGTTTATTATTATTCTCATAATCATGTTCATTTAGATTGTTGTCCAAAAGTTTTATTTTCTAAATAAAAGAAGGCTTTTTGTCACTTAGGAATAAGTTTTGTGAAACATAAAAATATAAGATAACAAAAATAAACTCATTCATTTTCAAGTTACAAAAAGAATTCACTATGAATTTAGAAACTATTTTTACTTAAAAAGCTACTTAAATCTTTGTTACTCTACCTTGTTTTTCAAAAGAAAATATTTTTTGACAAAAATGGTTCTTTTCATAAGAAAGAAAATAAGATGGATGACTAAGGAAATTTTAAGTAAAGACCTTTGCAAACAAATAGGCAAAGAAAATTTATGGTTTGAAAAAATAAAGTTATTTCTTTTCAAGTTACAAGAGAAAATAATAGATTATAGAAATTAGTTTTTTACAAAAAGTCCTTAATTGTTCCACATTGTTTTTATGAAGAAAACAATTTTCATGCATGGAATTATTTTTGAAAAATATGAGACATGAGAAAAAGAATGAGAAATATCAAGTAAAGATTTTTGCAAAACAAGTAAACAAAAGAATTTACACAAGAAAAATGAAGAAAAGCATATTTCCTAGAAAACTTCAAATATAGTATTAATGTAACTTAGGAAGTAGAAAATTTATTTTCAAAAGTCACTTAGAAAAAGATAAATAAAACCAACATAAAACGTTTTTAGAAAACAAAAAAACAAGGTATTCATTTCAAAGAAATTCACAAAAACAATTTCCGAAAAGCTTCAAACCACATTGTTTTACTTAAGAAAAATAAGGACAACAAGACACTTGAGCATGCTTAAATATGAGTTATATAGTTATAAAAAGAGAATTTTTCAACTATATAGATAACTAAGTATTTATCAAACAAATTTTGATTTCTTGAACCAAAGTTGTTTTTACTTGAAATCCGTGGTGAATTTTGTCGCCACTTTTTCGAGCCTATATGGCTTTGTTTGTGGGAAATAATTTTAGAAATGGGTAGATCTTTTCGAGTAGATAGAAATCGGTATATTATATGCGCGATTCCGAGTTAAAATGACCAAGTTATGGCCATTTTAAGTTGGAACATTCTTCTATACGAACTTTAACGTTCTTTGACATTGTTTTGTCAAAATTCAAGAAAATCTTCAAGAAAAACTCATTATGGGTATTTTCTTTGGTAGGTGAACCCGAGGAAGGATTTCTTCACCCCGAGACTATTACGATTAAGTGGAGTGTGTGAACGACTCATCCGCTTAAAGAATAGACCAATGGCATCGTGAGTTACTTCCCGTTATTTTTCATACTCTTGATTGTGCTTGTAAAATTAGTTGCACTAGAATTTAAGAAAAACAAAAGGAAGTGTATGATAATATTGAAGAATACTAAGTATATCGAAACTCGATTTGTTTAATAAAGTTGTATGTGAATTAATATCTTGAAATGTTTGAAATTGATTGATCACTTGAAGAATTTAAACGTAACTACTAGACTTTAATTAGAAATTATTCATGCACTTCATATGTTGAGTCACATTGCATTCGCTACTATACAATTGGTGGGACAAGTGTATAATAGTGGTGGTAGACATAACCGGTATATCATGTAAGTGGCGAGTAGGAGCCTAAGAACTACAAGTTTTGGCTAGTAGGAGCCTGTAATAACTACAAGTTTTTGTGGCTAGTAGGAGCCTGTAATAACTACAAAATTTTTGATGGCGTATAGGAGCCGGTAAGATCTATAAAAGTGTTTTCAAAAGTGGTGGCTGTAATTGGCCTGAATACCCAACCCCGAATGAAGGGCGTAAATTCATTCAACATATGATTCCCGAAAAGTCATATGTCTTGTATGCTCACGTGGTTGTTGCATTTCATACGTTTGAATAATAAACTTGATTGATAAACTACTTCGAGTATGAATTTTGGGAATTACTCACTAAGCTATAGCTTATACCCCGATAGCTACCTTTTGCAGTTTCCGTACTTATGGCTAAGGCCACGTGGACCCTGTGGGCAGGTAATCCCTTTTGAATATTAGAACTCTGGATAAAGTACATCATAGTATTAGCATGCAAATATTTATATAATAGCTTAGTAATTTAGGGAATTGTTCCTAAGTATGCACAGTCTTGCTATGAACAAATATTCATTGTGAATCCTCTTTTCTTAATATGTTTTTATATCTCCTTAAGCTTTATTCCTATATGGTCCTCTAAAATTGTGAAAGTAAGCCTTACACTTAATATAAAAGCTTTTGGAAATGACTAAGGTTGTCATACTTAAGCTTTAATATTGAGTGTGGCGGACTGTCACGTTTAGGGTACCCGTTGGGGCGTGACAGTTTAAGTTGGTATCAGAGCATGGTTTAAGAACCTAGAATCATAATTATAGAAATGGACTTAAGAAGAATTGACTTAGATAGAAACAAGAAAAACTTAGATAAAATAGAATGGGTAGAATAAGCCTTCTAATATCTTCTTTTACGTAGATCACCATAGATGAGGCCCGTCTCCAAGCCAAGAATTTCCGGAAAGGACCCTTCGAAACCCCAGAAGACTATTGATGAGACTTAGAGTCCTATGTGAAGAGTTTGCCCTAGCAGGACAACCTAAGACCATCCGAGAAATGTTCCAAATATGGAAGAGAGGAATGATACAAACAGAATGGAGGGAAGTGGTACAGACCATTCATAACTGTCCCATAGGAAAGAAACTGACCGAGTTGGAAATGATATACGCCGTGGAACGTATCGCGGCCATTGCTGAAGATAGACCTATGTTGAAGGAAGCCACATTCGTTCTTAGGAAAGACGGGGGACGAACTTCTCCAGATTTCCAGACATGGATGAAAATCGGACCTATGTTCGTGTACGCCCACGACAACTTGATAGATCACCTTGAATGGATGAAGGCGGACATCAACGATGTCTTCCATTGGCATGGAGTGTACCAGGAGGTACTACGACCCCCAACCCAAGCCCACGGAGCCACCTACCTTCATGGGAATCCAACTCAGGAGGAACGAGCCCCTACGCCTACGGGATGATGGAACAATAATAAGAGAAGAGCCTATGGAAGAAGATGAAGAGAGTGAAGACTCGGAGGAAGACCCAGAGGAAGAAAATGAAGCAGGACCGGAAGAAGGAAACCAAACCACTGTTGCAGACGAAGAACCCCGTAACAGTACTGAGGAAAGGATTATCCGCTACTTAATGGGACGACAGACTCCGGGAAGGCAAGAACCAAACTCGGCCATGAATACAGGCAGTGCTCCTCCCAATGAGAACAATAGCATGGAGACAGATGAAGCCGTTACTTGGAGAACCATTCATGACATAGTACCAGAGGAGACAAGAGACGAACCAACCGACGGACGCGAAAGATCCAGAGAGGCAGCCCGGAAAAGGAGGAGATATTTCAGCCAATTCATGAGGGACTGGAACCCAGGATCATCCAGCAGCAACCCGGGAGATGCGCCCAAAGAATGAGGAAAGAAGGAAAGGAAGGGAGCGTATCCCTAGAAGTCCAGCTTAGATTTTGTAATCATAGACTAGATTTATGATCTTAGTCTATCTTTTAATTCTCGGAACAATGTTTGTTATTTCTATGTGATTTCTTTTATGATTTATCTTATTTCCAATTTCATGTATGAACCTTATTTCTATGATGATGTTCTAAGTTTGATTTCAGAAATTGTTTTGATTTAAATTTTGTTAGCTTTTATGCATATTTAAATTTCCGTTATATCCCCAATTTCCGGAAAAAATTTAATTAAGTTATCAAAACTTTATAAAACCCGACTTAGGAAGGTTTAAAACAGCCGAAACGGGAATAAACGAAGAAGGAACCACCGCTTCTTTGAAGAAGCTTATGACAAGCCAGAGAAGGCAGAATATTGGTTATCTCCAATAGAGATGTCTTTTGATGCATATGAAGTTCCACCCATTTTCAAATCAAGTATGGAACATTCATGTTTCGTCTAAATGTTAAGAGATGGTGGGAGTCAAGAAAAAGGGATCTAATGACTCCAATCACTTGGGAAATGTTTAGACATGAGATTCTGGAAAATTATTTCCTAAGAAGATTACGAGTAAAATATAGCGCGGACTTCTTGCAAGATGGCTCAAGAGGGAAGAACAATCGAACAATATGAAAACGAGTTCAGTAGATTGTTGCAATAGGCACCAGACTCCTATAAGTACAGTGGAGGATTGAAGGGACAAGTCTTTATAGGAGGATTGGACGAGGACCTAAGGATGAAGTTGGAAGAATTTGACATAAGGAATTTTCGAGAATTATTGGAAAGAGCTCGGATTGTAGAAGGAGCAAGGAAAAGAGAGAAAGAATAGAAGAGGAAGAAGACCCAATCATCGAAAGGGAATTTTTCCTAGAACCCCATCTCATGCTCCTACCAAAGAAAATCAAGAGCGACAATAGAAGGATCATACCAAAAGATATTAAGTGTTGGAAGTGCAATGGAGCACATTACCAGAAGAAGTGCCCTCAGCTATTTGGAAAGTGTTCCTTTTATGGAAATACAAAACCATAAGATGTCAAAATACCCAAACAGAGGGATAGATGCTTGCTATGTGCAATCCGAAAGGACATTTTGTCAACAACTGTCCACAAGGAAGGAACATTCTGTCAAGATCATCAGGAAGTTGTACCTGTAAGAGTGAATAAAGGAAATGAAAACCTAACTCCTTGGACTACATTAAAGGCTATAATAGCGATGCAGGAACCAGTCAATCCCCAACCTTCTTTTAATGATTTGTAACAGAGGAATGTAAAGTTTTCTTTATGAGGATAATCCCCTAATGGGTACATAAGAAGATTTGTGAATCAGAATGTTTTATTCTCTTGAAATCCAAAGTATTACATTCTTTCAGTACATCAGAATTACCTTTGACAAACAATCAACCTAGTTTAAGATAACACAAAAGAATGAGGAAACCCAAGAAAATTGGTCAAACTTCCAACAAAGACATGAGGACATGAGGTCGCCTATGACTCTAAGGAATATGGAATTAAGTGATCTTTTGATGAGATGTATATCTCTCAAATAAGATCCCAATAAAGAGAAAAGGAAAAACATAGAGCTTTGCTGACATAAGAAAAGAACAGACATTCGTTCAAGTTGATAAGGGAAGTTAAATAGCTAAAAGAGTAAAGAGAATTTGACCTTTGGAGACATTCATAAAGTTCCGATAAGAAGTTTTGAAAAGAATTCTGGATACGGATTTCACTTAGAGAAACATGGAAAAATAGCCTAATGAGGAAGTTGGAGAAACAACAACAAGAAGAATCAAGACCTTACAAAGTAAAGTATGCCATCATGAAATATACCGTCCAGCTTATGATGGAGAAAACCCTAAGCCGACGTGTTAGCTTTCGGAAAGGAATAGAGTGAAAACCTTCTAAGGAACAAACACATCTTTCTCAAGATTAAGATCATAGTATCACCAACAAAGAATCAAACCAAGAAGGAATGACTCTCAGATTCTTTATAAACCAACAAGTTTTAGTAATGCTTTTGGACTCAAAGATAGTGATATAGCCTGAGGAAGGAAAGAAGTAATCAAAGAATGTAATCTTAAAATATAGGAAATTAATAAAAGAGAGTTGAAAAAAAAAAAAACCGAACCTTGAAGTTCACAACAAGGTTTAAAAGAGGAACCACGACAGTAGGATCAACCATATAAAATAATAAAAGAGCGTGGATAAGAAGATACGAAGGATAAAGGAGGGATAAAGGAAGAAAAATGTATTAAAGGAAGCAAATGGATGATTTAGCATGACCTAAGGACAAGGAAGTTAGTAAGAAGGAATCATGAGTACAGTTCATAATTTGGGATCAATCACATATCCAAGAAGGACTCAGATATACCGAAGTTGAAGGAACATTAGAAGAAATGAAATTTGGATAAAGAAATAAAGACACCAAAGGATGAAAAGGTTTTCAAAGAAAACAGAATTAACCTTCTCAAGATCTTGAAATTCTCACAAACGATAACAAGAAGGCAAGGATGCTCATGGTATACATTGAGTGACTAACAAGGATGGTTCGTTTCATAACCGATCAATATAACGCTCTCTAAAGGGAAAAGAGATGAAAGCAAAAGAGATCGGTCAGAGATATGACAAATCAGGACGCAAGAATGAGAGTGAAGAGAAGCTAATGAAGAAATTTGGACCCCTGATGCTACGAACGATCAAGGAAAGTCAAACAGAATCTTGAATCAAGACATCTCACAAGATGATAACGGCACAAGATAGACGAAATAAGATGAATCGGAAAAGAGGACCTTAAGAGTCTCAAATTGAGAATCAGGCGATTTTAAAGATAGGAAGTAATCATAAGACGAGAAGAAAGTTAGTTATTACATAAACATATTGGAGATGTGCAACAATTCCCCATTTAACAAATGGATAAGGAACCAAGTTATAAGTCAATGTTTTAAAGGAGAATTTCCTTGTGATGATATATCCAATACCGATAATTATCCACAAGAGTCCAGAGGATAAGAATGAGGAAATCAAATTAAAGAAATTTTTGAAGAAAGGACGCATAACCAAGTTTTAACCACAAGTAGGAATTTCCAAGTTTTGAGGACAAAACTTTCTTTAAGGGGGGTAGGTTGTAAACCCCTGAATTTTCGGAATCGGTTTAGTACAAAACCCTAACCGGAAGTCAAACGAAACCCTAAAGCTCAACAAAACCCTAGTTTACCGTATCCACCTAAATCCGGCATTGCCGTTTTCTTTGGCCCGGAAAAACGAAGTTGGGATAATTAGCTAAAATAGTCCGTAATAACCATAGGTTTTATAAAAGTTCCAGTTTCGTGAAATTCGGGTGTCCTTCGAACCCGATCGGACACAGTTCTCGAAAAATGTGTCCGGAAGCCCGGAATAGTAAAAAAATTCCGAATATACCGTTAGACTCGTAAAAATATAAGTTTTCCAAAAATATCAATTTCGTAATTTTCGGTAAGTAAAAATAACAGATATAGCTATTATACGCGTATTTTCTTACTACCGGTACTTTAATTGTCATATCTACTTTACATTACACTATTCATTACTATTCTACACTATTCTTTTATCTCTACTTTTTCTTACACCTACTCTTACACTCTACATAACCTATAATTTTAACTTTTTACCTTTCCCATAACTTTATATCACATCTATCTTACAAATTTCATCTTTTATCTTTCCAAAAAGTCAAAAAAAATAAAAATAAAACAAATCCCCTCCCCCATGCAATGGCCGGCGCCCCCCTCTCTCTTGCCCTCAATTTGTTCCAATTTTTCATTTATTTAAATCACACAAAAACCACTCCTCAAAAATCCTATAAATACCCCCTCATACCTTCACTTCTTTCACGCCTCTTCTTCTCTAAAGTTACTCTACTAAAATTTCTCTCAAATTTCTCTCAAGAAGTTCTTTCAAGAAGTTCATCTCCTTTAGGTAAAAGTTCTTCAAGAAATCTCCATGTTCATCTACTTAGTATGAGCTTAGTGTATGTTTTCTAAACCATGAAGGTTAAGAAAGCAACAATAGGTTCATACTTTGTTTTTGTTCATAATCATAATTCCTTTATGTTCATGTCTCCTTTATATATTCTTCATCTCCTCTTATGTTCATTTATATTTCTTTTATGTTCATAACTATCTAATATATCTATATAGCTATATATGCTAATTAGAGCATGTAAGCTCATAATCTTGCAATTTATTTATTTCATGCAAAGCAATTTATTTACTTTTCCATTGCAATTTATTTATTTATTCCTTGTTGAAATAAGACTAGTCTCTAGTCTTAGACTTGTCCTCATCAAGTCAAAACAAGCTTTTCTTATTTCATTTTATTTCTTTATGGGACTAGTTTATTTCTTAGTCCCGGGAGCCATGAAAAAGCTAAGACTCCAATACTTGACTTTATTATTTATGCTTTATGTTATTTATTTATTATTATTCTCATAATCATGTTCATTTAGATTGTTGTCCAAAAGTTTTATCAAATAAAAGAAGGCTTTTTGTCACTTAGGAATAAGTTTTGTGAAACATAAAAATATAAGATAACAAAAATAAACTCATTCATTTTCAAGTTACAAAAAGAATTCACTATGAATTTAGAAACTATTTTTACTTAAAAAGCTACTTAAATCTTTGTTACTCTACCTCGTTTTTCAAAAGAAAATATTTTTTGACAAAAAATGGTTCTTTTCACAAAGAAAGAAAATAAGATGGATAACTAAGGAAATTTTAAATAAAGACCTTTGCAAACAAATAGGCAAAGAAAATTTATGGTTTGAAAACAATAAAGTTATTTCTTTTCAAGTTACAAGAGGAAAATAATAGAATTATAGAAATTAGTTTTTTTACAAAAAGTCCTTAAATGTTCCACATCGTTTTTATGAAGAAAACGAGTTTTCATGCATGGATAATTATTTTTGAAAAATATGAGACATACGAAAAAGAATGGGAAATATCAAGTAAAGATTTTCGCAAAACAAGTAAACAAAAGAATTTACACAAGAAAAATGAAGAATAGCGTATTTCCTAGAAAACTTCAAAATATAGTATTAACGTAATTTAGGAAGTAGAAAATCTTATTCTCAAGAGTCACTTAGAAAAAGATAAATAAAACCAACATAAAACGTTTTTAGAAAACAAAATAAACAAGGTATTCATTTTAAAGAAATTCACAAAAACAATTTCCGAAAAGCTTCAAACCGACATTGTTTTACTTAAGAAAAATAAAACGGACAACAAGACACTTAGCATGCTTAAATATGAGTTATATAGTCACAAAAAGAGAAATTTTCAACTATATAGATAAACTAAGTATTTATCAAACAAATTTTGATTTCTTGAACCAAAGTTGCTTTTATTTAGAAATCCGTGGTGAATTTTGTCGCCCCTTTTTCAAAGACTATATGACTTTGTTTGTGGGAAATAATTTTAGAAATGGGTAGATCTTTTCGAATAGATAGAAATCGGTATATTATATGCGCGATTCCGAGTTAAAATGACCAAGTTATGGCCGTTTTAAGTTGGAACATTCTTCCATACGAACTTTAACGTTCTTTGACATTGTTTTGTCAAAATTCAAGAAAATCTTCAAGAAAAACTCATATGGGTATTTTCTTTGGATAGGTAACCCCGAGGAAGGATTCCTTTACCCCGAGGACTATTACGAATAAGTGGAGTGTGTGAACGACTCATCCGCTTAAAGAAATAGACGACCATGGCATCGTGAGTTACTTCCCGTTATTTTTCATACTCTAGATTGTGCTTGTACATTTAGTTGCACTAGAATTTAAGAAAAACCAAAAGGAAGTGTATGATAATACGTTGAAGGAATACTAAGTATATCGAAACTCGATTTGTTTGAAATAAAGTTGTATGTGAATTTAATATCTTGAAATGTTTGAAATTGATTGATCACTTGAAGGAATTTAAACGTAACTACTAGACTTTAATTGGAGAAATTATTCATGCACTTCATATGTTGAGTCACATTGCATTCGCTACTATACAATTGGTGGGACAAGTGTATATTAGTGGTGGTAGACATAACCGGTATATCATGTAAGTGGCTAGTAGGAGCCTGTAATAACTACAAGTTTTTGGTGGCTAGTAGGAGCCTGTAATAACTACAAGTTTTTGATGGCTAGTAGGAGCCTGTAATAACTACAAAATTTTTGATGGCGTATAGGAGCCGGTAAGATCTATAAAAGTGTTTTCAAAAAGTGGTGGCTGTAATTGGCCTGAATACCCAACCCCGAATGAAGGGCGTAAATTCATTCAACATATGATTCCCGGAAAGTCATATGTCTTGTTTGCTCACGTGGTTGTTGCATTTCATACGTTTGAATAATAAACTTGATTGATAAACTACTTCGAGTATGAATTTTGGGAATTACTCACTAAGCTTAATAGCTTATACCCCGATAGCTACCTTTTGCAGTTTCCGTACTTATGGCTAAGGCCACGTGGACCATGTGGGCAGGTAATCCCTTTTGAATATTAGAACTCTGGATAAAGTACATCATAATATTAGCATGCAAATATTTATATAATAGCTTAGTAATTTAGGGAATTGTTCCTAAGTATGCACAGTCTTGGCTATGAACAAATATTCATTGTGAATCCTCTTTTCTTAATATGTTTTTATATCTCCTTAAGCTTCATTACTCCATATATGGTCCTCTAAAATTGTGAAAGTAAGCCTTACACTTAATATAAAAGCTTTTGGAAATGACTAAGGTTGTCATACTTAAGCTTTAATATTGAGTGTGGCGGACTGTCACGTTTAGGGTACCCGTTGGGGCGTGACAAGCTCATTCATGGGAACTAAGGCGCATCGGGGATGCATTCAATGGGTAAGCCTAGCCGAGTCAAGTGCTATGAGCCGAGGGCTTGGGGACTAGCAGCGTCGTGTAGATTTCAATACCATCCCTAACCCAAGATACGGAGGGCGTAAATCCGTTCTGTGTGTGGGTTTCGGATATCCATACACACTTGTTTGCTCATGTGTTTGTTCATGCATAGCATATGGATGATTTATAACTTGCTTATTGTGGTATGGAATTAAGGGAATTCTCACTAAGCTAGTGTAGCTTATACCCCATTAGATGCTTGAATGAACAGGTTATCTCAAGAATGTTAAGTGGGGACCGAGATGGTTGGAGCCGAGAATGACTTCGGGATTCCAGCAAGATATAAGACTGCTTGAAGTTATCTGCTAGGTTTTATGGTTTGCCTTATAGTAGTTTTATGCAGTAGAATCTTTTGATGATTGTAATTGAAGTATAATGTTTTGTATTTAGAGTATAGTAAATCAAATTTCCGTTACATTGTTACTTAAGTTATATCAACATAAAATGTATCACTCCAATGAGTCTCCTCCATGTGTTAGACGCCTTGTACATAGTATGGAAGCCTTCGCGTGACTTAAGTGGTCATTCTTAGGCTTTAATATTGTGTAATTGACTGCCACGTTTAGGATACCCTTCGAGCGTGACAAGAAAGATTAGTATTAAAATAGCATAAAATAAATAAATTGCAAAACATGAAATTAAATAAATAACAAGTGAGCTTATATGCTCTAAAGATTATATATTATAGTTAATATAAATAAAATTAGCATAATAACAACAATAAAATCAACATATATATGGACATAACAACAACATAATAAAATTTGAATTTCATGTACAAGAACAAAACATGAACATGTTGTTGCTTTTACTACTCATATGAGTTTCAAAACAACACTATAGTCATGTTAAGTTACATGACATGGCTAAATAAATGGGAATAGGAGTTTTACCTAAAGTATTTATATGGTAAGAAGTAGAAGATAAATATGGGATTATATTGTTAGTAACATATGGTAGATAGTTTGTGTATAAGGAAGGATTTTTCTAAAGAATTGGTTTAAGAAAGTTTTGGTAGAGATAAATTTTGGAGAGAGGTTTTGTGGAGAGATTTTGGAAGAGTTTTGGTAGTGAAATGAGTTGTGTGAAAGAATGAAGAAGGGGGTATTTATAGATTTTTTGAGTGAAAATTAGATGTAATTAAATTAATTGAAAAAAGAAAATAATTAAGAGTGAAGAGAGAGGGGGTGGATGGCAAGGTGGAGAGGGGAGAGAGAAAATTGATTAAAAATTAATTTTAGAAGAAAAGTATAAGAGAAGTTTAGCAATATGTGGTGTAGAATTTTTATGGGAAAAAGAAATTGTAAGAAATAAGTATGTAGGTTGCAAGAATAGGTAGTAGAAAAAGTAGAGATAGAGGAATAGTAATGAATAGTAAAAAGTACTATGAATAGTAGATTAGACAAATAAAATACTGGTAGTAATAAAAATACGTGTATAAATATGATATCTGTAACTTTTAGCTACCGAAAAATTCTAAAACTGATATTTTTGGATTCTTTATATTTTTACGAGTCTATTGGTATTAACATAATATTTTTTCCATCTTGCGTACTTGTAAGCCCCTGAATTTTTCGAGAATGGTTTTGGAATGCTTGATGAAGCTAAGGTTCCTAATGCTTGACTATTTTATTATGTTTATTTACTTACAAGTATTTCTTTCTATCTTATTATGTATTACCTTTACTTTTACATTGCTACATAATCATATTCATGCATGATTAAGAATATTGTTACCTTAAATAAAAATAAAAATAGGTTCTTTCTTAAATAAAGAAAAGTAAACTAGATTTCTTAACAAAAGGAATTTTCAACAAAAAGATCTAAGTTTTTTTTTAATAAACTCTTTTCATAGGATAAGCTAATGATAAATTCTAGAAGAATTAGTAATGCAGATTTCTTCAAAATAATAAAGGAACTCATTTCTTTTACAAATCGAAACTTAATACTCCATAAAGGAAGAATTTTTAGCATTGAAGGATTTTAACTCAACCATATCTTTTATAAGATTTAAATAGGTTCATTATAGACTTTGCAAATCACATACTAAGAAAACCTCTTCAAAACATAATTTTTATATGTTGTTATTCTCTTTTCAAAATTAAAATGAAATTTTTGTCCAGTTCTAATATTAATAATTCTTTATTAAGAAAGCTTTTCTTATAAACTTGTCTGAGGGAATTATTCTACCATTTAATAAATATTAATGTAAACCCCAGTATTCTTAGTAGTTAAGTAAACCCCGGGAGTTGATAAGCGAAACCTTAATCCAGTCCAGTTCAAGTCTAGTGAGAGAAGCTTAGAAACCCTAAATCCGACTTTCCTTCGGTTTCATAATAAAAGAAGTTTTATAAAGTAAATGAATATGAATTATTGTTTTAAAGTATATTTTAAACCTTAAAAAGTTTTAAATTCGGGAACTTTTCAATTCCGGGCCTTCTCAAGCTCAATTACGGAAAAGCGTGCCCCGAGACCAGAAACTCAGAAAATATTCCAAAATATTCATTAGAACCAAAATTTTATAAGGATTTCAAAAATATAAATTTTATAATTTTACGGGCTATAAAAATTACAGTTATAGCCTTTTTCCCGTATTTTTTTTACAACCGGTAAATTAGATGTCTTGTTTACTATTCACAAGTACAACCTACACTACACACTACCCATACCTTATTCTTATATCCTTACAACTACTCATTACAATTTTTTTTCCAAGAAATTTTGTTTCCTAATTAATTAATATAATTATTATAATTTATTACATAAATTACAAATTTTATCAAATTTTCAAATCTCTCTCTCCCCTACACTCCATGGCCGTGCCCCCCCTTCTCAATTCCCCCTCATTTTTGTTTTATTTTTACTCATTTTATTCAATTAAAACCCTAATCCAACTAATATATAAGCTTATGTTCTCTCTCTCTCCTCATTTTCACTCTTTCAAATTTTTACAAAGGTTGAAAAACTCTCTCTTTCTCCTCTCATGTTGCCGTGACACACACACACACACACACACACACTCACAAGCTTATTTCCTCTTCCTTTTACCTCCAAATCTCCATATATGTGATGATTTTAAGCTTTGTTATTACCAAATCTTATAATCAAGACCATTCTTGAGTGTTTTCCACTTTTAATCCCAATGAGCATATGCTAGGGACATGAAAATACTAATACAAGAATATCAAGCTATTACAAGAAGTAGATCTTGTGTTTAAAAGAATTTTTGTTGGAATATCATCTTGTTCATGCAAGTAAAGTAGAGATCTTGTATAGAAAGTTATGTTCATGTCATGAAACTCATGATTCATGTACTATATATGATAGATCTAGTGTTTAGACACTCATATTTTTATTTACATTTATGTTCATGTGGATATCTTGAGCTTTCATGGATTAATGGTCATAAAAGTTTAGCGTTGCATATATATAGATGTGTTAGATGATAGATCTTTATGAATATGGGACAAGAAACTTGAAAAAGAAAAGATTTTGCTAGAAATGCCTAGTGGAAAATTCGGATGGAATTTGAAACCTATTTTAAAAACCCTTAAAACCACTTTGAAACTCATATTTTGCATGAAAAATGAAGGGTATATGTAATAGGTATCTCTAAGGAATTATTTTTACAAGTTTAGATGAGTCTAGGCATGAGTGATATATAAAAAAGTAGTGGAATTAGAATGGAAAATTTTGAGATAGTGATTAAATTGTTAAATTCGTAATTTGGAGCAATGCCTACACAAATACCTAGTATTCAAGCTTAATTTGCATGTTTTATGAGTTAAATGAAGTCCTTAGACAATAGATATTGTAAACCCCCAAATTTTTTGGATCGGTTTAGCATAAAACCCTAAATCGGAAGTCAAATGAAACCTTAAAGGTCAACAAAACCCTAGTTTACCGTAACCGATTAAATCCGGCATTGCCGTTTTCTTTGGCCTTAGAAAATGAAGTTGGGATGATTAGCTAGAATAGTTCGTAATAACCATAGGTTTTATAAAAATATCAGTTTCGCGAATTTCGGGTGTCCTTTGAACCCGATCGGACATAGTTCTAGAAAAACGTGTCCAGGAGCCCGGAATAGTAAAAATATTCCGAATACACTGTTAGACTCGTAAAAATATAAGGTTTTCAAAAATATCAATTTCAAAATTTTTCGGTAGCTAAAAATAACAGATATAGCTATTATACGCGTATTTTTTTACTACCGGTTGTAAACCCCAAAAATTTTCATAATCCGCAAAAATAATCATAGAAGTTTAAGTATCAAAAATTAGATCCCAAAAATCGACTCAAGATAGAAACTAAATTCTAGACCGAGTCAAAACATTGGAAACAAAACCCTAAAAATTGAACAAAGTTAATAAGAACAAAAATGAGTTTTCTCAATCTTGAGAAAACGAGAACCCTTGAAACGAAATATAAAGTCCAATTACCGATATAATCAACGTCCGTACGTCGATCTACCCAATTCCTAAAATGCGAATTGAAACAATAGATCCAAATACCGCTTAACAACGAGATGATAAAATCCTAAATCCTTCAGTAAAATTTTAGAATCACAAAATCCAAATTTTCCATAAAAAGTCAAACTGAGTCAACTCATAACCCTAGAAACGATTCCGAGAAACTAAAAACTATATAAATAATCACAAATAAAATAAAATAAAATAAAACATAAATTTCGAGCTAAAATTTTAAACAATCAAAACTCGAAATTACACGATATTACAATATCTCGACAAAAACGGAAATCAAAACGGAACCCTAAAAGTCAACAAGCCTATAAACGAACCCTAGTTTTAAGATCCGGCAATCCCGCGTTTTCAAACCCAGAAAACGAAATTAAGTTAATGGCTTAGAATAGTTCGTAATGACATAGGTAACATAAAAATATCAGATTCGCGAATTTCGAGTGACCTTCGGACCAAACGGATCAGTTTCTAGAAAAGCATGTCCCCGGCTTGGAATATTAAAAATATTTCGTTTATACACCATAAACTCGTAAAACAAGGATTCCAAAATATCATTTTAGAATTTTTCGGTAGCTAAAAATTACAGATATCTCATTATTAGCATATTTTTATACTACCGGTACTTTAATTGTCTATCTACTATTCAAAGTACTTTTCTACTATTCATGACTATTTCACTATCTCTACTTTTTCTACACCTATTCTTACATCTACATACCTATTTTCTTACTTTTTCATTTTCAACACAACTTTAATCACATCAACTTTACACATTACTTCTTTATTACACAAAACAAATTAAAAATAAATCAATTTCCCCCCTTTACAAGCACAAACCGGCGCCTCCCCTCTCTCACATCCATCTATTTTATTTTTCTTTTCAAATTATTTTATTACATCCAAAAATCACTCCAAAAACTCTATAAATACCACCTCTCCTTCTTCTCATTTCTTCACACCTTTCTAGTCTTAGACTTGTCCATATCAAGTCAAAACAATCTTTTATTCATTTTCTTTAATCTTTCGGACTAGTCCATTCTTAGTCCCGGGATGCCTTGATAAAGCTAAGGCTCCAATACTTGACCGGGATACCTTGAGAAGCTAAGGTCCCAATACTTGATATTTTATTTTCTTGCTCATTAATTATTTTTAGTATTTTCTTATGTTCTTATTATATGCTCATAATACTTGCATTTACATAATGTTAATGTCCTCAACTAATCTAAAAATAAATTTACTTTATTAAATAAACTCAAAGCTAGATTTTGATTAAGTGATATATCACAAATCATGAAGTTTACTATTAACAACCTAGAAATAGAGTAATACAAGTTTCTCAAGTTTTCTTAAATAACAAAGATAGTTTTACCAAGAGAACATAAGCAATAATATTTTCTTTATATTTTATGGTAATCTAAGTTTTTAGAAAAATAAATCGTTAATACAAAAGTTAAGACATTAAATTCTTTTCTAAACTAAGGAACAAACTAGTTTTCAAAGTTAAGACAAAAAATCAACTCATCAAGTTATGAACCCACTATAGGAAAAATAATGATTTTCAAATTTCTAAAAGAAGGAACTAATTTTCAAAGGAATATAAAGGTTAAGATTTATAATAATGATTTTAAAAATGATTATTTCAAAAGAAATGAAAGAACAAGTTTGGAAAGCAAAGCTTATAATTTAGAAATGAATATAAGAAGACAAAATTCATTTTCTAAAACCATCCTAAATACAAAATTATAAAAGGTTTTGAACAACCTAATACTTTTTGATAAAAATAGATCTTTTATCACTAGAAGCGAAATTTATGAAAACTAAGGTTAAAAGGAAAATTTACTTGTTTTGAAAAGGAAATGAAGAAAATAAAATAAGAATATACTCATTTATAACAACCTATAAAAATATAAAGTTTCTTTAAATACTTTGAAAAGAAAATTTCAAAGATTAAAGTTTAAATGAATTATTTTATGAAATAAATGTTGAGATACTACCATTAGGATTTTTGCTATAAAGTAAGCATACCTAATATTCAAAAGTGTTTATCAAATATATATTTATATTGTTACAAAAGGATTTTCTTAAAATGAAGTTGGTTAGAATGGAAATTGTTTGCAAAAGTTTAGAAAATTCGTTTTAAATCTGTACCAGCTTTTTTCGGAACCCAAATGACCTTTCATGACCAAGATGAGTTTAGAAATGGATATAACTTTCGAATAGGTAGAAAACGATATATCATATGCGAAATTCCGAGTTAAAATGAGCAAGTTATGGTCATTTAAGTTGGAATTTCTTCTTATACGATTTTACCACGATTTTAAGTAAAGTTTAAATACCCTACCCGAGGATTATCCCGGGTATTCTTTTGTCTAGGTGACGAAGGATACGAGAATACCCTACCCAGGATTACTACGACTAAGAAGATAGCGAAATGGACGAGTGATTTATTCCTTCTAATTTCGTTACCTGCTTGTGCTGTAATGTAGTACATTAGTAACTAAGAAAAGATAAAAATGAATATATTTGGGGATTTCGGATTATCGTATATATATGATTCTATTTTATGTGTGAATTGAGAACTAAGAATATCGCAACTTCGATCTGCTTATTTAATAATTTTGTTTACTTACTTGTATGATTGTTTATTGTTGCTAAATTGATTGATTGCCCTAATAAAGCTTAATAAGGTTTGACCTAAAACAATAAAACGTTCACGCATAGCATCCATCGAGTCACATCTATTTTGGAAGGTTGCTACTCCTACGCGTAAGTGGATTGGCTGTGATCGTGCGGTGCCACGGGCTATGTTCCTTCCTGGAGAATCCAAATCGCTCGGGGAAACGACTCTAGGTCAAGCCGAGCCAACCGAACGCTGTGGTAAGGACCTGGGGACTAGCAGTAGAAGGTCGAGGACCTTCAACCCCGATTCCCTAACCTTTGATACGGAGGGGTAAATCCATTTATATATTGGTTTCCGGATTACTATATATATTGCGCGTAATCATGTGATTGTTACATTGTATGCATAGCATATTGTGTTTAAATAAATAAACTTGTTTGAAATGTGGTGGCGAATGAAAAGGAATATCTCACTAAGCTAGTTATAGCTTATACCCCTATAGATTTTGTTGAAACAGGTGTATTCGTGGATTAAATTGAGGATCATGACATTAAGGAAGTCATGGACGGATAATTAAGGATATGTCAGCATACGATGAAGAAATTTTGTAAGGTTCTTTATATTTTCTAACCTATATGATTAGGGACGTATATTTATTTGAGGATAATAGAAGGATATACCCTTAAGAATTGAAATGTGATATGCTTATGTTTTATATTAAATATTTCTCTTTGCCTTGTTACTTATTTATTATCAATGTAAACTGCGCTACTCCAATGTGTCCCCTTGGTTGTGATGTACGCCTTGTACATAATATGGAAGCCTTTGCACGACTAAGGTAGTCATTCCTAGGCTTTAGTATTGTGTACGGCGGACTGCCACGTTTAAGGTACCCCTCGGGGCATGACACCGGTACTTTATTAGTCTATCTATCTTCATTATACTATTCATTACTTTTCTACACTATTCTTTTATCTCTACTTTTTCTTACACTATTCTTACACACTCCATAACTTATAACTATAACTTTTTACCTTTCTCATAACTTTATTTCATATCTACCTTACACATTACATCTTTCATTTATCAAAAGTCAAAAAAATAAAATCTCCCCCCTTCTCTTCTACTATGGCCGGCGCCCCCTACTCCCTCTCTCATCAATTTGTTTTAATTTCTTTTATTTTAAACACACAAAAATCACTCCTTAATTTCCTATAAATACCCCCTCCTCTTTCACTTCTTTCACATAATTCACTACCCACAAATTCTTACCAAAACTCTCTCAATTTCTCCTCTCAAAACTCTCTCAAAATACCACCCAAAAATTTCTCAAAATGTTTCTACAACAACTTCTACCAACACTAAAACCCATAACCCCATAACCATACCAAAGTTTTCTTTAGGTAACCACTTCAATTTCTTCTTCTTCTTCATGTCATGTAACTTTACATGACTATAGTGTGAGTTTCCAAAGACTACAAGTTATGGAAACTACATTATGTTCATGTATTGTTCTTATTCATGCCAATCCATTTTAATGTTTATTGTTTTATTATTTAATATATTATTATCTATATATATATAAATATACACACACATATTCTTTAGAGCATATAAGCTCACTTGCAATTTATTTATTTCATGCAAAGCAATTTATTTATTCCTTGTTAAATTAAAACTATCTCTAGTCTTAGACTTGTCCTCATCAAGTCAAAACAAGTTTTTCTTTCTTATATTTTATTTTATTTTGGGACTAGTCTACTCTTAGTCCCCGAGAGCCTTGAAAAGCTAAGACTCCATACTTGACTTTATTAATGTTTTATGTTATTTTTGTTTACTATTATTCTTATAAATCATGTTCATTTATATTGTTGTCCAAAAATTCAAGTCTAAAAATAAATTGACAAAAGAAGACTTTAACACATTAGAAATAAGTTTATGTAAAAAAGGAAATCTATGGTTTGAAAAACAAAAATAGTTATCTCTTTTCAAGTTACAAAAAGAAACTATTAAGATTTTAGAAACTACTTACTATAAAAAGTTCTAATCACATATTGTCCACTTTATTTTATCAAGAAATAAATTTTTATGCATGATGATTTCTATGGAAAACATAGACATAGGAGGAATGAGAATTTTCAATCAAGATTTTCGTAAACAAATAGATAAAGGAATTTGTGCAAGAAAACTAAATAGGAAGAGTAGCGCATTTTCTAAAATAGTACAAGTGTAAGAAAACTTAAAAATGGAAAATTTATTTTCAAAAGTTACTTAGAAAAATAATAAAACCAACATAAAACGTTTTTAGAAAACAAAAGGAGACAAAGTATTCATTTCAAGAAATTTACAAAAACAATTTTGAGAACTATATTTTTCTAAAAACTTCAAACCGACATTATTTTACTCAAGAAAAATAATTGGACAACAAAACACTTGAGCATGCTAAATAGATATAGTTATAAAAAGAGAATTTTTCAACTATATAATAACTAAGCATTATCAAGCAAATTTTGATTTCTGAACCAAAGTTTTGTTTGTGTTGGAAAATTCGTGGTGAATTTTGTCGCCACTGTTTTGGGCCTAAAGGGTATATTTTGACAAAATAGTTTTAGAAATGGATAGATCTTTCCGAGTAGATAGAAATCGATATAATATGCACGATTCCGAGTTAAATGACCGAGTTATGACCATTTAAGTTGGAACATTTCTTTATACGAATTTTAACGTTCTTTTGACATTGTTTGTCAAAATTCAAGAAAATCATCAAGAAATACTCATTGTGGGTATTTTCTTTGGCTAGGTAACCCCAAGGAAGGATTTCTTATCCCGAAGATTATTACGATTAAGTGAGTGTGTGAACAACCCATCTGCTTAGAGGAATAGTCAGCATGGCATCGTGAGTTTATTTCCATTAAATGCTATACTTGTTGTGCTTGTAAATTAGTTGCATTAGAACTAGGAAAAGATAAAACGATATGTATGTATAACAGTTCGTTGAAAGAATTTTAAGAATATCGGAGCCAGAATTGTTATAAATGTTTGTTTTAGTATAACAATTAATTTGTATGAAATTCTTTGATCGCCTTAAATTCAAAAAAATAATTATGCTATGACTTTATAAATAAATGAATTCATGCATACCATGAAGTGAGTCACATTGCATTTTGGGTTATTATCCTTGGGTGAGAAGGATAGTAAGCTCATGCCGAAAGTAAAACTTGGCGGGAGATCCGAAAGCGATTGCTTGGCGGCTTAAGGGAAATGCTTGGCGGATGATCCGAAAGCAAGGTCAAATCAAGTAGATTTGGAATGCTTGGCGATGAGTGCTCACAAGCTTAAAACTTTTTAATTAAAACTACTTGTTTTGAGGTTAAGTATCACCAAACCCCGAATGGAGGGCGCAAATCCATTCAACATATAGTTCCCGCAAAACTATATGCTTGTTTGCCCATGTGTTTGTTGCGTTACATTTGTTTGATTAATCAACTTGTTTGAAATCTTGTTACAAGAAGTTATTTATGAAAATAGTTCTCCCTAAGCCTATTAGCTTATACCCCAATAGATATCTTTTGTAGTTTCCTTACTTATGTTAAGGCCACATGGACTCTATGTGTAAACCCCGTTTTTCAAGTAGCTAAGACAATCCTAGAACCGGAAACCAAAACCCTAAACTGGAATAGCTCAAGTCTAGAGTCAGAACTAGGAACCTTAATTCCGGCTTTTCCTCAGTTTCCAATTAAGAAACTTTTCTAAGAAAATTTAATTTTGAATATAGTTCTTGATTCTTTTTCAAACCAAGAAAATATCAGATTTTAAGAAAATTTCAATTCCGGTCATCCAAGACTCATTATAGAAAAACGTGCCCCGAACTAGAATTTCAAAAATTTACTTATGAGTACTCATTTGAACCGATAATAAATAAGGATTTCAAAAATATATTTTTCATAATTTTCCGGTTTATGAAAAATACAGTTATAGCCTTTTATCCGTATTTTCATTACTACCGGAAATTAAATTGTCTTGTCAACTATTCCTCACTATTCACAAGTACCACCTATTCTACCTATTAGCACACTCTACAAATTCAACTCTTACCATCACTCAAATCAATCCCTTTTCTTCATGCTTTTTGTCCCTTAAACTTCATGACAAGTGGTACAAATTCAAATCAAAGGCAAATCAAATGAAAAGATCAAATTTCCCTTCCCCCCCAAGACATGAATGGCACCCACTCCCCCCCCCCCCCCCCCCCCCCAATGCTCCTTTTGCAATTTTTTTTACTTCTTTTAACCTTATTCCACTTCATATATAAGCTATATTTTCTCTCTCTTTCTTCATTCACTCACTTTTCAAAGTTTTACAAAGTAAAATGCTCTCAAAAATCCTCTCCCCACACCTCCTCTGCCGTGAGCTTTGTGGCTCCCCCCTACACACACACAACTTCCATTTCTTCTTTTCATCTCTTAAATTACTCCAAGTAAGTGAACTTTCACTCCTTCCACTCATTGATCTTTGTTATGGCTAAGTGATTCTTGGATATTTCCAACCAAAGGACCCCATGAGCTTTTTGCTAGGGACAAGGAAATGTCAAAACAAGAATACCGAACCATTACAAAGTAGATCTAGCATTTAAAGGAGCTTTCATGCCAAAAGCTTTATGTTTATCCATCAAAAAGTATTTTGAACAAAAGATCTTTTATAAAAATATAGTTTTTATGTTTTCAAAACTCATTTAAGCATATGAAATAATAGATCTATCATTTTACTACTCATAATCATGTAGGCATTTAAGGTTTCATTATTATTTTTTGTTTATGTGCATTAATAGTCTTTAATGCTTTTGTCTTTAGTAAATAACCTTCTTAGTATATAGATCTATGGTTAGATAAGTTAATAAAGTCAAAAAGGAAAACACTTTTCAAGAAATGAACTTGTGTAAATTCGGATGACTTTGGAAACCTAGGTCAAAACACTTTTATCATCTTCTAAATATATATTTTACAAGAGAAATGAAGCCTATGGGTAATAGATAATGTTTGGTAGTATTTTTCATGAGTCTAAATGAGATTTTTCTAAAGAAAATGTTGGAAACAAGAAATGAAGTCCAATGGAAGTTTTGAGCTAAAAGTCATATAGACAAAATTCGTAATAATGGATGTATGGTTAGAAAACACTATTTTTCCAACTTCAAAAATGGTATTTTCTTAAATAAATGAAGTCCTTAGGGTATAAGTATAATAAATACTTAAAGTTTTGAGTATAAAATACATTTTTCCTAAAAGAATCAACTTGAAAATGGAATTTTCTAAATTCGGATTTTTGGAAACCCCATAGTAAAAGACCCACTTAAAAGTTTATAAATGAGGATTTTATTAAAGAAATAAAGGCCTTATGATATAACTAATATAAGGGTCAAAATCTCTTTAAACAAAGTGGAGTTTTCCTAAAGAAAATCCTTGTAATATGTAGGTGTGACTAAGTGTAGTAAACACACTTGTTATACAATAGTATGAATTGGTTTTCTAAAAAAAGTTTATTTAAAATTCTTTAACTCTAAAAGGCTATAAGAACTTAGGCTTATTAGAGTTCATATCATGACATTCATGATAGGGAAAATCATTACCATTGCATTTATTTTCATTTTGTACTTAGGAATCTCAAGTACATTCATGAAAACCACATTTTTGGAATCGATATACCCGCTGTACAGATCTGATCCCTCAATTACGAGGCTTAGATATTTTCAAAACTTGATTTAAACTTCATATTTAGAAAGCTCTTCCGAAGTAGATAGAAATCGATATAAAATTTGCGAAATTCCGACTTAAAACGACCAAGTTATGGCCATTTTAAAACGGAACTTCGAAAATGACGCGAATTTCGATTTCACTAAGTTTTCTTAGAGTTTTAGATTCCTAAGATGGTAGAATACTTATTAGGGTATTTCTTATATGAATAGGTGAACCCGAGGACGTTGAATCCTTACCTCCGGATTATTATTACTAGAAGAAAGGCGTACCAATGGCGGAGTGAGTTTTTCTTCCCGATTCATTTATTATATGTGCTTGTAAAGTAGTGCACTAGAATATAGGCCAAATGAATGGAATATGAATGATGGGGTTTAATGGGAAATTATATGATTGATGATGATGTGTGAACTCAAATTAAGAATATCGAAACCGGGTGATAAACTTTGGTTGTGTAGTTAGCTATGATGGATTGTCTAAAAAATTGTTTGATCGCCTAAGTAAAATGGCTTAATCAACTACTTGGATTAATGCCAATTTGACACGTGCATATCATAATGGGAAGGAGCATTAGCATTTGTAGGTTAATCGTGAACCATAAACGATATCGAATAATCCTAGGTTAGTCGTGAACCATAAACGACATCGAATAATCGTAGGTTAGTCGTGAACCATAAACAACATCGAATAATCATAGGTTAACCGTGAACCATAAACGGCATATTGTTAGTACGCATTAGTCGTTAATCTGCTAACCCGGGATGGAGGGCGCAATTCCATCCACATATAATTTCCGGTTGGTCATATATATGTTGAACTCACGTGTTTGATGCACACTTGCTTGATTAATGACTTGATTGAATTGTTGTGACATAATGTTATTGTGGGAGATTACACTCACTAACTAGTTAGCTTACGTCCCTACAGTCCATTCCTTTTGCAGCTTTCCCATTTGTGGCTTAGGCGATGTGACCCGGCTGAACAGGTACAGAAGCTAGGAGTTTCCCTAGAAGTTGGAATTTATGTTTTAGACTTCTATAGGAAACTTCTAAGACTTGGATGACTGTATAAGACCGTTAATTATTCTTTTGCGGGGGAATGCCCCTTAGATTTTGTAATATTTATTTATGTTTCATGAATTATATCCTACTGCTAATGCATGCTAAATTAAGCTTTTATCTCCATTCGGACTTGTACTCTATTGTTGTAAAGGTACGCCTTACATCTATATGAGGCTCTCAAAAGACTAAGGTGGTAATTCGGGAATCCTATATGGTATGTGGCGGACTATTACGTTTAGGGTACCCTATGGGACGTGACATTACGGGCAGGTAATTTCTTTTTGGGTAATAGAAATTTAGATAAAGTATAGTATTAGTAATGATGTACAAATATTCATAAAATAGATTAGAGATCAGGGGAAAATATCCCTAAGTTTGTAAAACCATTGATATGAATAAATGATTATTATGAATCCTCTTTTCTTAAATGTGTTATTTATATCTTCTTAAACTTCATAGTTCCATATATGGTCCTCTAAAGTTATGAAAGCACGCCTTACACTTAATATAAAAGCTTGTGGGAATGGCTAAGATTGTCATACTTAAGTTTTAATATTGAGTGTGGCGGACTGTCACGTTTAGGGTACCCTTTGGGGCATGACAGATATAATAAAGCTTCAAATTTTGATTCATTAAACAAGTTTTCTCATGGGAAATATGCAAAAAATGAAAATTTCCAAAATTCGGATTTTTGTGAAAAGCTTGTTCAAAAACATATTTGCCAAGTGAAAAATGTGAATTTCTATGAAGAAATGAAGGTCTTGGATAGCATAGATAATGAAGACTCATTTTCACTTAGATAGTAAACGAATTCTAAGAATAAAATCCTAAAACCTTAGTGAATGCAAAGTTGGAAAGAATAAATTTTTAGAAGTGACGATAGTGGAGTTTTATAATAATTAGGAATTCTTAAGAGTTCATTATAAAAAAATCATCAAGATCATGCATATATTGGACTCATTACATGACATTCATTTTAAGAATTCATTCATATTCCATCTAGACATGAATCATCAACTAGAAACATTTTTACCAAATGCGAAACAATTTTTCGGAGATGGAAAAGTTATAGAACAGATTTGATCCCTCTGTTCCGTGACCTTAATGTTTTCAAATTTTAAATATAATATTAGAAATAGATAGATCTTTCGAATTAGATAGAAATCGATATAAAATTTGCGAAATTCTGAGTTAAAATGACCAAGTTATGGCCGTTTAAGTTGGAACTTCCGCAAATAATGAGAATTCTGATTTTGTCTAGCTTAGATGCATAGCTTGAATTAGTGAAGTGATGAGATTCTTATTAGGTTATTCTTATTTGGTAGGTGATCCAGCACGACAATACCGTGCCACCCGACTACTACTATTAAGAGACCAGCGTACCATGGCCAAGTGAGTATTACTTCCGATTTCAGTTGTTGCTTGTGATTGTAATGATAGTGGCATTAGTTGTTTAGGCAAATATAAAAATGAATATGCATGATGGGGTATATGGGAATTATATACTTGTCTGCTGATGATATGTGAAGCTAAACTTAAGGAATATCGAAATCGGGTGTTAAGCTACTACTTATATAGCGAAGAGTTATAATTGATTGTCTGTAAATATTGGTTGGTCACTGAAAAGAATTGGATTAATCTATTATTAGACCTCAATTATAATTGAACTCATTCATATCATGACGGGGATGGAGCATTAGCATTTGTTGGTTTTTCGTGATCCATAAAACGAATATGTTGGTTAATCGTGATCCATAAAACGAAATTATTGGTTAATCGTGATCCATAAAACGAAATATTGTTCAGTTGACCATGAGTTTAAACAGCATCGTACCGCATGATTCGTTAATCTGCTAACTCGGGATGGAGAGCGCAAGTCCATCCACATATGATTTCCAGCTGGTCATATGTTTGTTGAACTCATTTATTTGATGCATATCATTTGCTTGAGTAACCACTTGCTTGAATAATTTGTCTTAATTGCTGTCACGCCCCATAGGGTACCATAAACGTAACAGTCCGCCACATGCCATATAAGATTCCCGAATTACCACTTTAGTTCTTCGAGAGTCTCATATAGATGTAAGGCGTACCTTTACACAATAGAGTACAAGTCCGAATGGAGATAAAAGCTTAATTTGGCATGCATGGGCAATAGGATATAATTCATGAACATAAATAAATATTACAAATTCTAAGGGGCATTCCCCCGCAAAAGAATATTTAACGGTCCATTACAGTCATCCAAGTCTTAGAAGTTTTCTATGGAAGTCTAATACAAAAATTATAACTTCTAGGGAAAACTCCTAGCTTCGGTACCTGTTCAGCCGGGTCTCTTCGCCTAAGCCATAAATGTGTAAGCTGCAAAAGGAATGGTCTGTAGGGACGTAAGCTAACTAGCTTAGTGAGTGTAATCTCCCACAAAAACATTTATACAACAATTCAACCAAGTTATTAATCAAGCAAGTGTATGCATCAAACACATGAGTTCAACATACATATGACCAACCGGAAATCATATGTGGATGGAATTGCGCCCTCCATCCCGGGTTAGCAGATTAACGAATCCTGCGGTACGACAATATCCCGTTTATGGATCACGGCTAACCTACGATTATCGATGTCGTTTATGGTTCACGACTAACCTACGATTATTCGATGTCGTTTATGGTTCACGACGATGTCGTTTATGGTTCACGACTAACCTACGATTATTCGATGTCGTTTATGGTTCACGACTAACCTACAAATGCTCATGCTCCATCCCCTTGTGATATGCACATGTCAATTTATCATTTACTCAAGTAGTTGATTAAGCCAATTTACTTAGGCGATCAATCAATTTATCAGACAATCCATCATAGCTAACTATACAATCAAAGTTTATCACCCGGTTTCGATATTCTTAATTTGTTTCTCACATCATCAACAATATAATTTCCCAATCCCCATTATTCATATTCCATTCAATTGACCTACATTCTAGTGCACTACTTTACAAGCACATACAATAAATGAATTGGGAAGAAAAACTCACTCCGCCATCGGTACTCCGGTCTTCTAGTAGTAATAGTCCGGAGGTAACTCGTCACCGTCCACGGGTTCACCTATTCATATAAGAAATTACCCTAATAAGTATTCTATCAACTTAGGACACTAAAACTCTAAGGAAACTTAGTGAAATCGGAATTCGCGTCATTTCCGAAGTTCCGTTTTAAAATGGCCATAACTTGGTCGTTTTAAGTCGGAATTTCGCAAATTATATACCGATTCCTATCTACTTCGGAAGAGCTTTCCAAATATGAAGTTTAAATCAAGTTTTGAAAATATCTAAGCCTCGGAATTGAGGGATCAGATCTGTACAGCGGGTTTGATTCCAAAAATGCGGTTTTGATGAATGCATTTGAGATTCCTAAGTGTAATATGATGCTAAATGCAATGGAAATGATTTTCCCTATCATGAATGTCATGATGTGAACTTAAGGAGTCTATGTTCTTATAACTTTTAGATTTAACGATTTTTAGAAAACAAACTTTCCTTAGAAACCATTTCCTCTCAATGTTAGTAAGTGAGTTTACTACATTTGACCACATCTACATTTTACATGGATTTCTTTAGAAAACTCTACTTTTTTAAAGAAATTTGACCCTTATATTAGTTATATCCTAAGGCCTTTATTTCTTTAATAAAATCACATTTACAAACTTTTAAGTGGGTCTTTTACTATGGGGTTTCCAAAAATCCGAATTTACAAAAGTCCATTTTCAAGTTGATTCCTTTAGGAAAAATATATTTTATACTTGAAACTTTAAGTATCTATTATACCTATATCCTAAGGACTTCATTTATTTAAGAAAATATCATTTTTGAAGTTGGAAAAATAGTGTTTTCTAACCCTACATCCATTATTACGAATTTGGTTTTCATAACTTTTAACTCAAAACTCCTATGGACTTCATTCTTGTTTTCAACATTTTCTTTAGTAAAAACTCCTTTAGACTCATGAAAAATACTACTAAACATTATCTATTACCCATAGGCTTTATTTCTCTTATAAAATATAGTTTAGAAGTTGTTAAAAGTGTTTTTGACCTTGGTTTTCAAAGTCATCCGAATTTTCAAAAGTCTTTTTCTTGTAAAGTACTTTTCTTTTTGACTTCATGGACCCATATATATATAGATCTATACACTAGAAAGTCATTTACTAAAGACAAAAGTGTTAAAGACTATTTATGCACATATGAACAAAATAATAATGAAACTATAAATGCCTACATGCTCATGAGTAACAAGATGATGGATCTACTTTATCAAAAGCTTAAATGAGTTTTAAAAACATAAAAACCATATTTTTATAAAAGATCCTTTGTTTAAAAGACTTTTTGATGGATAAAAGTAAAGCTTTTGGTATGGAAACTCCTTTAAAAGATAGATCTACTTGTAATGGTTCGGGATTTTTGTTTGATATCTCATTGTTCCTACTACAAGATCATGGGAACATGGAGTTGAGATAACCAAAAATCACTTAGCCATAACAAGTTTTATGAGTTGGAAGTAGTGATCATACTTACTTGAAGTGGATGAAGATAGAAGAGAAAATGAAGTTGTGTGGATGTGTGGGGGCTCAAATTTCGGCCAAAGGGGAAAAAGAGAGAGAGGAGCTTTTCACTTTGAATTTGGAAAGTGAAATGAAGAATGAGGAGAGAGAGAGAAAAGTTAGTTTATATAGAAGTGAATTAGGTTAAATGAATAAGAAAGAAATAAAAAAAAATCAAATGGGCATGGATGGGGGGCATGTGCGCCGGTTTTGGAAAAGGGGGGAAAACTTGATTTGTTTCACTTTGATTTGCTTGATTTGATTTAATCATTGTCAAATGTAAGTGATGAAGTGACAAAAGTTATGGAAGAATGGAGGATTGATTGATGGTAAGAGTTAGATTTGTAGGGTAGGCTAATAGGTAGTGTAGGTAGTACTTTATGAATAGTAATGAATAGTTGACAAGACAATTTAATTTCCGGTAGTAATGAAATACGAATAAAAAGGCTATAACTGTATTTTTCATAAACCGGAAAATTATGAAAAATATATTTTTGAAATCCTTATTTTATTTCGGTTCAATGAGTACTCATAAGTAATTTTTGAAATTCTAGTTCCGGGGCACGTTTTTCTATAATGGGTCTCGGGATGACCCGGAATTGAAATTTTCTTAAAATCAGATATTTTCTTAGTTTGAAATATATTCAAGAATATAATCAAAAGTAAATTTTCTTAGAAAAGTTTATTAATTGGAAACCGAGGAAAAGCCGGAATTAGGGTTCCTAGTTCTCACTCCAGGCTTGAGCTATTCCGGTTTAGGGTTTTGGTTTCCGGTTCTAGGGTTATCTTAGCTACTTGAAAAACCGGGGTTTACAACCTACCCACCTTAAAAAGAGTTTTGTCCTCAAAACTGAACTGACGTACCTTGATTCTCAAACAACTCGGGGTATTTCCTTCGGATTTCCTCTTCGGCTTCCCAAGTCGCTTCCTCAGAAGTGTGGTTTCTCCACAATACTTTAACATCTAATCTCTTTGTTCCGAAGCTTCTGAGTCTTCTTATCCAAGATTTCTACTGGGTGCTCTTCGTAGGTGAGATTTTCCTTTAACCGAATCGGTTCCAACTCCACTATCCGCTCAGGGTCAGGTACATACTTCCTTAACACTGATACGTGGAACACATTGTGAACTCCCGACAAATTCGGCGGCAGGGCTAGCCGATAGGCCAAATCTCCCACTCTTTCCAAGATCTCAAAAGGTCCAATATACCTTGGGCTTAACTTCCCTTGAGCCCGCATTCTCTTTATGCTCTTGATTGGGTTTATCTTCAAATAGACATGATCGCCTACTTGAAATTCCAGCTCTCTTCTCTTCAGATCAGCCCAACTCTTCTGTCTGTCTTGAGCCTCTTTCATTTTCTGTTGAATAACCCGGACTTTATCCTGCTTCTTGAACCAATTCAGGACCAATAGCTAGCTTTTCCACATCATCCCAAAACAGAGGGGACCTACAACGCCGTCCATATAGGGCTTCGTATGGTGGCATCTGAATGGTTGAGTGGTAGCTATTGTTATAGGCAAACTCAATCAGGGGTATATGATTATCCCAACTTCCTTTGAATTCCAAAATGCAAGCCCTTAACATGTCCTCCAAGGTCTGAATGGTTCGCTCAGACTGTCCATCGGTCTGAGGATGGTAGGCAGTACTGAAATGCAACTTGGTGCCTAGGCTCTTTTGTAGGCTCATCCAGAACTTTGAAACAAACTTGGATCCCGGTCTGAAATAATCCCTGCGGTATACCGTGAAGTCGCACAATCTCCTTGATGTAAATCCTAGCCAATTTGTCCAATGAATAGGTCATATTAATTGGTAGGAAGTGTGCTGACTTTGTCAAACGATCCACTATAACCCAGACCGCATCACATCCTGGATGTCCTCGGGAATCCACACACAAAGTCCATTGAAATTTGATCCCACTTCCATTCGGGATAGGTAGTGGCTTTAATAATCCACCTGGCCGTTGATGTCCACTTTGACTTGCTGACACACGGCACACTTCATAACAAATCTGCCACATCCCTCTTCAATCCATTCCACCAATAGTGGCTTTTTATGTCCTGATACATCTTTGTACCTCCCGGATGCACCGTGTAACCGGAGTTGTGAGCTTCGCTCATGATCTCTTTTCTCAATTCTTCATCTTCCGGTACACATAATCTTCCTTTCATTCTAACCACTCTTCATCATCCAGGGTAAAGTCACTATACTTCCCTTTGAGCACTTCTTCTTTGATCTCTTTATCGCCTCATCATATCTTTGGGCTTCCTTAATCCTGTCGATCAAAGTGGGTTCCATAACCAAATTTGCTATCTCCACTTCGACGTCTTGCCCTATGAATTCAATTCTTAACCTTTCGAATTCCTTTATTAGCTCTTTCTGCTCTGTGATTAGGCCTGCCACTTCCCCATAATTCTTTCTGCTCAAGGCGTCAGCCACAGCATTTACCTTTCCCGGGCAGTAATTTATTCCCAAATCATAGTCCTTGATGAGTTCCAACCACCGTCTCTGCCTCATATTTAACTCCTTTTGTGTGAACAAATACTTGAGACTCTTGTGATCTGTGTACACTTCACATCTTTGCCCATACAAATAATGTCTCCATAACTTCAAGGCAAAAACCACAGCGGCCAATTCCAAATCGTGTGTGGGATAGTTCTGCTCATGAGGCCTTAATTGCCTGGAGGCATAGGCAATGACTTTCCCTTCTTGCATCAGTACACAACCGAGGCCATTCCTAGAGGCGTCGCTATGCACTGTGTACGGCTTTTCGGATCGGGCAATACCAAAATTGGAGCTGATACTAAGCGCGTTTCAACTCTTGGAAACTTTGCTCCCTCTTATCTGTCCATCGAATTTCTCTTCTTTTGTCAGTTGAGTCAAAGGTTTGGCAATCTTGGAGAAATCCTTTACAAACTTGCGGTAATAACCAGCCAAACCTAGGAAGCTTCTCACTTCGGTTACCGTTTCGGGCTGTTTCCAATCCACTACAGCCTTGATCTTTTCTGGGTCTACGATATTCCTTCTCCCGTCACTACATGTCCAAGAAAAGATATTCTATCCAACCAAAAATCACACTTGGATAGCTTGGCGTACAACTTATTTTCTCTCAAGGTTTGTAACGCCATTCTTAGAT